>CM075869.1:26851377-27430235 GCA_038021265.1 Cyprinella venusta | reverse complement strand
TCCTTCCAGAGCCGAGATATCGAAGGTCAAAATTTGGACTTGAAAAAAAAACATAAGGGGTAACACTGTCATTTTTTTTTTTGGCCGAAATTTTGACCCCCTCCGATTTTCTTAGAAACTCTGGATTCTGACAGAGGGCCACGAGACTTCGACCAGCGCGCAAAAATGGAGGCTCTAGACCCTTCCAGAGCCGAGATATCGAAGGTCAAAATTTGGACCTGAAAAAAAACATAAGGGGTAACACTGTCATTTTTTTTTTGGCCGAAATTTTGACCCCCTCCGATTTTCTTGAAACTCTGGATTCTGACAGAGGGCCACGAGACTTCGACCAGCGCGCAAAAATGGAGGCTCTAGACCCTTCCAGAGCCGAGATATCGAAGGTCAAAATTTGGACTTGAAAAAAAAACATAAGGGGTAACACTGTCATTTTTTTTTTTGGCCGAAATTTTGACCCCCTCCGATTTTCTTGAAACTCTGGATTCTGACAGAGGGCCACGAGACTTCGACCAGCGCGCAAAAATGGAGGCTCTAGACCCTTCCAGAGCCGAGATATCGAAGGTCAAAATTTGGACCTGAAAAAAAACATAAGGGGTAACACTGTCATTTTTTTTTTGGCCGAAATTTTGACCCCCTCCGATTTTCTTGAAACTCTGGATTCTGACAGAGGGCCACGAGACTTCGACCAGCGCGCAAAAATGGAGGCTCTAGACCCTTCCAGAGCCGAGATATCGAAGGTCAAAATTTGGACCTGAAAAAAAAACATAAGGGGTAACACTGTCATTTTTTTTTTGGCCGAAATTTTGACCCCCTCCGATTTTCTTGAAACTCTGGATTCTGACAGAGGGCCACGAGACTTCGACCAGCGCGCAAAAATGGAGGCTCTAGACCCTTCCAGAGCCGAGATATCGAAGGTCAAAATTTGGACCTGAAAAAAAAACATAAGGGGTAACACTGTCATTTTTTTTTTGGCCGAAATTTTGACCCCCTCCGATTTTCTTGAAACTCTGGATTCTGACAGAGGGCCACGAGACTTCGACCAGCGCGCAAAAATGGAGGCTCTAGACCCTTCCAGAGCCGAGATATCGAAGGTCAAAATTTGGACCTGAAAAAAAAACATAAGGGGTAACACTGTCATTTTTTTTTTTGGCCGAAATTTTGACCCCCTCCGATTTTCTTGAAACTCTGGATTCTGACAGAGGGCCACGAGACTTCGACCAGCGCGCAAAAATGGAGGCTCTAGACCCTTCCAGAGCCGAGATATCGAAGGTCAAAATTTGGACCTGAAAAAAAAACATAAGGGGTAACACTGTCATTTTTTTTTTGGCCGAAATTTTGACCCCCTCCGATTTTCTTGAAACTCTGGATTCTGACAGAGGGCCACGAGACTTCGACCAGCGCGCAAAAATGGAGGCTCTAGACCCTTCCAGAGCCGAGATATCGAAGGTCAAAATTTGGACCTGAAAAAAAAACATAAGGGGTAACACTGTCATTTTTTTTTTTGGCCGAAATTTTGACCCCCTCCGATTTTCTTGAAACTCTGGATTCTGACAGAGGGCCACGAGACTTCGACCAGCGCGCAAAAATGGAGGCTCTAGACCCTTCCAGAGCCGAGATATCGAAGGTCAAAATTTGGACCTGAAAAAAAAACATAAGGGGTAACACTGTCATTTTTTTTTTGGGCCGAAATTTTGACCCCCTCCGATTTTCTTGAAACTCTGGATTCTGACAGAGGGCCACGAGACTTCGACCAGCGCGCAAAAATGGAGGCTCTAGACCCTTCCAGAGCCGAGATATCGAAGGTCAAAATTTGGACCTGAAAAAAAAACATAAGGGGTAACACTGTCATTTTTTTTTTGGCCGAAATTTTGACCCCCTCCGATTTTCTTGAAACTCTGGATTCTGACAGAGGGCCACGAGACTTCGACCAGCGCGCAAAAATGGAGGCTCTAGACCCTTCCAGAGCCGAGATATCGAAGGTCAAAATTTGGACCTGAAAAAAAAAACATAAGGGGTAACACTGTCATTTTTTTTTTTGGCCGAAATTTTGACCCCCTCCGATTTTCTTGAAACTCTGGATTCTGACAGAGGGCCACGAGACTTCGACCAGCGCGCAAAAATGGAGGCTCTAGACCCTTCCAGAGCCGAGATATCGAAGGTCAAAATTTGGACCTGAAAAAAAAACATAAGGGGTAACACTGTCATTTTTTTTTTGGCCGAAATTTTGACCCCCTCCGATTTTCTTGAAACTCTGGATTCTGACAGAGGGCCACGAGACTTCGACCAGCGCGCAAAAATGGAGGCTCTAGACCCTTCCAGAGCCGAGATATCGAAGGTCAAAATTTGGACCTGAAAAAAAAACATAAGGGGTAACACTGTCATTTTTTTTTTTGGCCGAAATTTTGACCCCCTCCGATTTTCTTGAAACTCTGGATTCTGACAGAGGGCCACGAGACTTCGACCAGCGCGCAAAAATGGAGGCTCTAGACCCTTCCAGAGCCGAGATATCGAAGGTCAAAATTTGGACCTGAAAAAAAAACATAAGGGGTAACACTGTCATTTTTTTTGGGGGCCGAAATTTTGACCCCCTCCGATTTTCTTGAAGCTCTGGATTCTGACAGAGGGCCACGAGACTTCGACCAGCGCGCAAAAATGGAGGCTCTAGACCCTTCCAGAGCCGAGATATCGAAGGTCAAAATTTGGACCTGAAAAAAAAACATAAGGGGTAACACTGTCATTTTTTTTTTGGCCGAAATTTTGACCCCCTCCGATTTTCTTGAAACTCTGGATTCTGACAGAGGGCCACGAGACTTCGACCAGCGCGCAAAAATGGAGGCTCTAGACCCTTCCAGAGCCGAGATATCGAAGGTCAAAATTTGGACCTGAAAAAAAAACATAAGGGGTAACACTGTCATTTTTTTTTTGGGCCGAAATTTTGACCCCCTCCGATTTTCTTGAAACTCTGGATTCTGACAGAGGGCCACGAGACTTCGACCAGCGCGCAAAAATGGAGGCTCTAGACCCTTCCAGAGCCGAGATATCGAAGGTCAAAATTTGGACCTGAAAAAAAAACATAAGGGGTAACACTGTCATTTTTTTTTTTGGCCGAAATTTTGACCCCCTCCGATTTTCTTGAAACTCTGGATTCTGACAGAGGGCCACGAGACTTCGACCAGCGCGCAAAAATGGAGGCTCTAGACCCTTCCAGAGCCGAGATATCGAAGGTCAAAATTTGGACCTGAAAAAAAAACATAAGGGGTAACACTGTCATTTTTTTTTTTGGCCGAAATTTTGACCCCCTCCGATTTTCTTGAAACTCTGGATTCTGACAGAGGGCCACGAGACTTCGACCAGCGCGCAAAAATGGAGGCTCTAGACCCTTCCAGAGCCGAGATATCGAAGGTCAAAATTTGGACCTGAAAAAAAAACATAAGGGGTAACACTGTCATTTTTTTTTGGCCGAAATTTTGACCCCCTCCGATTTTCTTGAAACTCTGGATTCTGACAGAGGGCCACGAGACTTCGACCAGCGCGCAAAAATGGAGGCTCTAGACCCTTCCAGAGCTGAGATATCGAAGGTCAAAATTTGGACCTGAAAAAAAAAACATAAGGGGTAACACTGTCATTTTTTTTTGGCCGAAATTTTGACCCCCTCCGATTTTCTTGAAACTCTGGATTCTGACAGAGGGCCACGAGACTTCGACCAGCGCGCAAAAATGGAGGCTCTAGACCCTTCCAGAGCCGAGATATCGAAGGTCAAAATTTGGACCTGAAAAAAAAACATAAGGGGTAACACTGTCATTTTTTTTTTTGGCCGAAATTTTGACCCCCTCCGATTTTCTTGAAACTCTGGATTCTGACAGAGGGCCACGAGACTTCAACCAGCGCGCAAAAATGGAGGCTCTAGACCCTTCCAGAGCCGAAATATCGAAGGTCAAAATTTGGACCTGAAAAAAAAAACATAAGGGGTAACACTGTCATTTTTTTTTTTTGGCCGAAATTTTGACCCCCTCCGATTTTCTTGAAACTCTGGATTCTGACAGAGGGCCACGAGACTTCGGCCAGCGTGCAAAAATGGAGGCTCTAGACCCTTCCAGAGCCGAGATATCGAAGGTCAAAATTTGGACCTGAAAAAAAAAACATAAGGGGTAACACTGTAATTTTTTTTTTGGCCGAAATTTTGACCCCCTCCGATTTTCTTGAAACTCTGGATTCTGACAGAGGGCCACGAGACTTCGACCAGCGCGCAAAAATGGAGGCTCTAGACCCTTCCAGAGCCGAGATATCGAAGGTCAAAATTTGGACCTGAAAAAAAAACATAAGGGGTAACACTGTAATTTTTTTTTTTGGCCGAAATTTTGACCCCCTCCGATTTTCTTGAAACTCTGGATTCTGACAGAGGGCCACGAGACTTCGACCAGCGCGCAAAAATGGAGGCTCTAGACCCTTCCAGAGCCGAGATATCGAAGGTCAAAATTTGGACCTGAAAAAAAAACATAAGGGGTAACACTGTCATTTTTTTTTTGGCCGAAATTTTGACCCCCTCCGATTTTCTTGAAACTCTGGATTCTGACAGAGGGCCACGAGACTTCGACCAGCGCGCAAAAATGGAGGCTCTAGACCCTTCCAGAGCCGAGATATCGAAGGTCAAAATTTGGACCTGAAAAAAAAACATAAGGGGTAACACTGTCATTTTTTTTTTGGCCGAAATTTTGACCCCCTCTGATTTTCTTGAAACTCTGGATTCTGACAGAGGGCCACGAGACTTCGACCAGCGCGCAAAAATGGAGGCTCTAGACCCTTCCAGAGCTGAGATATCGAAGGTCAAAATTTGGACCTAAAAAAAAAAACATAAGGGGTAACACTGTCATTTTTTTTTTGGCCGAAATTTTGACCCCCTCCGATTTTCTTGAAACTCTGGATTCTGACAGAGGGCCACGAGACTTCGACCAGCGCGCAAAAATGGAGGCTCTAGACCCTTCCAGAGCCGAGATATCGAAGGTCAAAATTTGGACCTGAAAAAAAAACATAAGGGGTAACACTGTCATTTTTTTTTTGGCCGAAATTTTGACCCCCTCCGATTTTCTTGAAACTCTGGATTCTGACAGAGGGCCACGAGACTTCGACCAGCGCGCAAAAATGGAGGCTCTAGACCCTTCCAGAGCCGAGATATCGAAGGTCAAAATTTGGACCTGAAAAAAAAAACATAAGGGGTAACACTGTCATTTTTTTTTGGCCGAAATTTTGACCCCCTCCGATTTTCTTGAAACTCTGGATTCTAACAGAGGGCCACGAGACTTCGACCAGCGCGCAAAAATGGAGGCTCTAGACCCTTCCAGAGCCGAGATATCGAAGGTCAAAATTTGGACCTGAAAAAAAAAAACATAAGGGGTAACACTGTCATTTTTTTTTTTTGGCCGAAATTTTGACCCCCTCCGATTTTCTTGAAACTCTGGATTCTGACAGAGGGCCACGAGACTTCGACCAGCGCGCAAAAATGGAGGCTCTAGACCCTTCCAGAGCCGAGATATCGAAGGTCAAAATTTGGACCTGAAAAAAAAACATAAGGGGTAACACTGTCATTTTTTTTTTTGGCCGAAATTTTGACCCCCTCCGATTTTCTTGAAACTCTGGATTCTGACAGAGGGCCACGAGACTTCGACCAGCGCGCAAAAATGGAGGCTCTAGACCCTTCCAGAGCCGAGATATCGAAGGTCAAAATTTGGACCTGAAAAAAAAAACATAAGGGGTAACACTGTCATTTTTTTTTTGGCCGAAATTTTGACCCCCTCCGATTTTCTTGAAACTCTGGATTCTGACAGAGGGCCACGAGACTTCGACCAGCGCGCAAAAATGGAGGCTCTAGACCCTTCCAGAGCCGAGATATCGAAGGTCAAAATTTGGACCTGAAAAAAAAACATAAGGGGTAACACTGTCATTGTTTTTTTTGGCCGAAATTTTGACCCCCTCCGATTTTCTTGAAACTCTGGATTCTGACAGAGGGCCACGAGACTTCGACCAGCGCGCAAAAATGGAGGCTCTAGACCCTTCCAGAGCCGAGATATCGAAGGTCAAAATTTGGACCTGAAAAAAAAACATAAGGGGTAACACTGTCATTTTTTTTTTTGGCCGAAATTTTGACCCCCTCCGATTTTCTTGAAACTCTGGATTCTGACAGAGGGCCACGAGACTTCGACCAGCGCGCAAAAATGGAGGCTCTAGACCCTTCCAGAGCCGAGATATCGAAGGTCAAAATTTGGACCTGAAAAAAAAACATAAGGGGTAACACTGTCATTTTTTTTTTGGCCGAAATTTTGACCCCCTCCGATTTTCTTGAAACTCTGGATTCTGACAGAGGGCCACGAGACTTCGACCAGCGCGCAAAAATGGAGGCTCTAGACCCTTCCAGAGCCGAGATATCGAAGGTCAAAATTTGGACCTGAAAATAAAACATAAGGGGTAACACTGTCATTTTTTTTTTGGCCGAAATTTTGACCCCCTCCGATTTTCTTGAAACTCTGGATTCTGACAGAGGGCCACGAGACTTCGACCAGCGCGCAAAAATGGAGGCTCTAGACCCTTCCAGAGCCGAGATATCGAAGGTCAAAATTTGGACCTGAAAAAAAACATAAGGGGTAACACTGTCATTTTTTTTTGGCCGAAATTTTGACCCCCTCCGATTTTCTTGAAACTCTGGATTCTGACAGAGGGCCACGAGACTTCGACCAGCGCGCAAAAATGGAGGCTCTAGACCCTTCCAGAGCCGAGATATCGAAGGTCAAAATTTGGACCTGAAAAAAAAACATAAGGGGTAACACTGTCATTTTTTTTTTTGGCCGAAATTTTGACCCCCTCCGATTTTCTTGAAACTCTGGATTCTGACAGAGGGCCACGAGACTTCGACCAGCGCGCAAAAATGGAGGCTCTAGACCCTTCCAGAGCCGAGATATCGAAGGTCAAAATTTGGACCTGAAAAAAAAACATAAGGGGTAACACTGTCATTTTTTTTTTGGCCGAAATTTTGACCCCCTCCGATTTTCTTGAAACTCTGGATTCTGACAGAGGGCCACGAGACTTCGACCAGCGCGCAAAAATGGAGGCTCTAGACCATTTCCAGAGCCGAGATATCGAAGGTCAAAATTTGGACTGAAAAAAAAACATAAGGGGTAACACTGTCATTTTTTTTTTTGGCCGAAATTTTGACCCCCTCCGATTTTCTTGAAACTCTGGATTCTGACAGAGGGCCACGAGACTTCGACCAGCGCGCAAAAATGGAGGCTCTAGACCCTTCCAGAGCCGAGATATCGAAGGTCAAAATTTGGACCTGAAAAAAAAACATAAGGGGTAACACTGTCATTTTTTTTTTTGGCCGAAATTTTGACCCCCTCCGATTTTCTTGAAACTCTGGATTCTGACAGAGGGCCACGAGACTTCGACCAGCGCGCAAAAATGGAGGCTCTAGACCCTTCCAGAGCCGAGATATCGAAGGTCAAAATTTGGACCTGAAAAAAAAAACATAAGGGGTAACACTGTCATTTTTTTTTTTGGCCGAAATTTTGACCCCCTCCGATTTTCTTGAAACTCTGGATTGTGACAGAGGGCCACGAGACTTCGACCAGCGCGCAAAAATGGAGGCTCTAGACCCTTCCAGAGCCGAGATATCGAAGGTCAAAATTTGGACCTGAAAAAAAAAACATAAGGGGTAACACTGTAATTTTTTTTTTGGCCGAAATTTTGACCCCCTCCGATTTTCTTGAAACTCTGGATTCTGACAGAGGGCCACGAGACTTCGACCAGCGCGCAAAAATGGAGGCTCTAGACCCTTCCAGAGCCGAGATATCGAAGGTCAAAATTTGGACCTGAAAAAAAAACATAAGGGGTAACACTGTCATTTTTTTTTTGGCCGAAATTTTGACCCCCTCCGATTTTCTTGAAACTCTGGATTCTGACAGAGGGCCACGAGACTTCGACCAGCGCGCAAAAATGGAGGCTCTAGACCCTTCCAGAGCCGAGATATCAAAGGTCAAAATTTGGACCTGAAAAAAAAACATAAGGGGTAACACTGTCATTTTTTTTTGGGGCCGAAATTTTGACCCCCTCCGATTTTCTTGAAGCTCTGGATTCTGACAGAGGGCCACGAGACTTCGACCAGCGCGCAAAAATGGAGGCTCTAGACCCTTCCAGAGCCGAGATATCGAAGGTCAAAATTTGGACCTGAAAAAAAAACATAAGGGGTAACACTGTCATTTTTTTTTGGCCGAAATTTTGACCCCCTCCGATTTTCTTGAAACTCTGGATTCTGACAGAGGGCCACGAGACTTCGACCAGCGCGCAAAAATGGAGGCTCTAGACCCTTCCAGAGCCGAGATATCGAAGGTCAAAATTTGGACCTGAAAAAAAAAACATAAGGGGTAACACTGTCATTTTTTTTTTTGGGCCGAAATTTTGACCCCCTCCGATTTTCTTGAAACTCTGGATTCTGACAGAGGGCCACGAGACTTCGACCAGCGCGCAAAAATGGAGGCTCTAGACCCTTCCAGAGCCGAGATATCGAAGGTCAAAATTTGGACCTGAAAAAAAAACATAAGGGGTAACACTGTCATTTTTTTTTTTGGCCGAAATTTTGACCCCCTCCGATTTTCTTGAAACTCTGGATTCTGACAGAGGGCCACGAGACTTCGACCAGCGCGCAAAAATGGAGGCTCTAGACCCTTCCAGAGCCGAGATATCGAAGGTCAAAATTTGGACCTTAAAAAAAAAACATAAGGGGTAACACTGTCATTTTTTTTTTGGCCGAAATTTTGACCCCCTCCGATTTTCTTGAAACTCTGGATTCTGACAGAGGGCCACGAGACTTCGACCAGCGCGCAAAAATGGAGGCTCTAGACCCTTCCAGAGCCGAGATATCGAAGGTCAAAATTTGGACCTGAAAAAAAAACATAAGGGGTAACACTGTCATTTTTTTTTGGCCGAAATTTTGACCCCCTCCGATTTTCTTGAAACTCTGGATTCTGACAGAGGGCCACGAGACTTCGACCAGCGCGCAAAAATGGAGGCTCTAGACCCTTCCAGAGCTGAGATATCGAAGGTCAAAATTTGGACCTGAAAAAAAAACATAAGGGGTAACACTGTCATTTTTTTTTTGGCCGAAATTTTGACCCCCTCCGATTTTCTTGAAACTCTGGATTCTGACAGAGGGCCACGAGACTTCGACCAGCGCGCAAAAATGAAGGCTCTAGACCCTTCCAGAGCCGAGATATCGAAGGTCAAAATTTGGACCTGAAAAAAAAACATAAGGGGTAACACTGTCATTTTTTTTTTGGCCGAAATTTTGACCCCCTCCGATTTTCTTGAAACTCTGGATTCTGACAGAGGGCCACGAGACTTCGACCAGCGCGCAAAAATGGAGGCTCTAGACCCTTCCAGAGCCGAGATATCGAAGGTCAAAATTTGGACCTGAAAAAAAAAACATAAGGGGTAACACTGTCATTTTTTTTTTTTGGCCGAAATTTTGACCCCCTCCGATTTTCTTGAAACTCTGGATTCTGACAGAGGGCCACGAGACTTCGGCCAGCGTGCAAAAATGGAAGCTCTAGACCCTTCCAGAGCCGAGATATCGAAGGTCAAAATTTGGACCTGAAAAAAAAAACATAAGGGGTAACACTGTCATTTTTTTTTTGGCCGAAATTTTGACCCCCTCCGATTTTCTTGAAACTCTGGATTCTGACAGAGGGCCACGAGACTTCGACCAGCGCGCAAAAATGGAGGCTCTAGACCCTTCCAGAGCCGAGATATCGAAGGTCAAAATTTGGACCTGAAAAAAAAACATAAGGGGTAACACTGTCATTTTTTTTTTTTTGGCCGAAATTTTGATCCCCTCCGATTTTCTTGAAACTCTGGATTCTGACAGAGGGCCACGAGACTTCGACCAGCGCGCAAAAATGGAGGCTCTAGACCCTTCCAGAGCCGAGATATCGAAGGTCAAAATTTGGACCTGAAAAAAAAACATAAGGGGTAACACTGTCATTTTTTTTTTTGGCCGAAATTTTGACCCCCTCCGATTTTCTTGAAACTCTGGATTCTGACAGAGGGCCACGAGACTTCGACCAGCGCGCAAAAATGGAGGCTCTAGACCCTTCCAGAGCCGAGATATCGAAGGTCAAAATTTGGACCTGAAAAAAAAAACATAAGGGGTAACACTGTCATTTTTTTTTTTGGCCGAAATTTTGACCCCCTCCGATTTTCTTGAAACTCTGGATTCTGACAGAGGGCCACGAGACTTCGACCAGCGCGCAAAAATGGAGGCTCTAGACCCTTCCAGAGCCGAGATATCGAAGGTCAAAATTTGGACCTGAAAAAAAAAACATAAGGGGTAACACTGTAATTTTTTTTTTTGGCCGAAATTTTGACCCCCTCCGATTTTCTTGAAACTCTGGATTCTGACAGAGGGCCACGAGACTTCGACCAGCGCGCAAAAATGGAGGCTCTAGACCCTTCCAGAGCCGAGATATCGAAGGTCAAAATTTGGACCTGAAAAAAAAACATAAGGGGTAACACTGTCATTTTTTTTTTGGCCGAAATTTTGACCCCCTCCGATTTTCTTGAAACTCTGGATTCTGACAGAGGGCCACGAGACTTCGACCAGCGCGCAAAAATGGAGGCTCTAGACCCTTCCAGAGCCGAGATATCGAAGGTCAAATTTGGACCTGAAAAAAAAACATAAGGGGTAACACTGTCATTTTTTTTTTTGGCCGAAATTTTGACCCCCTCCGATTTTCTTGAAACTCTGGATTCTGACAGAGGGCCACGAGACTTCGACCAGCGCGCAAAAATGGAGGCTCTAGACCCTTCCAGAGCCGAGATATCGAAGGTCAAAATTTGGACCTGAAAAAAAAACATAAGGGGTAACACTGTCATTTTTTTTTTGGCCGAAATTTTGACCCCCTCCGATTTTCTTGAAACTCTGGATTCTGACAGAGGGCCACGAGACTTCGACCAGCGCGCAAAAATGGAGGCTCTAGACCCTTCCAGAGCTGAGATATCGAAGGTCAAAATTTGGACCTGAAAAAAAAACATAAGGGGTAACACTGTCATTTTTTTTTTTGGCCGAAATTTTGACCCCCTCCGATTTTCTTGAAACTCTGGATTCTGACAGAGGGCCACGAGACTTCGACCAGCGCGCAAAAATGGAGGCTCTAGACCCTTCCAGAGCCGAGATATCGAAGGTCAAAATTTGGACCTGAAAAAAAAACATAAGGGGTAACACTGTCATTTTTTTTTTTGGCCGAAATTTTGACCCCCTCCGATTTTCTTGAAACTCTGGATTCTGACAGAGGGCCACGAGACTTCGACCAGCGCGCAAAAATGGAGGCTCTAGACCCTTCCAGAGCCGAGATATCGAAGGTCAAAATTTGGACCTGAAAAAAAAAACATAAGGGGTAACACTGTCATTTTTTTTTTTGGCCGAAATTTTGACCCCCTCCGATTTTCTTGAAACTCTGGATTCTAACAGAGGGCCACGAGACTTCGACCAGCGCGCAAAAATGGAGGCTCTAGACCCTTCCAGAGCCGAGATATCGAAGGTCAAAATTTGGACCTGAAAAAAAAAAAACATAAGGGGTAACACTGTCATTTTTTTTTTTGGCCGAAATTTTGACCCCTCCGATTTTCTTGAAACTCTGGATTCTGACAGAGGGCCACGAGACTTCGACCAGCGCGCAAAAATGGAGGCTCTAGACCCTTCCAGAGCCGAGATATCGAAGGTCAAAATTTGGACCTGAAAAAAAAACATAAGGGGTAACACTGTCATTTTTTTTTTGGCCGAAATTTTGACCCCCTCCGATTTTCTTGAAACTCTGGATTCTGACAGAGGGCCACGAGACTTCGACCAGCGCGCAAAAATGGAGGCTCTAGACCCTTCCAGAGCCGAGATATCGAAGGTCAAAATTTGGACCTGAAAAAAAAACATAAGGGGTAACACTGTCATTTTTTTTTTTTGGCCGAAATTTTGACCCCCTCCGATTTTCTTGAAACTCTGGATTCTGACAGAGGGCCACGAGACTTCGACCAGCGCGCAAAAATGGAGGCTCTAGACCTCCAGAGCCGAGATATCGAAGGTCAAAATTTGGACCTGAAAAAAAAAACCATAAGGGGTAACACTGTCATTTTTTTTTTTTGGCCGAAATTTTGACCCCCTCCGATTTTCTTGAAACTCTGGATTCTGACAGAGGGCCACGAGACTTCGACCAGCGCGCAAAAATGGAGGCTCTAGACCCTTCCAGAGCCGAGATATCGAAGGTCAAAATTTGGACCTGAAAAAAAAAAAACATAAGGGGTAACACTGTCATTTTTTTTTTTGGCCGAAATTTTGACCCCCTCCGATTTTCTTGAAACTCTGGATTCTGACAGAGGGCCACGAGACTTCGACCAGCGCGCAAAAATGGAGGCTCTAGACCCTTCCTGAGCCGAGATATCGAAGGTCAAAATTTGGACCTGAAAAAAAAACATAAGGGGTAACACTGTCATTTTTTTTTTTGGCCGAAATTTTGACCCCCTCCGATTTTCTTGAAACTCTGGATTCTGACAGAGGGCCACGAGACTTCGACGAGCGCGCAAAAATGGAGGCTCTAGACCCTTCCAGAGCCTAGATATCGAAGGTCAAAATTTGGACCTGAAAAAAAAAACATAAGGGGTAACACTGTCATTTTTTTTTTTGGCCGAAATTTTGACCCCCTCCGATTTTCTTGAAACTCTGGATTCTGACAGAGGGCCACGAGACTTCGACCAGCGCGCAAAAATGGAGGCTCTAGACCCTTCCAGAGCCGAGATATCGAAGGTCAAAATTTGGACCTGAAAAAAAAACATAAGGGGTAACACTGTCATTTTTTTTTTGGCCGAAATTTTGACCCCCTCCGATTTTCTTGAAACTCTGGATTCTGACAGAGGGCCACGAGACTTCGACCAGCGCGCAAAAATGGAGGCTCTAGACCCTTCCAGAGCCGAGATATCGAAGGTCAAAATTTGGACTTGAAAAAAAAACATAAGGGGTAACACTGTCATTTTTTTTTTTTTGGCCGAAATTTTGACCCCCTCCGATTTTCTTGAAACTCTGGATTCTGACAAAGGGCCACGAGACTTCGACCAGCGCGCAAAAATGGAGGCTCTAGACCCTTCCAGAGCCGAGATATCGAAGGTCAAAATTTGGACCTGAAAAAAAAAACATAAGGGGTAACACTGTCATTTTTTTTTTGGCCGAAATTTTGACCCCCTCCGATTTTCTTGAAACTCTGGATTCTGACAGAGGGCCACGAGACTTCGACCAGCGCGCAAAAATGGAGGCTCTAGACCCTTCCAGAGCCGAGATATCGAAGGTCAAAATTTGGACCTGAAAAAAAAAACATAAGGGGTAACACTGTCATTTTTTTTTTTTGGCCGAAATTTTGACCCCCTCCGATTTTCTTGAAACTCTGGATTCTGACAGAGGGCCACGAGACTTCGACCAGCGCGCAAAAATGGAGGCTCTAGACCCTTCCAGAGCCGAGATATCGAAGGTCAAAATTTGGACCTGAAAAAAAAAACATAAGGGGTAACACTGTAATTTTTTTTTTTGGCCGAAATTTTGACCCCCTCCGATTTTCTTGAAACTCTGGATTCTGACAGAGGGCCACGAGACTTCGACCAGCGCGCAAAAATGGAGGCTCTAGACCCTTCCAGAGCCGAGATATCGAAGGTCAAAATTTGGACCTGAAAAAAAAACATAAGGGGTAACACTGTCATTTTTTTTTTTGGCCGAAATTTTGACCCCCTCCGATTTTCTTGAAACTCTGGATTCTGACAGAGGGCCACGAGACTTCGACCAGCGCGCAAAAATGGAGGCTCTAGACCCTTCCAGAGCTGAGATATCGAAGGTCAAAATTTGGACCTGAAAAAAAAACATAAGGGGTAACACTGTCATTTTTTTTTTGGCCGAAATTTTGACCCCCTCCGATTTTCTTGAAACTCTGGATTCTGACAGAGGGCCACGAGACTTCGACCAGCGCGCAAAAATGGAGGCTCTAGACCCTTCCAGAGCCGAGATATCGAAGGTCAAAATTTGGACCTGAAAAAAAAACATAAGGGGTAACACTGTCATTTTTTTTTGGCCGAAATTTTGACCCCCTCCGATTTTCTTGAAACTCTGGATTCTGACAGAGGGCCACGAGACTTCGACCAGCGCGCAAAAATGGAGGCTCTAGACCCTTCCAGAGCCGAGATATCGAAGGTCAAAATTTGGACCTGAAAAAAAACATAAGGGGTAACACTGTCATTTTTTTTTTTGGCCGAAATTTTGACCCCCTCCGATTTTCTTGAAACTCTGGATTCTGACAGAGGGCCACGAGACTTCGACCAGCGCGCAAAAATGGAGGCTCTAGACCCTTCCAGAGCCGAGATATCGAAGGTCAAAATTTGGACCTGAAAAAAAAACATAAGGGGTAACACTGTCTTTTTTTTTTTTGGCCGAAATTTTGACCCCCTCCGATTTTCTTGAAACTCTGGATTCTGACAGAGGGCCACGAGACTTCGACCAGCGCGCAAAAATGGAGGCTCTAGACCCTTGCAGAGCCGAGATATCGAAGGTCAAAATTTGGACCTGAAAAAAAAACATAAGGGGTAACACTGTCATTTTTTTTTTGGCCGAAATTTTGACCCCCTCCGATTTTCTTGAAACTCTGGATTCTGACAGAGGGCCACGAGACTTCGACCAGCGCGCAAAAATGGAGGCTCTAGACCCTTCCAGAGCCGAGATATCGAAGGTCAAAATTTGGACCTGAAAAAAAAACATAAGGGGTAACACTGTCATTTTTTTTTTTGGCCGAAATTTTGACCCCCTCCGATTTTCTTGAAACTCTGGATTCTGACAGAGGGCCACGAGACTTCGACCAGCGCGCAAAAATGGAGGCTCTAGACCCTTCCAGAGCCGAGATATCGAAGGTCAAAATTTGGACCTGAAAAAAAAACATAAGGGGTAACACTGTCATTTTTTTTTTTTTGGCCGAAATTTTGACCCCCTCCGATTTTCTTGAAACTCTGGATTCTGACAGAGGGCCACGAGACTTCGACCAGCGCGCAAAAATGGAGGCTCTAGACCCTTCCAGAGCCGAGATATCGAAGGTCAAAATTTGGACCTGAAAAAAAAACATAAGGGGTAACACTGTAATTTTTTTTGGCCGAAATTTTGACCCCCTCCGATTTTCTTGAAACTCTGGATTCTGACAGAGGGCCACGAGACTTCGACCAGCGCGCAAAAATGGAGGCTCTAGACCCTTCCAGAGCCGAGATATCGAAGGTCAAAATTTGGACCTGAAAAAAAACATAAGGGGTAACACTGTCATTTTTTTTTTTGGCTGAAATTTTGACCCCCTCCGATTTTCTTGAAACTCTGGATTCTGACAGAGGGCCACGAGACTTCGACCAGCGCGCAAAAATGGAGGCTCTAGACCCTTCCAGAGCCGAGATATCGAAGGTCAAAATTTGGACCTGAAAAAAAAAACATAAGGGGTAACACTGTCATTTTTTTTTTTTGGCCGAAATTTTGACCCCCTCCGATTTTCTTGAAACTCTGGATTCTGACAGAGGGCCACGAGACTTCGACCAGCGCGCAAAAATGGAGGCTCTAGACCCTTCCAGAGCCGAGATATCGAAGGTCAAAATTTGGACCTGAAAAAAAAACATAAGGGGTAACACTGTCATTTTTTTTTTTGGCCGAAATTTTGACCCCCTCCGATTTTCTTGAAACTCTGGATTCTGACAGAGGGCCACGAGACTTCGACCAGCGCGCAAAAATGGAGGCTCTAGACCCTTCCAGAGCCGAGATATCGAAGGTCAAAATTTGGACCTGAAAAAAAAACATAAGGGGTAACACTGTCATTTTTTTTTTGGCCGAAATTTTGACCCCCTCCAATTTTCTTGAAACTCTGGATTCTGACAGAGGGCCACGAGACTTCGACCAGCGCGCAAAAATGGAGGCTATAGACCCTTCCAGAGCTGAGATATCGAAGGTCAAAATTTGGACCTGAAAAAAAAAAACATAAGGGGTAACACTGTCATTTTTTTTTTGGCCGAAATTTTGACCCCCTCCGAATTTCTTGAAACTCTGGATTCTGACAGAGGGCCACGAGACTTCGACCAGCGCGCAAAAATGGAGGCTCTAGACCCTTCCAGAGCCGAGATATCGAAGGTCAAAATTTGGACCTGAAAAAAAAACATAAGGGGTAACACTGTCATTTTTTTTTGGCCGAAATTTTGACCCCCTCCGATTTTCTTGAAACTCTGGATTCTGACAGAGGGCCACGAGACTTCGACCAGCGCGCAAAAATGGAGGCTCTAGACCCTTCCAGAGCCGAGATATCGAAGGTCAAAATTTGGACCTGAAAAAAAAACATAAGGGGTAACACTGTCATTTTTTTTTTTGGCCGAAATTTTGACCCCCTCCGATTTTCTTGAAACTCTGGATTCTGACAGAGGGCCACGAGACTTCGACCAGCGCGCAAAAATGGAGGCTCTAGACCCTTCCAGAGCCGAGATATCGAAGGTCAAAATTTGGACCTGAAAAAAAAACATAAGGGGTAACACTGTCATTTTTTTTTTTTTGGACGAAATTTTGACCCCCTCCAATTTTCTTGAAACTCTGGATTCTGACAGAGGGCCACGAGACTTCGACCAGCGCGCAAAAATGGAGGCTATAGACCCTTCCAGAGCTGAGATATCGAAGGTCAAAATTTGGACCTGAAAAAAAAAAACATAAGGGGTAACACTGTCATTTTTTTTTTTTGGCCGAAATTTTGACCCCCTCCGATTTTCTTGAAACTCTGGATTCTGACAGAGGGCCACGAGACTTCGGCCAGCGTGCAAAAATGGAGGCTCTAGACCCTTCCAGAGCCGAGATATCGAAGGTCAAAATTTGGACCTGAAAAAAAAACATAAGTGGTAACACTGTGATTTTTTTTTGGCCGAAATTTTGACCCCCTCCGATTTTCTTGAAACTCTGGATTCTGACAGAGGGCCACGAGACTTCGACCAGCGCGCAAAAATGGAGGCTCTAGACCCTTCCAGAGCCGAGATATCGAAGGTCAAAATTTGGACCTGAAAAAAAAAAACATAAGGGGTAACACTGTCATTTTTTTTTTGGCCGAAATTTTGACCCCCTCCGATTTTCTTGAAACTCTGGATTCTGACAGAGGGCCACGAGACTTCGACCAGCGCGCAAAAATGGAGGCTCTAGACCCTTCCAGAGCCAAGATATCGAAGGTCAAAATTTGGACCTGAAAAAAAAAAACATAAGGGGTAACACTGTCATTTTTTTTTTTGGCCGAAATTTTGACCCCCTCCGATTTTCTTGAAACTCTGGATTCTGACAGAGGGCCACGAGACTTCGACCAGCGCGCAAAAATGGAGGCTCTAGACCCTTCCAGAGCCGAGATATCGAAGGTCAAAATTTGGACCTGAAAAAAAAACATAAGGGGTAACACTGTCATTTTTTTTTTTGGCCGAAATTTTGACCCCCTCCGATTTTCTTGAAACTCTGGATTCTGACAGAGGGCCACGAGACTTCGACCAGCGCGCAAAAATGGAGGCTCTAGACCCTTCCAGAGCCGAGATATCGAAGGTCAAAATTTGGACCTGAAAAAAAAACATAAGGGGTAACACTGTCATTTTTTTTTTGGCCGAAATTTTGACCCCCTCCGATTTTCTTGAAACTCTGGATTCTGACAGAGGGCCACGAGACTTCGACCAGCGCGCAAAAATGGAGGCTCTAGACCCTTCCAGAGCCGAGATATCGAAGGTCAAAATTTGGACCTGAAAAAAAACATGAGGGGTAACACTGTCATTTTTTTTTTGGCCGAAGTTTTGACCCCCTCCGATTTTCTTGAAACTCTGGATTCTGACAGAGGGCCACGAGACTTCGACCAGCGCGCAAAAATGGAGGCTCTAGACCCTTCCAGAGCTGAGATATCGAAGGTCAAAATTTGGACCTGAAAAAAAAACATAAGGGGTAACACTGTCATTTTTTTTTTTTGGCCGAAATTTTGACCCCCTCCGATTTTCTTGAAACTCTGGATTCTGACAGAGGGCCACGAGACTTCGACCAGCGCGCAAAAATGGAGGCTCTAGACCCTTCCAGAGCCGAGATATCGAAGGTCAAAATTTGGACCTGAAAAAAAAACATAAGGGGTAACACTGTCATTTTTTTTTTGGCCGAAATTTTGACCCCCTCCGATTTTCTTGAAACTCTGGATTCTGACAGAGGGCCACGAGACTTCGACCAGCGCGCAAAAATGGAGGCTCTAGACCCTTCCAGAGCCGTGATATCGAAGGTCAAAATTTGGACCTGAAAAAAAAACATAAGGGGTAACACTGTCATTTTTTTTTTTTTGGCCGAAATTTTGACCCCCTCCGATTTTCTTGAAACTCTGGATTCTGACAGAGGGCCACGAGACTTCGACCAGCGCGCAAAAATGGAGGCTCTAGACCCTTCCAGAGCCGAGATATCGAAGGTCAAAATTTGGACCTGAAAAAAAACCATAAGGGGTAACACTGTCATTTTTTTTTTGGCCGAAATTTTGACCCCCTCCGATTTTCTTGAAACTCTGGATTCTGACAGAGGGCCACGAGACTTCGACCAGCGCGCAAAAATGGAGGCTCTAGACCCTTCCAGAGCCGAGATATCGAAGGTCAAAATTTGGACCTGAAAAAAAACATAAGGGGTAACACTGTCATTTTTTTTTTTTGGCCGAAATTTTGACCCCCTCCGATTTTCTTGAAACTCTGGATTCTGACAGAGGGCCACGAGACTTCGACCAGCGCGCAAAAATGGAGGCTCTAGACCCTTCCAGAGCCGAGATATCGAAGGTCAAAATTTGGACCTGAAAAAAAAAACATAAGGGGTAACACTGTCATTTTTTTTTTGGCCGAAATTTTGACCCCCTCCGATTTTCTTGAAACTCTGGATTCTGACAGAGGGCCACGAGACTTCGACCAGCGCGCAAAAATGGAGGCTCTAGACCCTTCCAGAGCCGAGATATCGAAGGTCAAAATTTGGACCTGAAAAAAAAACATAAGGGGTAACACTGTCATTTTTTTTTTTGGCCGAAATTTTGACCCCCTCCGATTTTCTTGAAACTCTGGATTCTGACAGATGGCCACGAGACTTCGACCAGCGCGCAAAAATGGAGGCTCTAGACCCTTCCAGAGCCGAGATATCGAAGGTCAAAATTTGGACCTGAAAAAAAAAACATAAGGGGTAACACTGTCATTTTTTTTTTTGGCCGAAATTTTGACCCCCTCCGATTTTCTTGAAACTCTGGATTCTGACAGAGGGCCACGAGACTTCGACCAGCGCGCAAAAATGGAGGCTCTAGACCCTTCCAGAGCCGAGATATCGAAGGTCAAAATTTGGACCTGAAAAAAAAAGATAAGGGGTAACACTGTCATTTTTTTTTTGGCCGAAATTTTGACCCCCTCCGATTTTCTTGAAACTCTGGATTCTGACAGAGGGCCACGAGACTTCGACCAGCGCGCAAAAATGGAGGCTCTAGACCCTTCCAGAGCTGAGATATCGAAGGTCAAAATTTGGACCTGAAAAAAAAAAACATAAGGGGTAACACTGTCATTTTTTTTTTGGCCGAAATTTTGACCCCCTCCGATTTTCTTGAAACTCTGGATTCTGACAGAGGGCCACGAGACTTCGACCAGCGCGCAAAAATGGAGGCTCTAGACCCTTCCAGAGCCGAGATATCGAAGGTCAAAATTTGGACCTGAAAAAAAAAACATAAGGGGTAACACTGTCATTTTTTTTTTTGGCCGAAATTTTGACCCCCTCCGATTTTCTTGAAACTCTGGATTCTGACAGAGGGCCACGAGACTTCGACCAGCGCGCAAAAATGGAGGCTCTAGACCCTTCCAGAGCCGAGATATCGAAGGTCAAAATTTGGACCTGAAAAAAAACATAAGGGGTAACACTGTCATTTTTTTTTTTGGCCGAAATTTTGACCCCCTCCGATTTTCTTGAAACTCTGGATTCTGACAGAGGGCCACGAGACTTCGACCAGCGCGCAAAAATGGAGGCTCTAGACCCTTCCAGAGCCGAGATATCGAAGGTCAAAATTTGGACCTGAAAAAAAAACATAAGGGGTAACACTGTCATTTTTTATTTTGGCCGAAATTTTGACCCCCTCCGATTTTCTTGAAACTCTGGATTCTGACAGAGGGCCACGAGACTTCGACCAGCGCGCAAAAATGGAGGCTCTAGACCCTTCCAGAGCCGAGATATCGAAGGTCAAAATTTGGACCTGAAAAAAAACATAAGGGGTAACACTGTCATTTTTTTTTTGGCCGAAATTTTGACCCCCTCCGATTTTCTTGAAACTCTGGATTCTGACAGAGGGCCACGAGACTTCGACCAGCGCGCAAAAATGGAGGCTCTAGACCCTTCCAGAGCTGAGATATCGAAGGTCAAAATTTGGACCTGAAAAAAAAACATAAGGGGTAACACTGTCATTTTTTTTTTGGCCGAAATTTTGACCCCCTCCGATTTTCTTGAAACTCTGAATTCTGACAGAGGGCCACGAGACTTCGACCAGCGCGCAAAAATGGAGGCTCTAGACCCTTCCAGAGCCGAGATATCGAAGGTCAAAATTTGGACCTGAAAAAAAAACATAAGGGGTAACACTGTCATTTTTTTTTTTGGCCGAAATTTTGACCCCCTCCGATTTTCTTGAAACTCTGGATTCTGACAGAGGGCCACGAGACTTCGACCAGCGCGCAAAAATGGAGGCTCTAGACCCTTCCAGAGCCGAGATATCGAAGGTCAAAATTTGGACCTGAAAAAAAAACATAAGGGGTAACACTGTCATTTTTTTTTGGCCGAAATTTTGACCCCCTCCGATTTTCTTGAAACTCTGGATTCTGACAGAGGGCCACGAGACTTCGACCAGCGCGCAAAAATGGAGGCTCTAGACCCTTCCAGAGCCGTGATATCGAAGGTCAAAATTTGGACCTGAAAAAAAAAACATAAGGGGTAACACTGTCATTTTTTTTTTTTGGCCGAAATTTTGACCCCCTCCGATTTTCTTGAAACTCTGGATTCTGACAGAGGGCCACGAGACTTCGACCAGCGCGCAAAAATGGAGGCTCTAGACCCTTCCAGAGCCGAGATATCGAAGGTCAAAATTTGGACCTGAAAAAAAACCATAAGGGGTAAGTAACACTGTCATTTTTTTTTTTGGCCGAAATTTTGACCCCCTCCGATTTTCTTGAAACTCTGGATTCTGACAGAGGGCCACGAGACTTCGACCAGCGCGCAAAAATGGAGGCTCTAGACCCTTCCAGAGCCGAGATATCGAAGGTCAAAATTTGGACCTGAAAAAAAAAACATAAGGGGTAACACTGTCATTTTTTTTTTTGGCCGAAATTTTGACCCCCTCCGATTTTCTTGAAACTCTGAATTCTGACAGAGGGCCACGAGACTTCGACCAGCGCGCAAAAATGGAGGCTCTAGACCCTTCCAGAGCCGAGATATCGAAGGTCAAAATTTGGACCTGAAAAAAAAAACATAAGGGGTAACACTGTCTTTTTTTTTTGGCCGAAATTTTGACCCCCTCCGATTTTCTTGAAACTCTGGATTCTGACAGAGGGCCACGAGACTTCGACCAGCGCGCAAAAATGGAGGCTCTAGACCCTTCCAGAGCCGAGATATCGAAGGTCAAAATTTGGACCTGAAAAAAAACATAAGGGGTAACACTGTCATTTTTTTTTTGGTCGAAATTTTGACCCCCTCCGATTTTCTTGAAACTCTGGATTCTGACAGAGGGCCACGAGACTTCGACCAGCGCGCAAAAATGGAGGCTCTAGACCCTTCCAGAGCCGAGATATCGAAGGTCAAAATTTGGACCTGAAAAAAAAAACATAAGGGGTAACACTGTCATTTTTTTTTTGGCCGAAATTTTGACCCCCTCCGATTTTCTTGAAACTCTGGATTCTGACAGAGGGCCACGAGACTTCGACCAGCGCGCAAAAATGGAGGCTCTAGACCCTTCCAGAGCCGAGATATCGAAGGTCAAAATTTGGACCTGAAAAAAAAACATAAGGGGTAACACTGTCATTTTTTTTTTTGGCCGAAATTTTGACCCCCTCCGATTTTCTTGAAACTCTGGATTCTGACAGAGGGCCACGAGACTTCGACCAGCGCGCAGAAATGGAGGCTCTAGACCCTTCCAGAGCCGAGATATCGAAGGTCAAAATTTGGACCTGAAAAAAAAAACATAAGGGGTAACACTGTCATTTTTTTTTTTGGCCGAAATTTTGACCCCCTCCGATTTTCTTGAAACTCTGGATTCTGACAGAGGGCCACGAGACTTCGACCAGCGCGCAAAAATGGAGGCTCTAGACCCTTCCAGAGCCGAGATATCGAAGGTCAAAATTTGGACCTGAAAAAAAAAAACATAAGGGGTAACACTGTCATTTTTTTTTTTGGCCGAAATTTTGACCACCTCCGATTTTCTTGAAACTCTGGATTCTGACAGAGGGCCACGAGACTTCGACCAGCGCGCAAAAATGGAGGCTCTAGACCCTTCCAGAGCCGAGATATCGAAGGTCAAAATTTGGACCTTAAAAAAAAAACATAAGGGGTAACACTGTCATTTTTTTTTTGGCCGAAATTTTGACCCCCTCCGATCTTCTTGAAACTCTGGATTCTGACAGAGGGCCACGAGACTTCGACCAGCGCGCAAAAATGGAGGCTCTAGACCCTTCCAGAGCCGAGATATCGAAGTTCAAAATTTGGACCGGAAAAAAAAACATAAGGGGTAACACTGTCATTTTTTTTTTTTTGGCCGAAATTTTGACCCCCTCCGATCTTCTTGAAACTCTGGGTTCTGACAGAGGGCCACGAGACTTCGACCAGCGCGCAAAAATGGAGGCTCTAGACCCTTCCAGAGCCGAGATATCGAAGGTCAAAATTTGGAACCGAAAAAAAACATAAGGGGTAACACTGTGGATTTTTTTTTTTTGGCCGAAATTTTGACCTCCTCCGATCTTCTTGAAACTCTGGATTCTGACAGAGGGCCACAAGACTTCGACCAGCGCGCAAAAATGGAGGCTCTAGACCCTTCCAGAGCCGAGATATCGAAGGTCAAAATTTGGACCGGAAAAAAAAACATAAGGGGTAACACTGTGGATTTTTTTTGGCCTTTTGACCCCCTCCGATCCTCTTGAAATTCTGGATTCTGACAGAGGGCCACGAGACTTCGACCAGCGCGCAAAAATGGAGGCTCTAGACCCTTCCAGAGCCGAGATATCAAAGGTCAAAATTTGGACCGGAAAAAAAAACATAAGGGGTAACACTGTGGATTTTTTTTGGCCGAAATTTTGACCCCCTCCGATCTTCTTGAAACTCTGGATTCTGACAGAGGGCCACGAGACTTCGACCAGTGCGCAAAAATGGAGGCTCTAGACCCTTCCAGAGCCGAGATATCGAAGGTCAAAATTTGGATCGGAAAAAAAAACATAAGGGGTAACACTGTGGATTTTTTCTTTGGCCGAAATTTTGACCCCCTCCGATCTTCTTGAAACTCTGGATTCTGACAGAGGGCCACGAGACTTCGACCAGCGCGCAAAAATGGAGGCTCTAGACCCTTCCAGAGCCGAGATATCGAAGGTCAAAATTTGGACCGGAAAAAAAAACATAAGGGGTAACACTGTGGATTTTTTTTTGGCCGAAATTTTGACCCCCTCATATCTTCTTGAAACTCTGGATTCTGACAGAGGGCCACGAGACTTCGACCAGTGCGCAAAAATGGAGGCTCTAGACCCTTCCAGAGCCGAGATATCGAAGGTCAAAATTTGGACCGGAAAAAAAAACATAAGGGGTAACACTGTGGATTTTTTCTTTGGCCGAAATTTTGACCCCCTCCGATCTTCTTGAAACTCTGGATTCTGACAGAGGGCCACGAGACTTCGACCAGCGTGCAAAAATGGAGGCTCTAGACCCTTCCAGAGCCGAGATATCGAAGGTCAAAATTTGGAACCGAAAAAAAAACATAAGGGGTAACACTGTCGTTTTTTTTTTTTGGCCGAAATTTTGACCCCCTCCGATCTTCTTGAAACTCTGGATTCTGACAGAGGGCCACGAGACTTCGACCAGCGCGCAAAAATGGAGGCTCTAGACCCTTCCAGAGCCGAGATATCGAAGGTCAAAATTTGGGCCGGAAAAAAAAAACATTTTTATTATTATTTTTTCCGAAATAAGGTCCCATGAGCCGGAAGCAGAGGGGCGAGACTTAGGCTCTCTATGTCGTCGCGGTTCGCACATGGCTATGGCGTCACAGTTCGCACTTGGCTATCGCGTCGCAGTTCGCACATGACTATGGCTTTCGCAGTTCGCACATGACCCTACTGTTTTAACATGGTTACACATTTACCCCAAATACCCCAATGGTTCTTAACTTTGATGAACAGTAATGTATCACTCAACAATCCTTGCAACTAGCTCGTAACTATCTCTCTGTTTTTTTTTCCCGTACATCCACCGTCTCGCTGTTTTTTTTAGCCCCGCCCCTCAACAATCCGGTAGGTTGTCAACTGCTCTCTAGATGTTATTGATTGGATAACTAACGAAACTGACAACTGGCCATCCAATACGAAATAAAGTTACAGAGGGTTCAAAGTTGGCTTACAAAAGAGGATATTTCAACACCTCACTATTTATAACTTAACACATATATTAATACAAAAATGTATTACACACCAGGGCAATTGAACTGGCCCATATTCCAGGACAGTGTATTTGTTAACAGAACACAAAATAAACAATATATAAAACAATATATAAATTTAGCAAAGTGCTACACGTGTTTTTGTGGATACGATCCGATTCACGTTTGGCCTGACGAGCTTAATGCAGATACATTTTTGTTTTGTTTTGAGTTTTACAGGGTTCCAGACTGCGACCAAATTGGTCGCATATGCGACCATTTTTTGAGAATGTGCGAGTTAAAATTTTATATGGTCACATATGTGCGAGTGGACGCTCGCGCAACAGAACGCTGTTGTATCAGCTGCTGCAGTCCCTAACTTGTGTTCAAAATGAACGAGTAGGCTACATCATGAATCCATTTTCCAAACCGTGTTTATACTGAATGACTACGGTACGCTTAAGTGTTTATATTCGGACTATTTTATCCCAGGGTCGACTCGGATGCGGAGTTGCCCAGTGCCCTCGTGACTCGCCATAGACATTAATGGAGAGAAGTAGCTCCGGCTACAGTGTTCTTCCGCAAGACACGTGCAGTTTATGTATTGACGAACTTAGACGTCACACGCATTGCACACTGATGATGAAATGTGCCAATTCCGAATTCAAATTAAAGCATATAATACAAACAAATGAAGGCATATAAAAATGAATATGTCTCACAAAACAGCGTGCCCCTTCCTACGTCTTTTCAGCGGATAGATGAGAGTAATCGCTCGACTGAGGAAAAGGAAATTATTATAAAATGCAGAAGGTAAAGAATGTGAGATTTCTGATTTTTGTTACAACTATAAACTTTGATAACGAAAAATCTGTGTTAGCTTATTATAATACTCTAATCTTTTAAAATGTAATGCATGCATTTGAATGTTTAATGATTTTTAAAAGATAGAAAGATGATGCTAACAGAAAGTAGATTATGATTCAAATGTAAATAGATAAATTGTATATAATTCAAATGTAAAATGCTCAAAATTACAGATTAAAATTAGTGTCCAAAATCCATGAAAATCCTGAAATTTGGCAATGATAATTAATATATTACAGGTATTTATGCTGCAACCCAGAAAGCCTTTGCTAGCTTTGGTCCATTAAAACCAGTATTCATCAGCATGCATAGATTAATCCCATGGCATGTAGCAAAAAATAAAAGGTGCGACTAAATCACATGCTGGTGCGACCAACTGAGAAAGTTGGTAGCACCACAACCAGTGGAAAAGTTAGCTCGGGAGCACGCATGCACGTTACATCCGATGGATTTCGCAGAAAATCCGACCCGGAGACTTCACATAGAAATAGGAATACTGGCCTTCAGAGGTAATACCAAAACCCGACAAGTGGATCATTGTAATGTGTGATTACTCACACAGGCAATAAAAAAGGATTTATTTTAGAAGAAAAGTTCCATATAGCACCTTTAATATAGTTTAAGATACACAATAGTGGCATATATAAAAATACACTGACCACCATGGAGTAAATGGAAAACTGTATTTAAGGCTGTCAGAGACAACATTCTAGAGTTGTTCTGCAACCAACTCGGCTTTGATAATAAAGTCTTACATAATAAAGATAATAAATATCTTCTTGCATCAAACTTGGAGATTGATTCTTTTTTTCACAGAGGCGACAGAAGCCACAACAGCTGGAATTTAAATGAGCTCTGCTTATGCCAAATGTGGTAATACATGCATAAACATGCTTGAATTTGATACTTTTGGATGTCCAATGTATCTGCATGTGTTCAGTCCCTCATGGTGAACCAGGACCCCTTTACTCGTTTCCTGCCCTTCCTTCTGTTAGTGTTAGAGCTGAAGGGTGAGAGATACAGAGAAACCCTATTAAACCATATGGAGTGGTAAGTTGCTGACATAATGGGGTGTGACAGACCATGAGCTCTGCTGTGATCTGAGGTCACCACATAGGTGTGGATACATCTGTGAATAATACAGACACTCTAGTCAGCGAACCACAGTCGTTTCCATCAGCTGCCGAGTGAATTATGCCACAAAGGTGCAAAGGTGGGACTTTTATTCAGTATATAAGATAAGAATGATAAGATAAGAAAATGTATTGTCTGTCCCATGTGACAGAAATTAATCTTTGACAAGACCAGCAGATAACATAAAAACACATACAAAAACATGGATAAACTGAAGACAATTCAGCCACATTCGCTGTACAGATGTACAAAATACAAAAATGTTATGTGTTCTATCTATGGTTGTTAAGTATATTATTGGCCTTGAGGATGAAAGATTTTTTGTATATGTTTTCCTTGCAAGTGGGACTCTAGTGTCAAGTTCTGTTAATGGAGTTTGAGGGGAGCCTATTATCTCACTGGGTTGATTTACTATTCGTGCAAGTTTGGTTTTGTGCTTGACGGTGAAGGCATTATACCAGGCTGAGATATTGAAATTGAGTATGTCACGCTGTCTGAGTGATGTCCCCTGGGTAGCCACTAGAGGTCTTTTTCTCTCACAGGGGTCAGTCACTCTTGGACTACAATCACCATCACCCTTGTTGGACTCATTATTCATTATCACACTCAGCTATTCATACCCTGACCATTGTTGCTGAGTGGTTAAAACATTTGCTGTGTATTTTTTGTTATTCCTGCTCTGACAGCCGCACAACTCCTTGGTTTTATGAAGGAGTCTGCATACATTTGCAGACTAGCTATGTCAGGGCAACTGGTCTGAAATCCTTGGGGTTTGGCCTTTGGCATATGTCTTTTTAGGAAATGGGATGATGGTTGATTCTTCCCACTGACGAGGAACAGCTTGAATCCAGGAGGCTCTGAAAGAGCTTGGTGATAACCCCACTTAGCTGGATGGAGCAATCTTTAAGCACTTCACCTCTGAGCCTGTCAGGGACAAGGGTTTTGTGTGGGTTCACTTGGCTTAGGACAGATACCACTAGTTTCTCATCTATGATGAGAGCCTGGTGGGATAGACTGGGGTAGGGGGTATTCCAGCTGGCTGGTGTGCTACAGTTGTCGAACCTGCTGAAGAAGTCGTTTAACCGCTCTGCAAAGGAGGCAGTGTCTTTACAGTTGATCACTGCAGATTTAGATGTTCTCCCCATCATGGTGTTTAACCCCTGCCATACCACCCTCCCATTCCCAGAGGTCAATGTTTGTTCTACTTCGTCTTTGTAGTGAATTTTCGCCATCTTAGCCTTCCTTCTAAATTAATTCTGTAGCTCCCTCACCTGTAGTGTCTCACCTTCTAAAAAAGCCTTCTTTTTTAAAACCAGACAGATTTCCCTCTCCTTGGTGACCCACTGCTTGTTATTTGGATGTATTGTTATTTGCTTAGTTGGAGTTACCACATCCTCACAGAATAAGATATAAGAAGTTATTACATCATTCCCATGTTACATTAAGATCATTCCCACAATCCTCGAAAAACAAACCCCAATTGGTTAACTTAAAACATCCTCTCTGTGCTTCTGAAGTCTCTTTGTTCCAAATATTAATTATTTTTTTTAAGTGGTGTGACCTCTTTCAAGTTGTGACCTGTACTTTGGAAACAAAACAACCTTGTGGTCAAAACGACCAATAGGAGGACAAGGTTTTGATATATACACATCTGGAATGTTGCCATAGCATAAGTCCAGTCTGTTGTGCATTCCATTATAACATAATGCTCCAAGTTAGGTAGATATGTGGTGATGTCGCATTTGTTAAAATCCCCCAGCAACAATACTGGTTGTTCATCAGATTGGTTGACAGCCCTATTGTAAGTGTATGTGTTATGTCCAGCAGCAAGTGCGAAATCAGGTCCTGGTCAGCCCGTTCTCATCCCAAGACGTCATATAACTGACGCTTTTGACCATACGTCAACATCTGACGTTTTAGGGTACCCTTTTACGTCAGTTAGATGACGCTATCTAATCCTAACCCTACCCCAGACCTAAACCTACCTGGGCATCTAACTGATGCTAAAGGTAAATCGTCAGTTGGATGATGCCCAAGGATTGTCATCTAATTGACGTTAAGGGTACCCTAAAACGTTGGATGTTGACGTATGGTCAAAAGCGTCAGTTAGATGACATCTTGGGATGAGAATGTGTTGTCCTGGTACTTGTACTAAAATCACAGTTATCTGAGAAAATTCTTGGTGTAAGTAGTGTGATCTGAAAGACACAGTCACTATTTAAAAGTGCTTGCAACACTCCGTCTCTCTCACAGTGTAGTTGTTTGCCCACTTGTTGATGACAGCTATACAGAGCCCGCCCCCAATCGACTTCCGTGTTTTCCGCACATCCCCGTCAAAGCGTATGATAACACTCCAAAGCTAGAGTGGCTCGATATGTCAAGAAGATCAATCAATAATACCATCAATCAATAAGAACCATCAATAATAACATTTCATGAAGAATCACCTCTTCACTGATATAGCCATCCAGATCAAATCGGCTACCTCTTCTCCTCATTCTGTTGTGAATACCTCCTCTAGACCCTCGTTTCCTCCATATTCTGTTTTCTGCCACATATTAACTCTGGAGGGATCTGTGTTGTGGAAAGAGATACCTGCGATGGCTCTAAGTCAAGCCGGCTCAGCTCCAACAGATGGATTTCTTTCAAAAACATGAGATAACCATTATACTGACCCCATTTAAAAAAAAATAGTATATATTTCTGATGCATTTCAGAAATGTAATATTAGGAATATTAATTTTTACACAACCATTGATTTATGCAGTATATATTCAATTAAATCAGTGTTTGTGTTAGTTTATGAGTTCTAAACAGAGCTCATACAGAGCAATTTATTGACAAACCAATTATCGGTCTCAGTATTTGTAGTAACAATTGAGTAAGACTAAAATATAAGATATTAAAAAGCCTTTTTAAGGTATTCTTTACGAACACATGCATCTTCACAGACCATCTTTGCAGACAATACCCATTTACAGTCAATTTATATGTTCAGCAAATATCTTTTTAATTTTTTTAGGCCCTTGGCAAGACTCCACAGAGAGTTCAGTCCGCTGGTCCTCAGTCAACAATGCAATCAAACTCACATTCTACCTGTCAGAGTTCTTCTCCCTGTGTTACCAAATCTTCAGGGAGGTAATCTCACCTTCAACTTCACAATTTTTCATTACTTTGTACTTTTTTCTTGTTTTCTCAAATCCCTGAGCGAACTGTCACAAATTTGAAGCCTGAAAAACACATCGAAATTATCGGAGAGATTCAGAAACAAATATGTGTGACAGAGTGGAAAATGCATGTCTGCTGTGTAAGAAAATCAACTGGTCTGCTTCTCTGAAATATGATACAGTTGAGTGACATACAGTAGAAGTGAAGATCTACAGTCTTTCAGAATGAGAATAAATCTAATACACTAAAATACAACATAAGACTTAACAACTGAATGGGGTGACATTCCGAAAATGTTGAATTAATAATCAAATGCAGGGCACAGTTGAATTGCATTGTTTGTTTGAACAGATAACGGGTGGTGAGCCAATGAATTCAGCATGGCTTGGATGCCAGTCACAGAGTTTAGTTTTCCAACCACCCTCTTACTCCTCTCCATGAATACCACACGGGTTACTATAGCAACACAGCCTCACTCAAAGGCTTTTTTGACTATTTGGACTTGATGTCAGGGTTATTTTGATTGTGTAGACCCTTAAAAGCAAAACCCAATGCCAGTCAGACCAGAAAACAAGAGATTTGTTGAAGCCCAGGTGTGCTAAAACTGATCAAAACATAATGAGGTTAACATACAAAAGTGCTGATTTATACAGATTTCACAGTATCCCACCCTAATCTCATCAGTATGTAAGGTTCACACATTTTTGTATGTGTTGATATACTGGAACATGCATATGGATGGATTACACTTTATTTTACAGAACGTACACTCTAATGTAATTACAGTGTTCTTAACCACAAAAGTAGTGTAATGGTTAAGTTAAGGTTAGGGGTAGGTTCAGGGTTAGTAGTTAGTGTCATTAAGTAGTACATATTATGTTAATGCAAAACAGGGGTGCATTTCCCAAAAGTATCGTTAGCCAACTGTTTGCAAGTTCCGTCGTTATCAACATAGTTCAACGAGTTAGTGTTTCCCGAAACCATCGTTCCAACAAACATTTGAAAAAAGCATTGCAAAGTTGTGTGCTTGGAACCATGGCTCTCGACCTGTGGTTAAGTATAGTTTCTAGTTTGCATTACACGTGGACTCAATTAAACCATTTTGAGCAAAATAAGCAAGCTGACATTTCCAACCCGTGTCTTTAATTTAGAATACATACAAATGTCAACTTTGTCAAGAGATTTAAAGCACCGTTTTTGAAGACCGCACATGTGCGAACGTGCTCAACTATGTAAGAACGAGCCTATTGAATCTGAAAGTTAAGCAAACTAACTTGTTTTTCTAAATTAAAAGAAACAAGTTTATAAAACTCAAAACAATGAAACAATTCAGATACTTAAAATGGATCAGTTTTGAGAACTCAAAAGATAAAGAAAGTTCTAAACATTCATGAAAGTTCATTTAATTGAATTTATTTGTTTAATTTAAGTTTACCCTACTCAAACCAATTAATTATTTTGAGCATTAGGGTTAAGTATATGATTTGCTAATAGCTATTTAGTCTAATTTTGATAATTTATCTGTGTTGCTACTGCAGTAGATGTTGTATAGGCTTCTTAATTATGGATGATCCTGTTGGATTAAAACTTTTTCAAAATTTAGTATAGCCTTATACTTTACAGAAGAAAAGTACTCCCAAGAAGAAGTAGAAAAAAAACAATTATCTTCACGGATATGTTTGTTCCTAAAGTTTTTTGTGTCTTCATTTTTGTGCGTATAAACTTCACACAAATGTTGTATAAAGTTAAATATAAAGTATATCAAGTTAGGTCAACTAATATCAAGTTCTCTGATGCGGATCTCTAAAACACCGAACAGCGTCGGTCCTGCGGTGCTAATGTTAAGTAAAACTCAAAAGCCATCTGTGCCTGTGAAATATATATTTATATATATTCCACTGCTTGTTAACAGGGAAAGAAAATGTGGTTCTTGTCCACTTTCAGTGGCAGTCTGTGCCAGATGGGAGTGGACATGTTTTGTTTTCTTCAGCTGTCACTTTGAAAAATAGCTCTGTGCTATCAATTTTTATTCAGAGAGGATTTGGAGCTGGCACACTGGTGATTCCTCATACAGTTCTTCAGCTGTTCCACCTTCTCAGTCAAGGCTGCAGGCAGGTGCAGACAGGTGTGCAATCTCCAGGGTGTATGGAGGTACATCACTGTGTTTAAACTGCTTTGGCTGATAAACATTTATTATGTAATTAATATATAATATATTAATATAATATATACAATATATAAATAATTTGGATAAACATGAACAAGCTTTTAGCTCTAGTCACTAGACATTTCACTTTATAAATGTTGCAAAATGTGCAAGAAGCAACATAATATCATGTTACAGAAATGTTGCCGCAGGCATGTGCTAAGCCTTGGTTGGCAAATTTGAATATCCAATTCTGGCACGTTTTTGATAAATTAATAAACCACTGGTAGATATCCAATATGCCACCCATAATATTTATTAATAATAAGCTATTTTACTTGTTGTACTGTATAACATCAGAGTTTTTGCTTTTGGATGTAAACACTCTGTGCATATTTTTTTAAAGGTCTTGTCTAGCTTTATTCTTTAAAGGCCATGTTGCAGGTCAATCACCACTGTTGATTAATGGGTACATAAATTACTCAAGATATGTATATCATTTTTAAAATGTCAAAAAAGGTCTTAAAGACCAGTTTTACACGTTTCTGGTACTAACATTTTGTTTTTTACGCAATTCGGTGATGACGTCATTTTGGGGAGAAGCGGAGGAAAGGGTGCCTGACTGGGATGAGGAAGAGTTGGCAAGAAGAGCCAACATGCATGATGGCTCACAGCCGTATAATTTTGAACCTGCTAGACGTGAGAGAGCAAATGAAGAATTGCCAAGAACGGATGGCCGTCAAAGCCAATTAAATGCATGGTCCGAGGAGAATGAGTGGAGGGTTGCTATATTTAGCCATGCAGCAATGAGCACTGAAGCTAGTCTACGAGCTATGGCAAGCCGTTTTAACTTACGAGCAGCAGTGCACAATAATGACTCATATATTTATTTATTTTTTACGGTCATTGAATAGCACCGAGTGAAAAATCAACGTTTTCTTTAGTGGCAGTACATGATCATGACGTTAGTTCAGATAAGTACCGGTAACCTTTGTCATAGTGTTGTATACTGGTAAAGTTTGTCTTTGTCGTCTAGAAATAGAAAGCATCATGCTAGCTATTAGAAGTGGGATTATATGTATTCGTCTTGTGTTTGTGTGTGTGTGTGTGTGTTTACACCTAGCACAAACACAGTAGTTCACTGTAACAAAGTCCTTAGTAGATGGACAGGAAGAAGGAGACAGGGTCGGCGAGACTGGGACTTGTACAAGCTTTATTAACTCAAAACAGAACAGGTGCGCACAGAGCGCGTTCACCGTAGTATCTCTACAGCACAACTTCAATCAAAACTCTTTCCACGCTGATTCAGCTTTCCTCCTTTCAACTCCAGTCACGGCACAAGTCCCAGTCCTTTCTCTCTCTTCCTTCCTTCTCCCACTGTGCTGGTTTTAACCGTCTCTCCACACCAATCACTGCAATCAGACACAGGTGTTTATCATTTGCCCTTGATCCACTTACTCACCGCACAGCCTCCCGACCCATCTCTCCATGCAGACAGCGCGCAAACCACGCCCCCCTCACCACATACCCCCACCGCCCGACTCAGGCCGGGGAGCCGTCCGGCCTGCAGCCCCCCCCCCCCCCCCCTTTCCTGGAGAGGAAGTCGGCCACAGCCATCTGCGCCCCCGGCCTGTGGATCACCTGAAATTTAAACGGTTGTAACGCCAGATACCAACGGGTGATCCGCGCGTTGGTATCTTTCATGCGGTGGAGCCACTGCAAGGGAGCGTGGTCCGAACACAGGGTGAACTCCCGTCCCAGGAGGTAATATCGGAGGGTGAGGACAGCCCAGCGGATGGCCAAACACTCCTTCTCAATGGTGCTGTACATCGTCTCTCTCTTAGAGAGCTTCCGACTGATGTACAGCACCGGCCGTTCCTCCCCCTCCACCTCCTGAGACAGGACTGCGCCCAAACCCCTGTCCGATGCATCTGTCTGCAGGATGAAAGGGAGAGAAAAGTCAGGAGCATGTAAAAGCGGTCCCCCGCACAGAGCAGCCTTTATCTGGGTAAACGCCTGCTGGCACTGCTCCGTCCACTGGACCGTATCTGGAGCCCCCTTTTTAGTCAGATCAGTCAGCGGGCTAGCGAGGTCCGAATAATTGGGTACAAACCGTCTATAATATCCCGCTAGCCCCAGGAACTGTCTCACCTCCTTTTTGGTCTTGGGACTCGGGCAGGTAGCAACTGCTGCTGTCTTATCAATTTGGGGACGCACCTGTCCGTGACCCAAGTGGAAGCCCAGATACCTTACTTCTACCCGCCCAATTGCACACTTCCTCGGGTTGGCCGTGAGCCCGGCCCTTCTCAGCGTTTTCAGGACAGCCCGCAAATACTGCATATGCCGCTGCCAGTCATTACTATAGATGATAATGTCATCCAGATAAGCTGCGGCATATGCAGCATGCGGCCGGAGAATTCTGTCCATCAAACGCTGAAAAGTTGCCGGTGCCCCGAACAAACCGAACGGAAGCGTGACGAATTGGTGTAAACCGAACGGCGTGGTAAAAGCTGTCTTTTCTTTGGACATTGGAGATAAGGGGATCTGCCAATATCCCTTTGTTAAGTCCAGCGTCGAATAAAAGCGAGCAGAACCAAGCCGATCAAGCAATTCGTCAATCCTCGGCATTGGATAAGCATCGAATTTAGACACCGCGTTCACCTTTCTGTAGTCCACACAGAACCGAATCGAGCCGTCAGGTTTAGGAACTAAAACTATCGGGCTGGCCCAGTCACTGTTGGACTCTTCTATTACCCCCATGTCCAGCATTGTTTCTAATTCGGCCTGAACTGTTTTCTTCTTGTGTTCAGGTAAACGATACGGACGGCAACGTACAACGACCCCCGGATCTGTCTCAACGTGGTGCTGAATGAGATTAGTTCGACCAGGCAGGGGCGAGAACACATCGGAAAACTCCGCTTGTAATTTTTTAATGTCAGTGAGCTGTGAGGGCGAGAGATGGTCACCAGATGGAGCCAGAGAGAAGGACTGCGAACTAACCCTCGCCTCTGGCCCGAGGTCCTCCTCCCCACTCACCACCGTCGCCAGCATCACTGCCTCAGCCTCAACCCACTTTTTTAGTAGGTTGAGGTGATACGTTTGACGTCCCCCGCCCCTGTCTGTTCGAATTACCTCATAGTTGAGATCACCAACTCGCCGTGTGACCTCAAAGGGCCCTTGCCACTTTGCAAGTAATTTCGAGCTGGACGTGGGGAGCAATACAAGCACTTTATCTCCCGGTGAAAATTGACGGAGCTTAGTTCCCCTATTGTATTGCTGTTTCTGTCTGTTCTGAGCCTGTAACAAATTCTCCAACGATAGCCGCCCCAGTGTGTGGAGTTTTGTTCTCAGGTCCAGGACATACTGAATTTCGTTCTTACTAGCCGACGGCCCGTCCTCCCAAGTCTCCCTCAGTACGTCCAACACCCCACGAGGCTGACGACCGAAGAGAAGCTCGAAGGGGGAAAACCCCGTGGAGGCTTGGGGGACCTCGCGTACAGCAAACAACAGGGGTTCCAGCCACTTATCCCAATTTTTGGCGTCTTCATGAACGAACTTACGAATCATGGTTTTTAACGTGCGATTAAATCGTTCGACCAGACCATCTGTTTGTGGGTGATAGACGCTGGTACGAATCGATTTAATGCCCAGTAATTCATAAAGTTCGCGAACCGTCCGTGACATAAACGCCGTGCCTTGATCGGTGAGGATCTCCTTAGGGATCCCCACCCGGGAGATTAAGGAGAACAGCGCGCTCGCCACACTCTTAGCCGAGATGTTGCGAAGCGGAACTGCCTCCGGGTATCGTGTTGCGTAATCCACCAGGACTAACGCAAAACGATGCCCTCGTGCTGACCGTTCTAATGGCCCGACGAGGTCCATACCAATCCTTTCGAAGGGGACCTGCATCAGCGGAAGGGGGCACAAGGGTGCTTTTGGATTGGCCGGTGGATTCACCAACTGACATTCACGACAAGACGCGCACCACCTGCGCACATTCTCGTGAATGCCCGGCCAGAAGAATCGGGCCATGAGACGGTTTAGTGTCGCCTTTTGCCCTAAATGTCCAGCCATCGGATTACAATGAGCCGCCTGGAAAAGCATTTCCCGGCGGCTCCTTGGCACTAACAACTGGGTTGTATCTTCCTTTGTCTGGGCGTCTTGGGTCACCCGATACAACCTATCTTTAATCACGCAAAAATAGGGGTACGAGAGCGGTTGGTCTGGGTGGAGTAGCTGTCCGTCGATGGAACGGACCGAATCAAACGCGTGTTTGAGCGTTTCATCCTGGGACTGCTCCAGGGGAAAATCATCGCGCTCAGAGAGGAGATTTCTCTCTAAAGCTCTCTCTTCCCCTGTAGCAGCACCCAGAGGTCCCGGTACAGCATCCCCCACCTGCACCACCGCTGTCCTCCCCTGCTGCTTCGTTTCCCAAGAGGCATCCGCACATAAAATCCCCAATAATCTCGCAAAATCCGGCCAATCAGTTCCCAAAATTAGCGGATGCCGGAGGTGCGGGTTAACTGCCACCTCCACACTATGTTTTTGTCCCCGAAATAGAATTGTGACGGACATTAAAGGATAACTCTCCACCACCCCGTGCACACACCGAACCCTAACCAAGCGGCTTTTATCCAATGCCCCGGACCGAATCAGGCTTTGATGAATAGAGGTCTGGTTACATCCCGAATCCACCAAAGCCTGATAAGTACCCCCCTTTATACTCACGGGTATCTGGTACAGGCCAGCTTGATCGGGGGCGGCCGTTGGCGCGTCGGGGATCCGGACCAGTGTCCCCACCTCCATCACTGGACACCGGTCGATAAAATGGCCCGGGTCCCCACAGCGCCAACAGGCCGGCCCAGGCTTTACCGCTGCCCCAGCGGAGGGAAGGGGGCCAAGGGATTGATGTGGAGAGAGGGTTGTCGCGGGAACCAGGGTTGATGTGTCCCCCGCGGTCGCCCCCCGCGGACCCGTTCTCCCCGCGGAACCGCTATCTGTCGGCCAGCCGGACTTCCACCGCGGCGCTGGGCGGGGCGCCAGGCCCCCTCGAGACCTGGGAGCGGGGAGAGGTTTAGGAGAGAGAGAGACAGGGGAAGAGGGAGAGGGAGAGAGAGAGATCGATGGGAGGGGTTCGCCGACCCCCGAGCACGCCACCATGTGATCCTCCGCCAGTTGGATGGCCTGGTCCAGCGACGTCGGGCGGTGGCACTGGACCCATTGGGCAGTTTTCTTCGGAAGCTTCCCCACAAACTGCTCCAGTACCACGCGGTCGATGATCTTCTCGACGTCGCTATCCTCGGCCGTCAACCATTTGCGGCAGGAGTCCCGGAGCTGTTGCGCCATCACGAAGGGCCGGCCGGACTCTTCTAAGGTCAGGGACCTAAAGCGTTGACGGTGCTGTTCAGGGGTCCGGCCGACCCGCTGAATGATGGCACGCCGTAGGTCGTCGTAGACCAGGAGATTCGCGACTGGCAGTTGGTGGGCGGCGATCTGTGATTCTCCAGACAACAGCGGGATGAGACGCAACGGCCAGTCTTCTTTGGGCCACTCCCGGGCCTCGGCCGACCTCTCGAAGAGGTCCAGGAACGCCTCCGGGTCGTCCTGAGGACCCATCTTCCCGAGGGTCAATGGTGTGGCCGAGGCTGATGCTGGTGGGGGAGTGGCCGGAATCTCCCGGTCAAGACAGCTCCGGAACAGCTCGCGGTCTTTCTGCTGGCCTTGAAGCAGCGCCTGGAAGCGCTGTTCCTGTTCTTGCTTCATGCTCAGCAGGGCTTGATGTTGATCGCGCTGAAGAGCCGCGAGCGACTGGATGATCTCCGCAAATGGTGATCCTGACGGGCTCTGCATGGCGGCGGCAGACTCCTTCTTCCCGGGTTTCGGCACCAGTGTAACAAAGTCCTTAGTAGATGGACAGGAAGAAGGAGACAGGGTCGGCGAGACTGGGACTTGTACAAGCTTTATTAACTCAAAACAGAACAGGTGCGCACAGAGCGCGTTCACCGTAGTATCTCTACAGCACAACTTCAATCAAAACTCTTTCCACGCTGATTCAGCTTTCCTCCTTTCAACTCCAGTCACGGCACAAGTCCCAGTCCTTTCTCTCTCTTCCTTCCTTCTCCCACTGTGCTGGTTTTAACCGTCTCTCCACACCAATCACTGCAATCAGACACAGGTGTTTATCATTTGCCCTTGATCCACTTACTCACCGCACAGCCTCCCGACCCATCTCTCCATGCAGACAGCGCGCAAACCACGCCCCCCTCACCACATTCACCATTGTCAATCTACAACCTACTATATATTTCTATCTAGCTGCTAACGTTAGCTATATCTGCTAACGTTATGCTGTCTGCCTATCTCTCTCTATACTTGTCTATCTATATATCTAGTCTATATACTTGTCTATCTATATATCTATATCTATATATCTCTATATACTAGTCTATCTATATCTATATATCTATATCTATGTATTTATATAATCTGTGCTATCTGAATACTCTCGTCGCTCTAAACAAGGCGGTCTTTGGAAATTCTCTCCCCAAGGTGACGTAATGCAATGCATTTTGGGGGAAAGGAGAATCGTTGCAAACTGCTGTGAGATATTTTTCGTTTTATATTCCGTTTTCTGATACCCAACAACATACAATGGATAACAGTTTAAATGTGTATTACTAACAAGCAAATTGCACAAATTCATTGAAAAATGAACCCTGCAACACGGCCTTTAAATCAGTCAAAAGGCTTTGTTATGTTCACAACCCCTGTTATGATTGATACTACAAAGCTAAGTCATGTATTCTGTCAAATCAATGACTTGCTATTACTTCAACTCAACTTTGCCAGCCACGGTACCTCTGTTCAACTGAGAACAAGAGCAAACAAACATCCCTTGATGCCCTTCATTTACTTGTCACACTGTGTCCAGGGCCAAAAGAAGACTGCATGGGTCAATTATTTTTGCTAGCAGAAAGATACATCTTTTCACTCTCCCTCTCATCCCCATATCCTCATGCACAAGCATTGTTTTCTTGTTGAAGAAATGACTATCCATTTTAGAGTGTTTGTCATCAGTCATCACTTATGTACCTATATAAAGCACAAATTGGGAATGGAGAGTGAGTACATGTCCAATCACTTTTACAGGGTCAGATGAAGACTTCAGATGTGACCTTATTTACAATACAGTCTTTTTTACAATATATATTTTAATAATTGGTTCTGGAAGTATCTTCCCTATTATATCCACTATTTTCTCCAAAGAAATTTCAAAATCCAACATAAAAGAGTTTTAAGCCATGAACAAAACCACCTTCCTCTGATTAATCACACTAGAAAACTTGAAGCAAAAATACACTTGGAATTAAAAGAAAAAAACACTTTTTTTACTTCCAGAATCCAAAAGTTGTGCTTTGTTGTCTTTTTCGATCTGCTAAAAATGTGCCCATGCCCTCCAAAATAAGCACTATAAATAACACAGTAAACCATGCAGCTCATTTTCATAAAACTGAATTCATTTTTCATTCAATAACATCTCCACTAGCCTTTATGAGGCAGAGTTCATAAAATCATAAACTGTGTGGCAGTCAGAGTCAAGATTTAACTCAGTTTATGAGTAAAGTGGCCTATCTATCAACCATTTAGCTCTCGATTAGGTCAAAATATAGAACATCAATTTTGAAAATATGTGTATACAGATATATTAGAGATTTGCCAAAAAAAGCCACTCTACGGCTGTTATAAAAGAATAATCAAGGAATGTTTTTCATGACTGTCCTTTCAAATTGTTGCCAAGAAAATGACTGCACTTGGATTTAAATTTGAATCCAGTCATTCAATCCTGCTTGAGTGACAGTCAGAAAGTCTATGAGAAACATGTGAATCATATTTTAGAAATACATTTCCAACATCCACTATATTAATTTAATAAAAATATTTTATCTGTGTCTACCTTATTTACTTTTCATTTGTCATTATTTGTATGCAGTTCTGCATTGCTGTTTTTGATGTCACAGTATCTCTCTCCAGGTGGAGGGAAAGGTCATAAGCAGTGAAGCCTGCGGTGCTGGTGAAGGCTGGTGTAAATCACAGACTCTTTGTAATTCATCTGCATTCTTAGGTTTGAAGAAGAAAGGGAAAGAGACAGGCAGAATCAGAGAGAAACAGCAGAAACATGAGCAGAAAGGTCCCAAGGAGACATGAGATTATTATTAAGTCTTCTGTCCAGATCATGTCAACACTTTCAAGCATAAATTTGCAAAGTGTTATGAAGTGTCATTTTCTTTATTAAATATTCGTATTCCCCATAAAAGAGGCAATAAAAATACTGCTGACACCCAATTTTAGTTTTTTTTTTTTCAGTAGGAATCCTAAGAGAAAGATTTTATCTTCTTTGCAAAGTTTTAGCTCTATGGTTTAATTTAAGGATCATTGAGGTTTTAATGTGGCATTTGTTTGTCATTGCATGTTACATTCCGGCTCAAGGAAGAAAAAAAGAAAGGGATTAGAGTCCAAAAATATATTAAACAATATATGTATTTAAGTCTAGGGGTTAAATGATAAAGGAAATAAATGTCCAACAGTGAATAAGCAAAAAAATAAGTAGAAAACAACTATAGGATGGACATAAGAAGACTCCTCCCATAAAGGACAGGCATCTTAAATACGTTCCCAAATTCGATACAGGTGTGGATCTTTATCTAGCAACCCATAAAAAGAAAGAAAGAGAAGAGAACAAAAATCCCAAAACAAAAGTGAGCCGTAACATGAAATTCTATCAAAATAAAACATGCTCTTGACAAAGGTTCCACAATAAAACTGCTATCGAAATGACCTCAAGCTAAGCCACTGAATCAATACTGAAGCAAAGGGAAGTCGGTAAAGAAATCAATAGTTCTCTATGGGGAGAAATATGTTCTTGTTAGATCCACCAGCGCATGGATGAAAGTAGCCTTGTGACACCCTCAACATGTGACAAGTACAGAGCTGAAAACATGGAGCCCGTTCTCATCCTTTAGCATCATATAGGTGACGCTATATGACAAAACGGCGAAATACTACACACATGGCACCCGTTATCGTTAATATAACGCGCTGTGATGGGTAGGTTTAGGTGTGGGGTAGGGTAGGGTCATATTAATGTTAAAGGATTTATGATGCCTTTGGGTTTGCGTGTTATATCAATGATAACAGGTGCCATGTGCGTAGTATTTCGCCGTTTTGTCATATAGCGTCACATATGACGCTAAAGGATGAGAATAAAGGATGAGAATGCATTGAAACATGCTAATAAACACAATGAGTTAAAAAAGTCAAAAGTTTCATCCTGAAGGAAAATGGTTACACACAGTGAAGATGCTGAAGTCTCTTTAATAGTAATTAGCTACACAGCATATGTGGTTTTAGTGATTTAATTGTATAAATACTTATTCTCTAATTAATTAAATGACATAACCTGGTAATTATAGAATTTAAAATGTATTGGCTCATTAATTAGCTATAATTAATTGCTGTTTGGTAACTTGTAAAACTTTAACTTTTTAAAAAGGTTGCAAAAAGCTATTCATGGGACATCAATATGAAAAAATAAAAAAATAAAAATCTCACTGAACTCCCCAGAGAGGTGAATGCCCCACTGAATTATCTTAATTATGAGACAGTGACAGCTTCTAATTCACACTATAAAAATTCTCAGTTGTTCATTTCTTATTATTACTTCAGTTGTATCACACACTTCACTTTGATCCTCCATTTGTTCTTACAGAACTAAATAATTGAGTTTAACTCCCTGTCTATTGTCATAAATCTGAATTTAAAGTAAATAAGCCCCACCTTAGAGCTCTCCACTGTCAACTTATTCCACCATGCATTTTCATTTTCCATCATTTATTCATGCACTTTATTTTTGAGAATAAGGTACTTGAAGAATTGTCATCAATACAGAGATTTTATCTCTTTCTTGAAACATGGCAGGCTGTCAGGAGCTTTATGAATGTTGCAGTATCTAAACGCCTAGACGTTGATGAAATGGCCGTATGGCTCAGTCATTGATCCCCAGCCGTTGTAACTTGCTTTAGATTAATGACACTATAGCCATGGGAGGACCCCATCTGCATGCCATTTCCATCTTGATGGGACTGCGGCATGACGCTGCATTACTACCTGCACGTGAGCTTGTGGGAGGCATTTTTTACTCGACGGATGACGGCAGCGATGCATCAAATGCGCTCGAAATGACTGGAAAGGTTCAAAACATGTTTTTTTTAAGTGCTCTATTTAAAAGCTTTTACTGGGGTAATCTTTGGTAAAGTTAATTAAAAGTTTACAGATACTCATGATGAGAAACTAATGGAATGAAAGAATAAACCATAGGATTATGCTTTTCTTTTGAATGGAATTACATGCAAGAGCATTAATCCATAAGAGCATTATACCACCTCAACAACATTTAGCAGAGCTGATAATTAATTCAACATAGTTAAAGATTAGTTTTATAACTGAGCAATATTGTAAAAAATGTGTATGTTTGCATCAAGAATAAAAAAAGAAAATAAGATGAAAGAAGAACTAGATTTTTGGGATGTTGATAGGAAACACATGATGCTGATGAAAGGGGGAATTTCAGGTGGTTCATAATTGTTTTCATTCTTCAGATTGCTGCCGCGCCACTTTGCACAAGATGTTTCCAACAATTATTTCACAGTCTGAACCTCAAGGCTCACATTGGCATTGTTATCCTGAGGGGCTCAGCATTTTAATGACACACTCTTCAGCCCCCAAAGGGCCACTGTAAAATGCTTTAGGATGAGGAGATTGAATGGAAGAGGGCAGGATCTGCTTAGACTCAAGACACAATAGATCTAAGAAACCATAAGTTTAGTTATTACGACTTGAGGAGAAAGTTGAACATTGGGAAGGTCAACCGAATAATACGCAACCGAACAATATGTAACATTTCACCTGTGTCCCTTTGAAAAGATTGAAAAGCACTTCTATTATACACCTATATCCTATTTTGAGCCCTCTCAATCTTATTACTTTTTCCAAAGATCTGAAATAGTGTTGTGGCAGCTCCTTGTAAAATATAACACTCAAGACGGAAAAGAAAGGATGAAAAAGATGAAAGATAAGAAAGGAGTCTATGACTGAAATCATGCATACGTTAACGTTTCTTGAAAAAGAGTAATATAGTAGAGCATGCAGGAGTCTAGGTTTGCGGAAAATGTCAGAAACATTTTTCATTAGTCAAAAATCACGAGATTATTCACAATTATTATTGTGACAGTTCAGAATTGAATTGAACTACTGTTCATCACTACTATTTTTGTGGAAACCGTCATTCCTTCAGTCAGTCACGTTCGACGTTAAATCGACAAACTGACATAGTGGGATCTCATTTGGGAGCCCAATCATCTTGAAGTGGTCACAAAACAAGCCAATGGACATTAGCGAGTGAGATTTGCATGGAAAGCCACTCCCCCGGATATACTGGTAAATAAGCTTGCATGCAACTCAACTTACAGTACAAAGGTCCTCCCCTTTGGACTGTCCCTGTCACCCCACGTTCTTCACAAAAGTTACAGAGGCTGCCCTTGCCCTGTTAAGGGAAGTGGGCGTTCACATTCTCAACTTTCTAGCTCACTCTCGAGATTTGTTGTGCAAACACAGGCACCTGGAGCTCAGGCACCATGTCTTTTTTTCCCTGTATGGAGTAGGACTCTGTCAATATGAAGGCGCGTATCACGAATGAGCGCACATTAACTTGCGTAACACAGTAACAAATAACTTGTGGTTACAATGGACAAGACATGTGGCCAAACTTCCCACCACTCATTTCCTGGATCAGGTGGTGAACTTGAAAGAGCTGGGCGACACCTAAAAACATCGCAAGATTTTACAATCTCCGGGTGGAGCCTGTTTCTTCCCATGTGCTATATTGCTATCCAGGTGAGTTCCCCGCCTGGTGACCCTGGATGTAGTTTCCTCCAAGCATCCTTCGGCAGTCAGACATGCTGGAGGCGTCTGACGACAGGCCCAGTACTCGATATGCATGCCCAGTCGGTCAGCACCTGTACTGGGCTAGATGCCCGATATGTTGTGATTCCCCCTGGTAATCTCTTGTATTCTTGCACGGTATGGTTTCCCTGTAGGTAAACCTGTGTCTTTCCCAGCAGATTCCACTCTTCGCTGTTTCTGCATTGGTAATGACTCCATCCTTATCTAGGCAAGACCTACCGCAGGGATCTTTCATATATAGCACTTGCCATGCAAATCTCACCCGCCAATGTCCATAGGCTTGTTTTGTTACCACTTGAAGGTGATTGAGTTCCCACACTGTAAAATCCAATTAGTACTTGAAAAAAGCATGTAAACTGATTGCACTTAAAAAACTGAGTAAAGTGAAATAAGAATAATATGTAGTACTAACAAGTGCATGTCTAGTAGTGTACACTTACAAGAAAGTTCATATAACTTAAAATAATTTGTATACTATACTTGATCTTTTACTTTAGATGTACTCATTTGTGCTAGTTGTGCAAGGGAGTCAGTCACAATGTCAGTCTGTCAATGGTTTTTTAAAGGATTCATTGACAATTTTATTGAATACAGCATTGATTTAAAATAGAAATCTTTTGTAACATTATAAATGTATTTACTGTCACTTTTGATCAATTTAATGCATACATTTAAAACAAAATTAAATCTTTTTTAAAAAACTGCTCTCTCCTGATCTTTGTCAATTCAATAATCTCTGTTATTGTTTCTAAAACTTTAGAAAAATATTTATTGTAACAAGTGCTATATAAATAAATTTGTTTTGAAATGAGAATACTTGTCTTAGGTTTGTACACCAATAGTGCTAAATAAAATACAAAATAAATATATACAACAGTACAAAAGCAAATTAAATTTTCTTTTCTTAAATTTTCTTTCTTTAAATTAAATGTTCCACTTAATCTTCTCACAGTGTATACATTTTATAAATGACTTATTTTTCATGTTTGGAGGTCCTTGTTTGAAATTCTGAATAGAGTGCACTCATATTTATGTTTGTAGACCTACAATTAGAATGTAAATTCTAAATCATTAATCTGTTAGTCTCAGCAATTACATGGGCACTTATTCCAATTAAACAAAGCTGGGTCAGTTGTCACACACTCACATTTTTGTTTCTGAAAGGTTCTGTTTAAAATCAACCATGACTTAGATAATTATAGAAGACTATAGAGTCCATGATCCACAAATGGGCTCACAGCACAATTCTGACACAATGAAATCAATAAATCAAAGTACTGTAAGAAGAAATCTGTGAACGTTTCTGTTATCAGGGGTGCTAGCCACTTGAAGCCTGTGTGCAGTGTTGTAAATGAAAGACATGATATTCATGGCAACTCTTTGCTAATTTACATGTAAATAGCAGCAGGTGTTTGGCCTGCACCTTCCATTGGCATGTGGTTAGCAGCTCTATGCATTTTCCCATCTGTCCAGTGTCAATACAGTTGATGCACCTACATGCACACACAAATCAATACACTCTCTAATCTGCTATATGCTTTCAACCATGCTAAGCTATTAAGTTCCATTTAATACCATTGCTCACAGGGCTGTTCAATGATTCATGCAGATGCTACAAATGGTTAAATAGATAAATTGCCTCTGAAAACAAGACAAACATGCGTGCACTATGATTTGCCACATGCAATTTGTAATGAATGTGCTGGTGAATAATATGCTGACACTCTCAGCAGGTTCCTGAATGTCGGGCACAGCAGGAGCCTGACAGTCTCAGACAATGAGACTTCCTTCTGTGTGATACTCAAGCTACCATATATATCTCCCCTCATGTCCAATCCAAATAAAGCAGCCAACGTCTTATTTCCACTACATCATCTGCTTCAATAGGAAACAGGATATCGCCCTCTCAGCACAATGGAAATTAGTCTAATCTATTCCTCCCACCCTCCATGTGGATCTATCTTGATAAATTAGACCTCATCATCAGTCTAACTGTTATGGTTTCCTTTCTTCTATTCTTTCTTTCTACAAACATGCACAAACAAAATGGAAAACATACTGTATTAACAATGCATGATTCAATATTTTCACTGTCTGCCATGGCACATAACTTTCACCAGTTTGCCTAGAAACAAAGTTGCGTTCACAAGGTTCACAAGAAGTGCATTTGCCAAAGTTTTCCAGTTAAGTGTAATCAGATCTTTGAGTTTGGTTAGAAGTGATTAGTGGTAGTTAGGGATGCACTGATGTATCGGCAATGGGGAGCTTGAGTCTTTTCTTCCACTTTAAATTATATATGCATTAAAATTCACATCATGTTAAATACGATTATTAATATGTCTAGGTTTTAATTAAGACATCATTAAACCTGTATATTGTGAAAAATCATTGTATTATTACTTAAAAACAACAGTATCCATTCTTTTTTCTATTCTGTATATCATAAATCAAGAAATCTCATCCAAAAATACATCAGTATACACTATTTATACAGTTCTTCTTCCTGGCTATTAGTCAACAGAAGTGGCAAATGCCCTTGACTTGCATCTCTTATTTTTCGATATACATCTGAGAAGTGCAAAATTAGAATTGATCAGAACAATGAAGGGGAAGCAATTACAGAACTGTCTTGAGTCATTAGAATATAAATGAAATGCACAATCAATGAGTAGTAATTGCAATACCTTTTCTGGCTGAGTCATACAGTACATGCAATGTTGCAGACTGCTATTAATACATTTTAATATCAACTTAAATGGTTTTTTTCCATATAGTCTGACTGCTTATATTATTATATTTCTTTATGTGAATGTGTTAACACATTGCAACACATCATTCACTTCAGACTCATCTCCTAAAGACCTATCTTTAAAGACCTATCTTTTCTCGGTTGCTTTTAACTGCTCTTAGTTATGTGTATTTGTCTAATTTGCCTAGATGTGTACTTTGTCTAATTGTTTTGTACAGTTGGGTCTGTAAAGCACTTTGGTCAACTCGTGTTGTTTTTAAATGTGCTCTAGAAATAAATTTGATTTGATTTTTGATTTGATCTCAGTCTAAACAGAAAGGTGTTTACAAATATCTCTGCTTAAGAATTAAGCAGTAAGGATAAAATCAAAGCGAGGATCAATAACAGCATTTTCTATATGCATTATTGTCTATTTTTAACCAAGATTACAGGAATTTGTTGTAGAAAAAAAACATCAATGACAATACAACAGTTTTAGAGATATTTGATATATTTGCATAATTATACTATTGAATTTGTGACTTAAAGAGCTTTATAAACTTTGCAAGAACTAACTTTCCCATATAAGATCCTCTTAGTGTCACAATTTTCTCAGCTGTGCTCTGGTGAAAACCAATGGGTTGGCTGAGAAGATAAGAAAACAAGTGTGCAATCTCTAACTCCTCCAGCAATGGTCTTTAAATTGTTCTTAAGCGGAATCGGGTTATTTTGCTTCTTCCACTTGTTCAGCCAACCCAGACCAATCCTCCAGTTTAATTTTTGGAGTCTATATTGACGTTTTCTTGTAGATGGCATGAGCTAATTTCATGCTTCAATTGTTTCTTCTTCATAAGATCTGCCTTGAAGCGGTAATAACAAGGAATATATCAGAAACACATTACTTTATGTTTAAAAAGTACCAAGTAGCTATAGATTGTTTAAGGTCAGGAATTGTTGCCAATAACAATAACAGACCTCAACTTTTAGTATTCCATCTCATATTTAAAAATAAATGCGTCGACCATGTTAAACAAGTAAACAGAAAAAACACCAAAAACTGTTTAATATCTGCAGACAGGAATAAAAAGTTTTCAAAGAAATTACAAAAGATATGGGGGAAAAATTACTTCTCAAGCAATGTTTATCAGTCATTAACACATGGTTTTATAATTGATTAATTTCTTGTGAGACATAAACAGATTTTTGTGTCCATTGAAGCATATAAAGAAACAGCTGAAGACGCAGCAGTTGATCCAGTAACACTAACACTTTCTCTTCTATTCTATTTTTTATTAAAAATGAATAATAATAATTTTTACATGGACTACGTTGGTTGAAACTGAGAGGGGTCATAGCAATTGCATACTGTTGTCCTATTGTTAGTTTAACTGCCTCTACTGTTCACATTTTTAAGTAGCTTTGGATAAGCGTTTGCTAAATGAATAAATATATAAAGTCAGATAATTGCTTCGTTCCACCTGCCACAAAATAATCAGTAAGATTTCAGACACTAAACACATTTGTGCCATTTCCAAGGAAACTAAGTAAGTGGGTGGACAGAATCTGCTAAATATGTTCTTTGATTATGAATTCTGTGATTTTTGACATTGGTTTAAGGCTACTATTCTCTGACCAGGTGAATTAATTGATTAATCATAAGGTATCTATTGGAGCCAAACAAAAACGAGACTCACATGACACAAAAAAATAATTTATAAAATTTATAAAAATTAATAATTACATTAAAGCTAAACCTCAGCTCGAGATTTGGTCATCTCAAAAATCATCCACCCACAACAAACAATAGTTGTGTACCCACAACATGGCGCATATACTGTATCCATCCAAAGTGGTTGTTAATTAATGGAGAGCAACTCCTGTGGAACAAGGACATTAAAACTAAAGCTAATATTGGGCTATCTATAATTAGCAGAGATAAGTCAGTGAGAGGCAAAGTCATTTGTCTTATTATACATCACAGAACCCCATTAGCTCAGCCTCATCAAACAATGGCTGTGCTGGTGTCACCTGTTCTGTGAGAGACAAGCTCTTGTCAGAGTTTGGAAGCCTGTTTCCTCATCCTACCCCATATATAATAATAATAACTTTATATAAGCCTAAAACATATAGTCTAAGTGACTAATAAACAGAATGTACTACCCTGGACTCTGGGCCTGATTTAGAAACACAAAAACACATGTAAACTCGCACATTTCAGATTAGCGAAACAACAAATCTCGTAATTATTGAATTTGGGGCTTTACCGCCAGAAAAAAATAACATAAATGGTGTGCCAATGGAAATTGTTTCGGTTGCTCCCATAACACGATTTATCAAGCATGAAAGTCATTTCAGAAACAGTAACTGTGTCTGCAAATGAAAACAACTGAAAGACAAGAATAAATCTGATTAGTGCCATACACTATGGCTACTGTCACAGAGAATACAAAGATTTGGCAATGCTACTGGCCTGCTGACATGCAATAATGACATGAAATGATGAGAATCATTACAATAATTATGAAAATATTTCTCATGAGCTTATGGTAAGATGCTGCTATATTTAATTGGTGAATATTTTGTTAAAAAAGAAGAAGAATGAAGACTACAATTACTTGTCCTCATTACTTGTCCTAAAAGGTTAAGTGTACCTGAGTATTTCCTTGGTACATTTGGTATTAGGAATACTGTACATGCCAGAAGTGCAAATGTAATTTGGACAAGCCAAAAAGATTCTATATAAGGAGAAATGTCTTAAATTATGGCAAAATACTTGTTTAAAGGTGCAGTAAGTAGATTTTAGTGACATCTAGCGGTTCGGTTGCGAGTTGCACTAATGGCTCAGCCCTCTGCGTGGCGCTCTTTGTTCGCGGTCGGCTATAGAAACATGATGTCACAATATGTCGACCTTCATAGAAGGGGGTGCCCGCAGTTATGTAGATATAAATGTCTCATTCTAAGGTAATAAAAACATAACGGTGCATTGAGTAATGTCTTTATCCACCACTGAACACATAGTTATGGATCTTGTATTGCATTTCTGCCAATAGATCCTCAAAAATATTACACATTTCACTTTAATGGGTTATTTATTTATTTTTTCTACTGATAGAGTGTTTGCAAGCTGTTTCATTTATAAAATTCAAGTAAAAAGTTAAGTGAAATAGAACAGAAATAATTCAAACTAAATCCATAAATTATCTCATGATGGCAACCCCCTAAAAGGTTATAAGAGAACCTGATAAAACCCTTTAAGGTTATAGAACATTTTGTTATGCACAGAATTTTTTTTAGACATTGTACTGGTTCCAGATCAGTTTATTCAGGTGCACGTTAATGAGATGTTTTTATGCAAAGGAAACCTAAAAATTGTCTTTCTAAAATGTGATCGATTCTGAACACGACAAAAAGTTGAAAAGATCTTCCTCTTGTCATTGTTCTTCATTCAGAATGACGTCTCATTCTTGCCAGAAGTAACCAAAGGCAGTTAAGAGACTGAGTGGGATGATTCAGAGTTCAAACAATCAAACCGGCTATTTGAGAAAGAGTATGAAAAATGAAGGACATGGATTTTCCTTGATGTTTCAAAGAACACACTGAACGCTGAGGATGAAGCTCAAACTAAAGCTTTTCATCATCATCATAGGATGTCACTTACTGTAGTGAAGCACACCTGGAAGGATCATAGTCTCTATACTTCATTTGGCTGTACAGTTTTCGACCATGAAATCCACATCCTGTGGGCAACATCTCACCTTGAGGGAATCAAAGGATTTATGAATGGAACCTTAAGGACCAAAGAAACAAGACACGCTCATCAAACTCCTTTAAAGTTGCATTCAGAGGAGATTTAAAAATCCTCTCTCATGGGTGAATGTCTGAGTGCCCTGTGGCTTCTGTTATACTTATTACTATGACAATTGTGAATGAAATTAATTAAAATCTGAAAATGAAATTAAAAGAAAATGAAAATCTAAATAATTATTCTATTTATCCTCTGGCAAACTGGTACTGAATGGATGTCAAAAAATAAATAAAATAGTTTTTTGTATTTACTAAACCAATTAAAATAGTTATTATGATACATATTATAGGATTTTCTGACTTGATATTTATCATTTCCACTGGTAGTATGTACTAAAAATGCAGGTAACAAAATTGATATCTGCAAGTATGAAAAAGAAAGTATCGGTGCATATCCAATCTTTAAAAAATTGTATTGTAAAAAAAGAAACAAAACAATATTGAAATTCTGGCTGATACCAAAAAGCTGTTGATTATTTATGTTATTGCTGATAAATGGTCAGTATGAAAGATACAGTTAAATCAGAATTAAATAAATAATTTACACACACAAAAAGCTAAAATCAATGATGCGATGCTTAAGTGAATGTAGGCATCACAATACTATAATGTGCATTATGAATTTTTGATAACTGTTAATTTGGATATTAATGATCAAACGCAAATCTAATAGCCTAATTCTCTACTAAAGTATGCAAAAAACAGTACATCCCAAGGTACTGTTCTCATCCCAAGGTGTCATATACTGAGCTTTTGACATTTTGTCTACATCCAATGCACATGGGCCAAAAGGCGCCTCCTAGTGGTCTAACCCTTACCCAGAACTAAACCTACCCATAACCGAACAAAGGTCTGTGCGTGTTATATTGACACTAAAGGTTGCCATGTGCGTTGGATTTAGACGAAATTTCAAAAACCGTCACTATATGATGCCCTAGGATGAAAATGCGGTGCAAATACATAGTATTCGAAAAACAGTTGGCGAAGTGTCCCCAGATTACTTGCTACTGATTCTGATGTGTGCATTCAATGGACATTTTACCATCCACTGAGGCTCTAGGAAGGGATTTGTGAATGGTAGGTAAGCAACACAACTGAATCTGGTAGGTCACATGATGGCAGATGTAGTACGTCCGAATTACTACCCAAATTAATACTGTAAAGAGTACAATTTAAAGGGATACTCCACTTTTTTGGAAATAGGCTCGTTTTACAACTCCCCCAGAGTTAAACAGTCGGGTTTAGGAAAAAAATATACTATGGAAGTCAATGAGACCAGAAACTGTCTGCTTACTAATATTCTTCTAAAACTCAGAAAATTGGCTGAATGGATTCGAAAACGGTAAAACTTGACTGTTTAAGTCTGAGGGAGTTGTAAAATGAGCCCATTTCCAAAAAAAGTGGAGTATCCCTTAAAGTAAATTCCAATTAAAATGTAGTACCTATTAGTACGCAATCTTGGACGCAGCAAGAGAGAGAGTTTCATTATTTGAGAAAGTTACTATATAAATAGGAATGTGCTCTTCTAAAAAAGGTAGAAAATTGATGTACACACTTAACTATTCAATATTGTCAAAACCGATAAATGAATTAAAATGAAAATTATATACTGTATCAACCAAAAACCGATATGCTCAAACCACTAACACGGCACCTTGAATGTGCTTGTGTGTGACTCTTGACTCATTGCATCATTTGCTTACCACTGCTCAGAGGAAGGCCATCCTTCAGGCCAGACGCAGAAGCACGATAGAGCAGAGCCATCAATTGACCGATTTCCTGACAGTGAAACTCATCTAAAATCCTAAGTGCCTTCCCCATTCTCCTTTTCCTGAATCACAGGATCCGCCATAGGATAACAGCAAAGAGAGGCACAATGCACAGCGAGTGACTGGAATACAGAGCAGACTGAGCACGTAGAGACACGGAGGAGGAAACATCAAAGCTTTTAAGCGAGAACTCGTTACAGTTTTTGCCTTTTTTCAGGGCTGATTAATTTCTCATACTTCAGATTAAAACAGGTCCTTCCTGGAATGCAATTCACCAGACAAAATCCATTGATCAAAGGCTCGTTTACAATCGCTGCTACAATCATTTACGACAGAGAAATAGGAGATGAAGTGCCATCTGAGAAGTGCCAAGGGTAGTGGAGCGGCTGCATGTGAAATTTACTGAAAATTAATCGAACTGCTCTGACCTATTGAATCCTCCAACATTTTCTCTACACAGTGAAGTCACAACTAGGAAAAGGTAAGTGTAATAATTATATAGCTTGTTTTACTTTCATGATGTGTAGCTGAAGCTCATAGGATACTAACTGAGAGAAATTCAGTACCTGTATTCAGAAATTCTTATTTTAGATGAGACTACTACAACGCAGAGTCAGCTGTTTATGAATCTTTTATACCTAAATTGTACAAAACTGCATTATTTTCCAAAGTGCACTTGGGCATGTCAACAAAGAGAGACCCTGTCCACGGTGTGACACAAGAAAAATGAAAGTTGTGTTAAAGTTATACTGTATGAGCTGACTAATTTACAACGTTGTTATGGACTGTCCAGACACGAAGGTTGAGTGCAAATGAAGTGTTTATTTAAAGGGTCATCCACAATCATAATCCAAATCCAGGCAAGGGAAGTCACAACAAGGCAAGGTTCTATAACAAGTTCCTATAATCCAGTTTTTGCAATGTGGTTGCAAATGTTTGTTCAACATCTTGCATTTTGAATTAGTGTGATTTAGTGTGTTGCTGCAGCTGGTAATTCGATAACGCTCATTACCATGCATCACCACATACTTTCGTTTATAGAACTAGCGCCATTTTGTGATCTTCCTCCACGGTTCCAAGTCTGACTAATTATAAGTTCTCTTAAACTGAATTATTACATGATATGGCTGAGCCACTGTGCCTGCGGTGACAAGTAGGGGGTCTCTGCCCTCCCAGCGCCTCCACGGCCTCATTTTCTGCCTCTAATTATGAAGGTGCGAAGGAAAGTTGCTCATACACCCTGCTGCTCTCATGTGCTGATGTTCACATAATAACATTCTCTCCAAAGAGGTTCAGGTTTCCACACAGCAACAGGGTAAATAAAGATGTCCTCTTTTAGTAAGCACACTGTGGCATTCATGTTGGCTACAGGCAGTTGGTGAGCCAAAATAATTGGAAATCATTTTAAACTTGAATCAGCATCATTTTTACATGTTAAATCACTCATAATATTAGCTTGTTAGACGCAATTAGAGCACCTATCACAAATGGCACTAGCTACAGCATAATTATGACAAAAAGGGCAGCTTCAAGTCATATCAAGGAGCTGCTGTTCTGTATGCTATCCAAGACATCAAGGTGGAACCAGGTTCTCTAAAACCTTAAAAAGGTCATACCATGAGGAATGTTTTTAAGCAAGAAAAAAAAAAACTAAGAACTTAAATCTTCCTCCACAGTTTTTTTTTTTTTTTTTTTTTTTAAACCTCAAACGACTTATTCTGTACTTGAAATAATACATTTTTTGTTTTGTTTTTTGTTATTTCTGCTCTCTCGTAACACGTAGCCCTGTCCATACAGGAAATCCACTGGAGCAAAACCCTGCTTTTAAAGTCTTCAAAACCAAACATGGATGTGAAGAAATTTGTGGGGGGAAAAATGATGTGAAGAAAGCTGAAACAATGTTAGGACATTGTGTAAAGGTCAAAGAAGCTAGAAAATGCTCAAAGAAAATATGGAAAAAATCCTAAATTTGTCACACAAAAAACAGGACTTAATTTATAATTTCCTAAAAGTCATATATTTTTATAAAATTGTTTTCTTTAAAAAGGAGGGGAAAAAAGTATGATATGACCTCTTTAATATTCAAAGCAGAATTCAGTTCTCCTCTCTGTTATCATCGTTTTATACGCAAGACATCAAAGGCTGTTGATCACAAGACAAAATGAAGGAAGCCTGATTTGAATACACAGAAATGAGTTCAAATGGACTGCAATTGTTGAATACTGCATGAGATTAAGAGGCTCAGTACAGACTAGTAAAACCCAGAGCGAAAGAGATCAGATTAAAGGTTTCCAGATCATCTCATTACAGTCACTTTTCATGTGAGTGGGAGGACACTCAAAATGCATATCAGCTCAACATGATGCCAGTGCAAGTATTACTGGACCATCATCCCTCATCTACAAACAGAGAGAGAGAGAGAGAGAGAGAGAGAGAGAGAGAGAGAGAGAGAGAGAGAGGCGAGAGAGAGAGAGAGAGAGAGAGTCAGTGTCCTGAAGATAAAGAGAGTACGGGAGGGAGAAAAACAAGCATGCAGACATGTGGGGTAACATTCAATTAAGTTTATTCACAACCACCACCAGGCTCGTTAATCAAGAGGAGATAAATATTACAGCACATTAGCTACATTTATTCTACAAAATCAATTCTTCTGTAGACTGTTTTCCTTCCCTTTCTGCTCCAAGCTAAAGGAGAAGACAAATCGCTGCTTTTTAATACAAGCCCTTAATTCAGATGAATGGTAGTGCCCATCTTTACACAATTCTCCTGTCAGCCCGCTTCTCCATAAACAGCTAGCTGCACCAGAAAGCTCCTATCTCTACCAGAAATTCAATCTATCAAACACCACCATAAAAGCATACCCGCTAATGACTATTCACACACATATCTACATTATCTTGGTCAGCGTTGGGGGGTAACTAAAGGCTGGCCCACACTGAAAGATTTTTAAAACCTTATCAGATTTTCAAAAAGTGAGAGACCATAAACATGACACTAAAAAAAAAATAGATTTTGTATTTATAGTCTGTGGAGTGCCTCGATGTAACCAAGATAGCACAGTATACACTAACAGATTCCATTCACAAACAACCAGATTCCAGACAAGAAATCTAGCAAAATCTCTCATGGCCAAACGTGCTTTTAGAGAAAACAAATATGGCCGACGGGTGCAAGAAGACATGGCGATAATAGTGGACGTCTTTTTACAGAATATTCACAAAAAAAAAAGATCTATCCTTTCTGATTGGATTGTTTCAGCTTCAATCAATCTTAATAAACAGGACTCTAGGATTGCGAGACTGGAAATTAGCCCCAAAATCACCCCAATTATCTTGTGAGGTTCCTTAACCCCGATTATCTTGTGGGTTTCTTAACCTTTAAAATGCTAACGCTACTAACTTAACTACATTTGCAATACTGGTGACTATATGCTACTTTGTTTTTAAATGAACACTAAACCTTCTTCCGAACTCATTCTTCTCCCTTTTCCAATCGCATATCAGCTTCGAAAGTTGTTTATTGAATAAAAGTTAAGAAAATATTTGAAAAGATGAAATAAAGTGACTAATGGGTATTTAATAGGGTGAATATAGTATTTAACGGGTAGGGTTAGGGGTAGGTGTGAGGGTAGGTTTTAGAGATATGGGCAAGTTATGTCCCAATAAAGGCAGTATATTTTATAATTTTATAATCAATACACTTCAGGTGTAAATAGTATCTTCCACTATTTGCACTAAGTATAAATATTAGCTATTTCAGTGCAAAGAAAACACTGCCATTTTCACTAAGTGTAAATATAATTTAACATACTCTGTGCAAATGGTCGCTGCTTATTATCAAACTGTAATGATATTTCTTAATATTGCTGTTTTTACTGTAGTTATGGACAAATAAATGCAGCCTGGGTGAGCATAAGAGACTTTTTTCAAAAACATTCATGTTCATAATTATTTCTAGCCTTTTTTTTTTTTCAAATGACAGAGCAGGGTCTTATGTTGGCTTCTCAGTAAGAGGTTAGTCCACATTGTCAAGATGGGAACAGTAAGGCAAACAGAAGAAATGGTAATGACATAACAGACAGAGAGCTGATGTTTGAGTCTAATTCCCTGCCCCATTAGCCAGGTAATGGCTGATTAAAATGAAGAGGGGTTAGAAGCATTGAGTCCTCCCTAGTCATCGGGGCACTGCACTCCCAAGGTATGCAGCAACTATTGATGGAAAGTCATTACGTACACTGGGATGTGGTGAAATCATATAATTTACTTAACTGAAGAGCATTTTCTAATAACATTTTATTTTCAACAATCTATCTAGTTTATTTTGTGTTCCATAAAAAAAATAAAAAAAAAAATACAGGTTTGGAATTTTCATTTTTGGGTGAACAAACCCTTGATTTGGGACAAATGACCAGATATCTAAAATCTTGCTATAAAACATAAAGAAAAACAGATCTCATTACCAACAAAAACTTGTTCAACACTCGATTCACCTTCTAGAAGCTTCTTTGAGGGAAGTTCTGGTTCCAGTATAAATCATAAGCTCAATTCTAATAGTCACTCAATTTCATCAGAGTCAGAGAAGGTTGAAAGACTTAAAACATGAAACAAACTATTAAATGAAACCTGTTTAAAGGTGCTCAGCCTCAAAAAGAAGGTGCAGACACCCTGACGATTCCACAGATTCAGTTATAACATCAACATCAAAGAGATTTCAGACATTCTGCACCTCAAGCATGTTGTTTTTAAACAGCTCACTGAATTGAACACGCGTGCATTGAAAATGAAAAGGTTACACATTTTATATTGGTAAAAAAGAAAAGGACTATATATATATATATATATATATATATATATATATACTGTATATATAAACCACTTTGCTTTATGGGTTAACATTACATTAAACTGTCAGGTGGTTGAGGTGGTTGGTTTTGACATTGGCAGTCATGAAGCCATTATAACATTTTAATGACAAATTCAATTTGTATCACGATAATTGAGGTCAAGAAAAATATTCATGGCACAGTTATAATGGCCTCATGACCGTCAATGTCAAAACCAACCACATGACAGTTTAATTTACTGTTAACCCATAACGCTAAGTGGTTTCTTAAGTTATTTAACAGTAACTTAGTTGGATAAATAACTAATCGGCTATGTCATGTTTATGACATTTATGACAATTTATGTTGTCTTGGTAAAGTCAAGTTGTCATTACCAAGACACTGACAGGTTATGATGTATTGGTTTATGTCAAGTTGTCATAACAAAGACATCTCAAGCAATGTCATATTTGCATTAAAATGTCATGAGCAAATGACACTTAATGACAGTTGTCATGCATAAAACATGTATAAAACATGTCATGATTATGAATGGGTCATGTCAGTCTTATGCACACCCCTTCAAGTAAAGTGTTGCCAAAGTATATTTCCATGTGATTGTGTACCTTTGAAAGTGTATTAATTTATACTTCAGTGTCTCAAGGACATCTTCTTCTGTTTTTCTCTACAGAATCCTACAAAAAAAATCCTTTCTATCACTGTCCAACTCTTTCAATATGGGCTTTTTGTCTCAATTAAATTTACAGAAATTCATCAATGTTGAGCCTTAGAGAGTAATGATGTACACCTGCTTGATATTTGTAAACCTGACAGCACTCTGCTTTGCCAGTTTCACAGCAATCAACAGCAGATGTCATAATGACTAAAAGTGACTGTCTCGGCTGTACTAAATAAACTGTTCAATGTTCAGTTACAGAAAGATGTCATTATGCAGCTACTTTCATAATCCATCATCTTATTCGTGATCCATCATCTTACTCAACACTGGTTACAACCAAATGGTTCAATAATATTTCAAAAACATGTTGACATAAACAGTAAAGAATTGTTGTATTGCACGAACTGGAGGATTCTTAAATATGTACATGCTGTATATACAGTATGTTTCCCATCACAATGTCTCTGTCTGTCAAAAAAAAAAAAAAAAAAAAAAAAAACTACGAACCTTTTTGTTGTTGTTGACCTCACACCCCTGTTGTAATGAAGCATAATCCAGAATTGTGTGTTGAGCCATGATGGCTACCAACTGCTAAAAATTCCCTAAAATGCTCAGCTTTTCCCTTTCTACCAATACATCCCTTTCCATTTGCTTGCAAGATTATTGTGGTACTAATAGATATGATGCTGATGCTGTCTATGCAAAAGTTTGGAAAAAATACCATTTCAAAAAAGGTTATTAATCCAAAAAATTTGCAAAAAGCAAATTTTTGCAAATAACATAACTGGGTTGCGTTTCCCCAAAGCATCGTAAGCCTGTTGATCATAGAACAATTGCCACCAATGGTCTCTACGATAAACTTTGGCTTATGATGCTTTTGGGAAATGCAGCCCTGGTCAGTAAAAAAATATACCTGGGTATACTGTTTTGCGCCTGTCAAAATAGAAATCTGAGAACTTTATTTTCCTCATTTACTTTCCTAACCAGCTGGCTAAAATATCCCCCTTTATTTCAGCAGTTTGTCTGTTGTCTTTCAGGTAAATGGAAGGCTTGTCTGTGTAATATGAGCTACATCAACCATCTTTGAGTTCCATTATGGTCATAATCATGGCTTCAATGGCTTCTTCTCTGTAACAGATGTTATTAAATGTTGCATCTAAGTGTTGTAAGAGAGTTGATGTCATCCCAATAATACTGTCTGGCCGTGTCATCGTTTCATTCTGGTATTCTAAATGAAACATGAGAACACAGAAAATTGCACTTGGCATTCTCAAGCAACAATGGCAACATCTAAACAAAAATCATGCCCAGCAGGAATTTCCAATAATGCCCTCATGCTCCAAGTGGAAATAACAACAGAGATTTTAATTGTTTCTGCTTGTCACTGTGCTGTCAATATTAGTAGTTTTTCGTGGAGTCGAGTAAGTATCTTTTGTGAAGAGACTTACAGTAAAACAGTCATGCTTACAACAGTCAACATTAAAATATGTATTACTGATCAGGTTGTAAATTAACATTCAAGGACGATCCTTTGGAAAAGTGAAAAAAAAAGGTTTTGGGGTGGGGGTAACTGGAGTAATCTCTGAATGAATGCGGTGAATCTCTTGTTTATATACATTATCTGACATGCTTCAACTACCTTCCATTTAGCTGGAACACAATTTATAATTTCTACTTTTACTGCAAAAAGGAGAAAGACTCTAAAAGGAGTCTAAAAGTGATCATGAAGAATTCATAATTGGGGGTTTGGAGAGACCAATAGTGTGTTGTTTATGTTTGACAATGATCAGCCTATTTGTCTGATTTACAGCATATCCAATGCATTATAAAGCAAAATATGAAATCATGTGGCATTTATGAAAGCACAAGCATATTTTTCAATTGAAACAGTAATAAAAAGATGAGTAAAATTTGAAATGAATCTCAATAGAAAACTATTTGGACACTTTCTGGTTGCAAACTTCAAATTTAACGTGTGAATTTGAGGCGAACTGACTTCCTACATCCACAAAAAGTCACCATGAGACTGAGCTTGGATTTGGCTAATTCTAATTGCAGAATCGGTTCTTTAATTTAAAGCAGGACTTATTCTGCCATATTGCGCATTGCATTTTCTACCATTCATTCACTCATTAATCTATAGTCTTTGGTCTCATCTGGCAAAATCCTTTAAAGGTTATGAACAAGAACAAGTCTATTTAGGAGAGCTCATATTTGTAACTCTTTCCACTGAAGTTCCCTGCGGCTCAAAAACAGCAGGTTTAGAGTAGTCGCACAGAAAGCCAGCACTGCCTGGGGTTTAAAACATACCTTTCTATATGGTCACGCTCCAGTCCAGCTTCCACTAGCAAATGTGAAGCCACTGCAGTGGCACAGCTGGCACATTACAGCTGTTGGAGGAACACAACTACAACCAAATGTCCTCCAGCCAACCTGGTGCTCATATGACTGTTCTCGTATTATTCTGCATTTGTGTAAAATGGTTGAATGATCATTTCACTTGCCACCTGTCATGGTCTCTAAAAGACTTCTATAACTATCTGCAAACTAATTTCAAACTCGCCATTGCACTTACTCGTGCCCGTAGCAAGACACCCGTTAAGTTCCAAATCCATCGGACAAACGGTTCAAGAGATATTCGATTAAAATACAGACACAGACAGACAGACGTTCCTGTAATTTATAGATGGATGGTTTGATTGCCTGTTTTATTTACTGTTGGGCCGTATTGGAGTTAAGATTAAGAGAACTCCATCCCTCTTATGTCCAAGGACTCCATCAGAAGGGCCATCTCAGACAATTAATAAAATAAAGTGAGTAAAAAAAGAGTGCATTAGACAGAAAAAGAGGTTGAGAAAATCTTCAAAACACCATCAACATTCTGGCATGCTGCACAACATGCATACGCTCTCCTATCATGCGCAGTTATGAGTTACGTTGCATGAACAAATGTAAAAAAAGACACAATGTTCATTAATTATAGAACATGTACGTTATATAACCACTTTCAAAGCAAAATGCATTAGAATAGCATGGAATTAGCCACTAGCTGAAGCATGAACTCACCCCACACCTGCCAAAACAGTGAAACAGTGGCCTCTGGCTGCAAACACCACAAACTGCACAATGTTTGCTGTTGATGATTCAAGGTTTTATAAATTGCACATCTACAGTGTACAGCAGTTGCTGATTATATTCAAATATGAATTATGTATCCATATTTTTTTTTGTCTAATCACAAAACAAACAGTATAAGGGTTACAAATGCCAATATTGAACATAAAAAGTAAAATAATTTTTTGTTCCCTTTATTTACACTCCCATGCTGATATCTTTAAAATATTAGGACTATCTTGGATCAAATTGCGTATTTGTTCCAATATCTCATCCTGTAACCTTTTCCCCCTTAGATGCTTTTTATATGGGTATCTTATAAATAAATCATATTTGCTGCTAATGTTGCATGCGTCCTCATTTTAAAATGATTGAGTCTACCAACATGACCCCTATCTATACAGACAATATTATGAAATATATTTTGTGTCTGTGAATGGAACAGGATAACATCCTTTAAATCTTCAATAGCTTTCTTCATTGTCAGTAGTTTTTGGTCTCAAATTTTAACTTGAACAATGGTTAAAGTTATGAGAGGGAGGATATGCAGTCTCAACAGATTCCATTTCCGTCATCTACCGCGGTTGCTAATTGCATGAGTCATTGTGAATGAGAGCCTTAAAGCATCCATTCAACTTTCTGAAATGGTCTACCCAAACAAAAAGAACTCATCTATATAAAGGACTCATCTACATAAAACCTTCAGCAAAAAAACATAGTCAAATCAGAAATTACGTGATAAATATCTGACTCTGTTCGCTTTGAAGCAAAATGATATCGAGCCACAGTCGTGGAAAAATGCAGCATTCAGCAATCTGTCATTGGTGCTGTAAGTGATGCACTGGTAACTTATAGCAAAGTAAAATATCAAAAGTGTAGAAGTCACTCAACTCATTTTTTAGGAGGAAAATATTGGTATTGCTCATCATTACATATTTGAAGCAGTGAACATATTTGAACATATTCCAGTCCACCCCCTTCAGTAGGATGGATCCATTTTTTTCATGTAGTTTATGCCAAACTCTGACCCTATCTGAATGTCACAGGATAAACTGAGACACATTCAGAGCCTGTGCAAATTGTAGCCTCAGTCTATTGTTTTTTTTTTTTTTTTTTTGTTTTTTTTTTGCTGTCAATAGTGGCACCCAATGTGGTCTTCTACTGCTGTCTGCTTCAGGATTGGTCTTCTGCATACCTCGGTTGTAACGAGTGGTTATTTGAGTAGTTTATGTTGACATTCTATCAGACTCAAACCAGTCTGGCCATTCTCCTCTGATCTCTGGCATCAACAAGGCATTTTCAGCCACAGAACTGCAGATCACTGGATATCTTCTTTTTTTTCTTTTCGGGCCATTCTCTGTAAACTCTAGCGATGATTGTGTGAAAATAGCAGTAGATCAGTAGTTTCTAAAATAGACCAGCCTGTCACCAACAACCATGACATGTTAAACTTTTTTGATGCTTAGTTTAACTTCAGCAAATCTTCTTAACCATGTCTACATGCCTAAATGCATTGAGTTGCTGCCATGCGATTGGCTAATTAGATATTTGCATTAACAAGCAGTAGAACAGGTAAAGTTGCTGGTGAGTGTATAATCTAATCTAATAAATATAATATAATACAATATAATATAATATAATATAATATAATATAATATAATATAATATAATATAATACACCATGATTATTGAAATGTTCTTTTCATGTATTTTCTAATGTCTGTATTTGATATCTGAATGCAGTAACAGTGCTTGCTCATTTAGCCCGGTTCCAGACATGAAATAGGGACTTGTTTTGTGTTTGAGAAAGGTCTTCAAAGTGTCGAAACTTAAAGGGGTCATTGAAGCCAATAGTTTAAGGGACCATTTCTTTGTTAAAGCCTTACTTTCCAGTTTGACTAAAGTTTAGTTATCCTTAAGAGAAAGAAGGCATTATCATGAAGTTTTGAGACGACTCCCCTGTTTATAGTTAGAGCCTGAGCCGAAATCAACCTTGGAAAAGCTGTGTGACGGTGTGTGTGTGTTAGTCTTCTTGGTTACAGGTTAAGGAACCACTGACATTATTGGAGATTGACTGAGTTGTTGTTCTGGACATGCTGGCGCCCAGCAACCCAAATCTGTGACCTGGAAGGTCATGATGAGCCTCTGAGTCTCAGCTGCATAATCGATGGAGATATCCTTCCGTCTATCTATATGTGTGGAAAATTACTGTGTTTATCTATTTCTTAGCCAGTGAGAATCATTCAACCTGTAAGCAATGACATAGCTTAGACCTTGGAAAGGGTATAACTGCTGTGATCTTTGTAACTGTAAACAAGTCTTGAGTCTTGAAGCTGACCTCTGCTGATGGAACTGCAAACTATATTCAGAAAAAAATTTCTATATTTTTTTTTTCTTAAATTCTGACTGCGGGTCTACATTCTTCATATCTGGTTCTGGGTCTTTGACTATATACCCCTTACACTAACTTGTATCAATGGTTCAGGCTGCTTTTGGTGGCATAATGGTGTGGGGGATATTTTCTTGACACGCTTTGTCACACATCATGGCTGTGTACTTGACAAATCTGCAGTAACTGCTTGATGCTATCCAGTCAATACAGACCAAAATCTCTGAGAAATGACTGGAATAGCTTTATCACAGACATATTTTTTGTGTTTGTGGTTATAAAACATTTGAATGGCAAAAAAATATGGTCCCACTTTATATTAAGTGGCTTTAAATACTATGTGCTTATTGTGTTGATGTTGTATTGTAAAACGCATTGCTGCTATTGAGGTGTGTACAGCTGTAATTACATCCAGGTATTTTTCAAATATAAGTACAACGTAAAAACATGCATGTACACAATAAGTCCATTGTATCAAGTCCAAGTAATATAAAGTGGGACCAAAAATATTCCTGTCATTTCATTCAAAGCCTTGGTATAGATGCGCAGACGCTAATCTATGTTATTCATATGTGTGACCATTCACTGATTCACCATTAATTCTGCCTTTACCATTGTCCAGACAATTTCACCACTTACAGCAGTTACATGAACGTCTTTTTCCCTGGGTCACAATTACCACACAAGCCGTTGGTTCCCAGGCAGAGAGTCATATGTCAAGCCCATTACGAGGTCCGTGATTGAGGTTTTCATTTTTTGCATCAAATTCAAAAGTGTGCCTTGGAGAAGCGCTGGCAATTTGAGTTGTAATTGTAGTCAAGATCCGTTTAGTCACCGGAAAACTGCAATTACCCTCGAGATGTATCCGTCTGTGTGAATCTGTCTGCTCTTTCTGAGGCATTATGTGACCATAGGAGGCTTGAGTCAGAGCTGATACACATGCCGTTTTCACTCTCTGTTTAGTTGTAAACACACAAATACGCATAATGACATAATGAAAAATGTTATTGCCAAAAGTCATCAATCCTTCTTGTTCTTGTCTGTTTATCCAGCAGGAAAAGCAGCTTTTTGCGGTAAATTTGGTTTGCTAAGTGATTTTGTGAATGCACACTCTAACAGCATGAGTCAGTCTTTTGATTCAGAAGTGCTTCTTTCCCATTTTAAAAAGACAGAAAATAACATTCGTGAAATGAAAGCAGTAAAAAGAGGGACGTTAGAAGGAAAGAATGCCATCCAAAATCCTCACAAACTACCTACGGAGCCTGTTTGTAAGTTTGTAAGACTTGATGGGACTTTATCCTGCCCAGTGTGAAAGGGTGAAATTGCAATATTTCCTCCCATAGTTCCTGCTTTCACAAATCAATTTTTGTCGAGGGAAGATGAAACTCATTTTCACTATGGTTCCATTGAAAAAGTAACAAACGGACGCCAACCGGTACTCCCTTTTAACATAATGTTGGAAATCTGCTTGGCCCATAAATTAATAGCGTGTAACCCCATTAAAGTCATTAAAACAATAAACCACATAAAATAATTTATACATTAATGATGTAAAGCAAATGATTGAATTCATAATGAACATATTAACGAACACTGCCAGATGTCCACGCAAAGTTTCAGGACTGTACGTGATATAAGCCAAGTAATTGAAGAATGTACTCCATACTTCATTTAAGATCTCATAATTTGCTATAACATAGACAAGCCCTAATAGACATCTTGCAAGCTGTCAGAAGAAATATACCCCTTCATTACCCTCTTCCAATAATCAGTTCTACCACTTGTTAGGTGCCAGCCATGTACAATACATTTATATTCCTTGTCTCGGTTTTAGTTACTGGCTGAATTATACACACATCTCATCCAATGAAGTCCACCCACTGGCGGTCTGCCATGAAATCAGTTCTTTAAAAAAAAAAAAAAATATATATATATATATATATATATATATAATGTTTTTGAAAGAAGTGTCTAATGCTTACTAATTTTGCATTTATTAAAAAAACAGTAATTTTGTGGATTATTACTGTATATTTAAAGGGTACATATCGTGCTTTTAAATCATTCATTTTTACTTATAAATCATACATTTGTGGTCTATATAAAGCATAACTGCAATGCTTGGGTCTGAATTCCTCATTATTATAGCTCCACAGGCCCCTTTTCTACCCCTTTTCTGATGTGCTTCTGTGAGCAACCCGTTTCAAAGCGTCCCCTTTAAATAAAAAGGAGTTGCGTCTTTCCCCGCCCGCTCTCCAGGTCGCTGAGTTCACGGTCGGTTCAACTCCCCGCGTTCAGCCATTATTGTAGTTTGATAAGAGATATACGATTACTATAGTTTCAAAGAACATTTTTATTCACACGTTAACAAGATGTCAACAACGGAAGACTTGTCCATCAAGCGTTACGTATTCGAGCCAGAGCGAGCGGAAAAAAGACGACGACAAACCTGCAGAACAACGTCTTCATGTGGATGCAGTGGTATGTAAAGTTAACTATGTTGTGTTATTAGTGAAAGTCGACTATTTCTCTTGTTAAAACAAGCACTCTGACAAGATAAATGACTGCGGTGTGATCTTACCACTAAAAATCTGTATGATAATAATATGATAACTTGCGTTTAGAACGCGTCATAAAATACATCAGCTGAATGATAGAAGGAATTTACCCCTCATTCAGACGAAGTCGATCGGCAAACCCTTCTGTATACTGGCGGAGGTTGTTGGATTGGGGATCCTTGAAGTGCTTCAGGTCACTACATCCAACAACCGAACATTTTGACTAGCCCTCTCGTAACTTCTGCATCATTGAGCTTGGACTACAAAATCGGAGCGAGAAATAATAATGGCGGATTGCTCGAAGTGTTGGACCGGTAGTCAATGTCCTTATTTGTCAGTTCCGCTGCAAATACTGTGACGTAATTGTTCAAAAAACGTAATAGACAACAGGAAAATCCGAACAGGTTGAAAAATATGACCAAAACAGAATATAAAAATATAAACAATGCACCTGAAGAGAATAATTTCATCTTTTCTGTACTTATAAACACTCCAAATATACAACAAAATGCATTTAAGGGCTAAAAAAGTGGATTTTGCATGATATGTCTCCTTTAAATAACTGTTGTATTTTAATATATTTTAAAAATGCTCCTTAATAAATTATTTTAATATGGTGATTTGGTGCTCAAGAATATGATTATCAATTTTGGAAACAGTGCTTAAAATATTAGAAACTGTAATGCAATTTAGATTTTTAAGGATTATTTCATGAATAAAAAGACACAAAGACAATGGATAGAAATATTTAGTAATGCTATTAATATATTAAATGCAATTTTCAAAAAAAATTTTGATGAAACGCTTGATGAATAAATATATTAATTTCTTTACATTATTTTTGGACAGTAGAGTATGGCATTATGCTTACTTAAACTTCAGATTTATACCTAAATTGTACCAATTGATGAAAATGAAAGAAAAATCACAACCAAAGGAAAATTATTAGTGATTATTATTATTAGCCCAAGCAGACACTGACAATCCACAGCCCTATGATCACTGTACTGCAGTGAAAATGCAAAAATGTACACATTTTGACAAAATCTAATCTGTTCTGTGTCAGAAGGGCTCAACTACAGAGAAAACAGTAAGAAAATTGATTTAACTTGAATCAGAATTTGAAGCCATATCTCTTAGTTTAAGTAATTATTATGTTTTGCCTTGTGAAATATTACTATCCAATAAAACATTATTAAAACATAAAAAAAATGTGTCTGTATTTTTTTTTGTTACCACTTTAAAGCTGCTTTAAAACAATCTGTATTGTATAAAACGCCGTAAGGCTCATGTGTGTGAACCAACAGGCAGTCCAAATAGAATGAGAGCAAGTGGAAAAACAACTGTCCAAACAACAGATTGAGGATAAACATAAAATGCCTCAAAACACAAAATTCCTCTGTCCAGGACAACCGTGACAGAGAGAGAGCCTATGTCACTCCAGTCATGGTGCAATGAAGCAGAATAATTTATTTGTGTGGTACCGCCAAAAAATACTAGTCATTATGATTTTTTTTAAAGTAATCATTAAACAATGTGCAATTTACTATAATGTATTCTCGCTACAAAATCTATTTCAAAAAGATTACCATACAGAGTTTAGCGCTCATCCATAAATCACACCGAATTTTTAATTAAAGTGATAAATTTCATTTTTCACCAAATATAAGCATATATGTATCATACAAAGAGAAGTTAGCTGCAGCATTACACATTTAATGTCTTTATACCCTTAGAATAAATAGTAGAAACTCTATTTGTGCTTATTGCAAATTTGCAGCTATGTGAGCACTGATCACTGACCAAGTGAAAATGCTCGTGCAGGTGAGAACCAGAGTAAATGAGCACCATTATGAGCAGAATATTAAGGTGTCTGTTGCAGTCAGGCTGAATCAGAATGAGCAGTGAGCGCATTTGAAAGGACAGTGGCCCTGGGGGTGACCCTATTAAAATGGCAATCATGCAGACATGTCCTCAATTCCCTCAGCTGGTTTCTCCGGTGAGAAGATAACACTTCCAGTTCATATCAGTCAAGAGTGAGAAGGGACCGCCTCATATTAAATAATTATTCATCTGTATAACAATCAGTGTTCTATAATAGCTTTTAAAAAGGAGGAAGTAGTGCCTCTTTTAGTAAAATGGGAATTAATATAACCATTCTGTCATTTCTAGCTCTACTTTAAAAAGAGAAGTCAAGTTGGTCTGTTTTAATGGTTAGGAAGCTCTCAGAGGATTACGGTCAATTGCCTGGAAATCTCTTTGAATGAGCTGACGTATATTTCATATGGGTGTTGATGACGACCTGATCAATGACCTATTCGCACTTGAATAAGGCTGAAAGCACTGTCAGTATTTCGCTCGATGACTTCTAGAATGTGTTTTTCATCATTTTGCCTCTCCAACTTTGGATTAAACTCAGGCGGATGTAAGTGAATCTTCACACAGTCTACAAGAACACAGATTACCTTACTGACAAGTGGCAGTTCATGATGCTCCAGACTTTTGTGCCTGAGATGATGTAGGGTTCTGTGGCCCTTTTCCATTCACCATCAACTCATGGTTTCTGCAGAAGTTCAACATCGTTGAAAAAAAACAACAAAAACAAATTACATTTGGCAGATGCAAAGTATGAGTTTATGTAAAATAACTTACAGTAGGCCTACATACATTATTGTGGTGAGCAGGACGGCCGAGGGACGTGAGAGAAAGTCGCGAGGCCGGTGGTGCGATTGCTAATGAGCAGCACCTCGGGTTGGTGAAGCACACCGGTCTCGCATCTCTCACGGAGGGTCGGATGGCAGCAGGCTCCGGCCCACGGCAAGCGGTGGTGACTCCTTCTCTCTCTCCCGGAAGGCAGCCGCCCCTCCATTTCCCAGGCGGTCTTGGCGAGCTCGGACGTCCCACCGGCAACGCGTCCATGGCCGCGAGCTCCCCGCTCCCTGCTCCTCCCCTTCTGCGGCGGACGGCAACAGGCAGGCTCCGGCCCACGACGAGAGGCGGCGACTCGCGCACCATGCTCGAAGGCACCGCGGATTCCCCTCAGTGGCGAGGACCCTCGGACAGCGCGTTTCTCCCTCTTCCCGGGTTTTCGGCACCAGTGGTGCAAGGTTCAGGGAAGAAGGAGGCAGGAACCTTATAACAATCAAAAAATAAAACTTTTTTAAATGAAATAAACAAGCAAAATACCTGCCAGCAGAGACCGGTGTGCTTCACAGGTGCTGCGAGTCGGCAATCGCACCACCGGCCTCGTGACTTTCTCTCACGTCCCTCTCCCTCTGCCGTCGCTCATCACAATTATCTTTTCAGCATTTTTGTTCCCTGGAAATTGATTCTATAGTCACTTTTAGCTGTTTTAACTAGTAACGCTGAGAGTATTGAACCAGAGCATTTATTTGTTTCTAAACCATGTTTGTTTGTTTTTGTTTTTTTATTTAAAAACAAACGAAAAAGAGTTTCTGCATTACATGCAACACTAGCAAGCAGTGATAATTTGGTGGTGGCACAAACATTACTGCATTAAAACACAAATGTAATTTAGCCTATGTATTTATTAATTATGAAGGAAAAAATATGTATAAGCTGGCACAACCTTCTTCCTAAGAGACAGACGTATTGAGCCGAATACTGATGGCCAAGATAAGAACTGTCAAACTAAGCATCATACACTAATTATCCTCCTGCATATTGGGGCATGCTCTTAACATACTAACATTTGCCCCAGATGCATTATAATACAGCTTCATATATTAATGTTGTTTATCCTTCTGCCTTTAAAACAGAGAGAATAAAGAGTGAACTGTGAAGAGTCACAGGCCTGGTCCTTTCCCTAATGCCCATTTTGTTCATTGAGCCAAATGACAAGAAATAGGACAGTAGGCTTTGCCTATTACATGCCTCTTCAAGGTTTATAGATGCCAGTAATATGGCATCCGAGCATTTTATGTAAAGAATTAGGTCACCTCTGCGGTTTCATTAGAGGAGGGGACAGGATGAGCTGCTCTGCTGAGACTTCAAATAACAAACATGAACACAAGCCCAGGCGTACCATTTTGAAGGCATGTCAAATCTCTGAAGTATATTGCATTGGTATTCGAATAAGAAATGTCAGGGATATTCAGAGAAATGAAGACAACAAGGTTTAGTTTGTATGCTACAGGTTTTTAAGGCCTTGTGTTTTTCAACTAATAAATTCTCACATTTGGTTCAGTTTTCCTTCAAACTTCTTTCTCATGACCTCTAAAATTGACCTTCTTATACATCAATTATTTACAAATAAATATGTGTGTGTATGTGTGTGTTTCAAAAAATATATATATAAAAAAGTATATATATATATATATATATATATATATATATATATATATATATATATATAAATCTGTCCATTAATCATGCAGAGTTAAAGATCAGTCAACTTTATCAGCCTACAGTATGTCTTGAATATGCAGAGATTAAGATTTTCCACTGTTCATGATATGTGTGGGTATTTGGCAGCACACACACCTCAAAATGTACAGCAGTTAGAGATCAATATAGTATTCATAAACTGTGCAAACCTTACTGGAGCAGTAATAGTTTATCTTGTGATCAACATTGAGAAGAAGAAAAGTACTGATATGATAAAACAAACACATTTCTGGGACAAAACTTCAGACACTGATTGCTTTGATTGAGGAAAAACAACCTCCAGTAATGTGGCTTCTTGTACCACACAAACAGCAGGAGGACTATTTTTTTTTCTCTTTTTTTTTCCTGTGGAAGGGAATTTACTTTGACTCAAATTACAGGCAACCCTGCTGTTTGGCTTGATCGTCTGAGGCTATATTTATGAACATTACATAAATGTGTGTGTGTGTATATACACGCATTCCCCTCACAAATGCATATCATTTTATGGTGCATATGCCGTCTGCTTAGAAAGACGTTTTAGCACTTCTCCACCCAAGGCAATGCATCTTTCTGACACTCGCACAAATCTCAATGTCAATCCGCATGTCTCCACACATCCACTTAAGCTTCTGTAATAGACCTATAATGCTGCATGGAGAAAGAGTGAGGAGGAGAGAAAGAGATCACACAACTGGGACACCTGTCATAACCCCAGCAAATCTATCTGGACCATTAAAGAGCGCTTTAAACAGCCTGATTGATTGCTGTCTTCCTATATCGCTGTGTGTTTGATCCAGTGCTTAAGTTCCCACTACTTGTTGTCTCTGATCCATACAACCTTCATCCCTCTGCCCAGTGTGCAACAGATGCACTCACAGAAGACTCTCATTGTTGTGTTAATTTATGTGCTGCTGTGCGTAGCCCAAGGCAACGTGGGCATTGCAGGTAGGCTGGGCTGTGTGTGTCTATAAACACGGAGGAGATTGTGTCCATGAGACGGTCTGAGGGAGGATATATTTCTTCTGCACTTCACCATTGAGCTTTCCCACTCATCTCTAATTCCTTAATTACAAAAAAGCAGGGATTTTATTACCATCTGCTACATAAATTAGCACCAGAAAGGAATAAGAATAGAAATTTAAGTAGGAAGAAAGAGAGGTGGATAAAAATGTGCTTTTGGTGCTGGTGGTGGGGTGACGAGTCACTGAAGGGATGAAAGAAACATAAAGGAGAAAGAATAGAGTCATGAAGGCAGTGTGAGCAATACAGAGCGTGAATACGAGACTGGCAGACACCATTAGTCAAAGCCTGACAGCAGACTGTGACCGACAGGTAGACCAATGCCAAGCAGGCTGCGACAGCCTTGGCTCTGATTGGCCCTTGAAAGCCTTGTTCTTGATTGGTGTTGTTTTGAAAAACCAACTAATCTCTAAATGCCATCTCAACTTTAGCTCAACACTGCCCCCTATCTGTTTATATATATATATATATATATATGAAAAAAGAAAATAAATTAAAAAAGGGGTTTTTTTCTAGATTACTGAAGGGATGACATGTTTTGAAGGTGTAACTGGTCTCTTTGGTGTGAGAAGAACAGGAGAGCATTCGGTAGTTTCACTGATTCTTTATTCCTGATATAAAACAAATGTAATCAGCCTCTTAGTGTGAGAGTCGCCCTCGTTTACTCTCTCTCCACTGCATCAGCAATGCAAAGAGGAAAAATCAAGCATTCATATAATAGAAAACATACCTGATATAAAACAAGTGTAATCAGCCTCTTAGTGTGAGAGTCGCCCTTGTTTACTCTCTATAAAACAAATGTGATGTACACTTTTCACGTCTGCTCTCATTTCCACATTTAGGCCCAGATGCAAAAACATAACTTAAACGGGGTGAAATGACAAAAAAAAAAAAAAAAAAAAAAAAATCCACACAGATAGGTTAGAGTAAAAATATAGACATAATAGGAACAATTGAAATTAAGATTAAAAAAGATTATCAAGAGCCCAAAATAACCTCATCTATCCACTGCATCACCAATGCAAATAGGAAGAGGAATGAACTCACTCCTGACTCATGTTGACTCATGTTGTCATCATCACAATAAAAGGGGAAAGGCACTCACACTTCAGTCAGGTATATCAGGTATGCGTAAACAAACAATTTTGTGTGATTATTATAAACATATGTATTAACAGGAAATGTACCTGTTACATAGGCTAAAACATGGAACAATTTCAGTCATTGGGTTGTTTGAATGGGTTTTCCGTAAAATGGGTCTGTGGTTAACACAAGCTCAAGATATTTCCACGTTTTATTCTACAACATAAAATACATCAGTAAAACCCTTTAGTGTTTTATTTGTAATTTTCTTGAAAAAGGTGGTTGCTAACAAAGGTGGAACATTAACATTGAACAGGAAAACTCATCTATACTCTCTAGTTCGCTTTTACTGCCTCATTGTGTTTATAATCTCACTTGCAAACTATATTAACTATATTAACATATTTGTGTTTCAGATCAGCCAACAGAATTAAATCATCATTGCAGCACTCTATAATGGACCATAGCATTTTTAATATTATATTACAAAATGTACAAGCATATGATATGCTGACTTTGGCAAAACATATCACCCATCAATTCAGACAAGTTAATAATGGGAGTTTCATGAAACCTCTCAAAGAGAAACAAGAAGGCTTAGACATAAATCCCCGAGTCCAAGGGGTCGTACTTGTACTGAGAACTTCTGGTTCCAGTGGCCCACAAGTCCAATAGCACTTGATCGATTTTGTCCACTCACATCTCGCGATACACACATACACAATTACACAGATGGTGCAACACATTTACCCACACATTCAATTCTGCTAGTCCATATCTCATGTGTCATTATAGCTGAACAAGGAGGTAAAACAATCTGTCTTAATGCCTGGGCTTACGCTTGCTGGGAGATAAATTGACTTTGTAAAAAGTACTGAAGTGGAAAGCAGTAGTGTGGAAATCCAAAAGAAATTCGCCAGCCAGAAAGTATTGGTATTGTTTTAAAGTTGTCTGTATTTATAACATCCATAAAGATGAAAAATGAAAAGCATAAAAAGTAGAAATGTACACATATGATTCAAAATGTCATGACATATCTGCTTATACACCAACTAATAATAATCAACTGTTATATAGCATTGATACTGTCAGTGTTAAAAATTGCTTTGCAAAAAAAAAACTTAAAAGTAGACAGTCTGATTAAAAGAAAGTTAAATTCAATATTAATTCGTTTAAATATTTTAGAAATATGTAGGCTATAGGGGACCTTTAGGGGAATTTCAAATGAGAAATACACTTATATTGTTATCTGAATATAAAACTAAATATACAATCAAAATAAAGATTATCATTTGAAATAAATAAAAGCTAAATGCTACCATTTAACATTCACTGAGGCTGTACAAAAAAAACCCTCAAGGTTCTTTTGAAAAGGAGCGATAACCTTGAGACAGAAAGATAAAGAACGGGGAGAGAAAGAGAGAAAGAGAATTATGCACCATGTGGTTGTTTGTGGTGCCCAGCTGAGAACATTAAAACACTAAGATAAAATTAAAATACACCATCAAACATGCAGACATTTCCCCAGATTTACAGATATTAGTTTAAATTCACAAGGATTTGCTTTGTTCACTCTGTGTTTAAGGGGATTAAATACAGAGAAAATATAAGGAAGGAACAACATAAAGAGACAAATTAATAATTTATACCAAACAATTCATCTCAGTAAAGTCAACAGCATTAAATTTAATTAAATGGCTTAAAGAATCATTCAATTTTCTCTTGCAAAAGCATTAGCATTGTACCACAGGAGGACAGACTTAATGAAGAGAGCAATGGGCTCAGATGAACCCTAGATAGGACAACAGAGAGGTTTCTAATTACATTAGCAGTATCTCTCTCTCTCGCTCACTGGGTATGTGTGTGTGTGTCTATTTGTGTACCTACCGAGGTGAGACCAAAAGAAAGCGAGCGAGGGAGGGAGATCTAGTTGCATTATAGGTTGACAACAGCCCTTGTCCATTCACCTGTGGGAAACTTCTGACCTTCAGAGCACACATCATAACAGAGACCCATCACAACATAGATGCAACCAAACAAACCCTCATCATGGATCTGATGGGACACAATACTGCACCAGTGTATTCATCAGCGATCACCTGCTTGTGCTCGACTCTTCAATGACACAGCGAGAAGCTACATGCTGGCAGGACACAGAGGGATCTGAAGGAGCCAGAGCAGGTCAGTAAGATGAATAATGTAGAAAAAGAGTGACCTAGGAACACAGACAGCAGATGAATGCAATAGCAATTGAAGTTTCTGTTAAGAGTTTATTACATGAGACAAACTTGCATTGGTTTTGAGGGTGCTTGTTTTCTAATAGTGTATTATTGATCAATTAAAAAAATACAGTGGAATGAGCTCCTTAAAAATACACTACTGTTCAAAAGTTTGGAATCACTAAGACATATGTATTTGAAGGAAACTGGTACTGTATGTTATTTTTAATTAATTGAAATGTTCGATGTCATGTTTTTGCAATTTTTGTAATTTTATTACTTTTACAGCATTTATTACAGTTTATACATATGCAGTTCATTTATATTGACTTGAATGTTTAAAATACACCTTATTTTTCATATATTTTAGATTGTTGCAGCAACTGTGTTTTTCTCTTTTTCAGTGTGTAAGTACACTTGCATTTCTTACAAATCATGTCAAATTTAAAAATTGTAGTCTACTTTTAAGAGAGGAAGGCTCTTAAATATACTATCATAAAAGACGAAAAGAAACTGGATCAAAGCGAAATAGAACAAGAAGAGAATGGCCCAGATGCACATTAACAAGAGGACAAGCACATCAGTCTCTTTAATTTCAGAAAGAGACCCCTGACTGGAGCTCAGCTGCCAGCCTCATTGAACAGACATTCTATAGACCATCCTTATCCAAGACTCTGAGATATGGGCCTTTAAGAGAAAAACAACATCTGACACTGACAAATAAAAATAGAAGGGTAGAATACACGAAAGAAATGGACGGTAAAATCAACCAATCAGATTTAGGGACAAGTTTACAGCTTATGTCAACTTCTACAACCCCAAATCAGAAAAAGATGGGATATTTTGTAAAATGCAATAAAATCAAGAAATTGTGATTTGTTCATTCTATTTAACCCTTTTATAAGCTGACAAAAGTACAAAGAAACGTTTTCCAATGTTTTCACTGACCAAACAAATTTTGATTTTGATGGCTGCAACACACCCCAGAGGGACCAAATAAATGTGAAAAGATTATCCAAATTAGATTATCCAACTATTTTGAAACAGTCCACAATGAGCCGGTGAATTGTTAAAAGGAGTTTGGGTATCATGTTTGGGTGAAAAAGTGCTTCTCAGTCTTTTTAAGCAAAGATGGGTCATGACTCATCACTCTGTGCCAAATATCTTGAGAGAATTGTCAAACAATTAAAAAATCACATTTCTCAAAGCAAGATTGCAAAGCATTTATGCCTTTCATCATCTTCCATACTTAATATTGTCACAAGATTTAGGGAATCCAGAGAAAACTGTGTTGGGTAAGGCAGGAGGCCTTTGTTAACTTTGAGCCCTAAGATGGGATTGCACAAGATACCATCATACTCTGTCAATTACTGCCACATGTGCTCGGGAGTCATTTGGAAAACCATTTTCACTGAACAAAGTCTGACACTACATCAAGAAAGGCCACTTGAATCTCTGTTTCTTCGCAAGGAGAAAGCTTTACACCAATTCTATTCACCAGTTCTCTGGGCTTGAGCTCATCTCAGATGGTCTACAAGAAAGTGGAAATGTCTATGGTCAGATCAATCCATGTTTTAGCTTGTGTTTGGGAGAAAATGGAATCGAGTTCTCAGTCCCAAAGACGAAAGGGATCAACAAGACTTTTACCAGCGACAGGTACAAAAGCAAACATCTGTCCTGGTATTGAGGTGCATCATTGCAAAGGGTATGGGTAACTTGCATTATTATGAAGGTACCATTGACATATATGGAGGCATATATTTGGATTTTATAGAGACATAAACTGACATCTTTCCTGGGAAGCAAGACAATGCCAGGCCTCATTTTGCACATGCTACAACTGTGTGGTTTCTTGACACTCTGCACCAGAAGGGATGTGCCTGCCTGTTTACTGCAGTCCAGATATGTCTCTTGTGGAAAATGTAAGACCCATCATAAAAAGGAGAATCAAGCAATGATGACCACAGACAGCGGCTGTCTTGTATCAGACAAGATTGGGCAAATATTCCACTAGCAAAACTCCAACAATTAGTATCCCCAACTCCCAAATGATTAAAAAAGTGTAATTAAAAGGAAATGTGATGTGACAGTGGTAAACATGTCTCTGTCCCAACTTTTTGGGGGTGTTGCAGTCAATTGATTTTATTGCATATTACAAAAGTCTCCTCTTTTTTTGATTTGGGGTTGTTCATCAGTGTTATTCACCCATCATTTCCCACTGATTTTAGGGTTAACTTGGGTAGGGTTAGGTTTAGGACAATATTTTTTGACAGGAATGTTGTTCCACAATAAACAAAATGTTTTGACCCTGAAATGTGTCTAACTCAAAAAAAAATCAGGACCTGCAAGGAAATAGTTATGACTAAATTTGCAATTTTAAAGCGATTCCCAACTTTGAACAGTATTTTGTATTCTGTATACAACCTCCAAAATGTTTTGCCACAACTTCCTAAGAAATTCTTCTAAAACCAACAGTGCCTAACACATAAAAGTCAATATAAATAAAGTGGGAACTGTGTTACTGTCTCAGGGCATTTGCTGTTGAAGAATCAGTTACGTTTTATAGGTGTAAAAAGTTGCAGGCTATTCCAGGCAAGCATGCTGATGTGGTAGTTAACGCTTCACCTTTTTTGACTGAAAGAATTCTTCTGCAAATATATCTGGCAGTTCTCCCAGCGTGTTCCTGGAGAGGAGACTCTGGCAGTTCAGAATGATGCAACAGATCTTGAGAGACATGTTTGTAGATCCAGAGCTTCTGGCTGAGCTTAATGAGGAACAGAGGCAGATTCTTTTCTACAAAATACGTCAGGAGCAGGTGCGACGATGGACGGAGTGTGAGAGCAAAGAGGGAAGCTGGGACAGTCCCGAGAGGAGAGACGGTGGGTCCGGCAAGGAAATCTTTAACCTTATACATAATCAGATAGTTAAGTTTGATGTTTCCGGGTCCAAACACTCTATCAGATCCCAAAAGCAAACAACAAACGGTGCTAATATACACTCAGGGTGTGCTGTAATACTACTGAAAAATTGGTTTTAAAGCTTATCTTAAATGTGTGCTCTTCTCAATTGAAACGGAGCAGAAGTTTGGACCGAAAACAGTATTCACTACCTCACTTAACAGGTGGATCAGCCCAGTCTCATCCCAAGGCGTCATATAGGTGACGCTTTTGAAATTGCATCCACATCCGACGCAAATTGCACTCTTTAGCGTCAATATGAGACACAGATATATATGGACCAGAAGGCACCCCTTTTGGTCTAACCCTAACACTACCTCAGACCTAAACATACCCATAACCGAAGCATGTTATATTGACTCTAAAGGGTGCCATGTATCTCCTTTATTAGTGTGTTGCTGCCTATGTAAAGTGTTGTCACTTGTGAAGTTCTTTGAGTATTTGGATGGTCCCTTAGAAGTCAGCTGCCTCTGTAGGCCATAGGCAGCAAGGCAGCCAAAATTACTCTTTGGTTGAAGGGTTATTTCACCCAAAAATGAAAATGTTGTTTTGTAATCCGATATGACACCCATTCTTTTTTGGAACTCAAATAAAAATATTTTTAATACATTATTTTTCATCATTATCCACCCTTTGAAAGTCCACAACCTGATATAAAACCGATATCGTAAATATTGTATAAATCAAGGGATTTGATCAAGTCTTCTTAAAAGACACCTGTTTTCATATAAAGAGAGTCTTTTATCATATAAACAGGTTTCATTTAGGCTTTCATTTAACATATAACATTGATCAACAGCATTTTCATCTTTGGGTAAACTGTCTTTTGAAAGAGTTTATCGGAGCTGGTTTTCACATCTGCCTTTATCACTGTTTCCAGAAAACAGGAAAAGTGTTCAGTGGCTGCAGGGCAAAGATGGTGAGGTGTGGGTCTGGGTTATGGGGGACGCCCCTGGAGACAAACCATACGAGGTGATTGTCAAAGAGCTGATGGAAGAGAGAGCCAGGCGACAGGCTCAGCTAGAAGCCCAAGAGCTGTGGTGAGGATTGTGAGCAATGTTTATCTGTATCTTTCGACTAGATTAGAAACTGATTTCCAAAGAAAACACAAAGCAAAATCCTTTGCTATAGATATTTAGCAATTAAGCATCATGCTTAAGGATGCAACGTGGAAACATAAGGTTTATTTTGTTTATACAGAAATGATTCTCAAAAAGATTTTGCACCTAATTCTTTTGGCTTTTTCCAAGGCGAAAAAAAGAAGAAGAAATAAAGCAAAAGTTCAGAGATGCCATTGCAAAGGAAAAAGCACGTTTAGTTGCAGGAAAGTGGAAGGAAGAAGCCGAGGACAGAAAGGCAGCCAAACAGGAAGAGGAAGTTATACGAGAAAAACTAAAGGTGATTGATCAACAAACCCCTCAAACTTCTAACTGTGCTGCACAATGATAATGCACTAATTGGCTTCAGCGAGACAAAAATGGTTGCCAGCGTTCCACAATGATCCAAACTAACTGCTAGAGATTCTGGGGACTAACTAAGCTGTGGGAGTTACAAAACAATCCAAATGATCAATTACTTGTAGAAGACCTGCACTGATGTACACTTTTAGGGCCCAACATTTGTTTGGTGGATGTTGTTTTCCACCAATCTCTCTGTAAATGATTTAGGTAAGTGTGTGGAACGACTGCTGAGGTAGGCCCTCTGTACTTCTATTCTCTGTATCTCCCTTTGAAAGACAGAGAACAATGAGGAAACCAGCCAGGCAATCAATACTCAATCTGAAACCAACAGGAGGGCAACTTGCTGCATCAACGACAAAAACTAGGGCTGAGTGCTTTTCTAGATCTCCAAAACAGTCCATGTATGTACTTTTGTTTGTCATGTTATAGTCTTAGTTGCTTGCCACTCTGAGGCTGAATGAAACAGAAAATGTATTACACAAAGCTGAAGCTGTTTTTGGTTGATTTTGTGAAAAGTAGAAGTCGCGTTATTAGTGTAAAAGGGTCAGTGACAAATAAGAGTGCTTAAGAAAATGAAAATGTTGCCTATTTTTCACAGCGGTGCTAGAGAACCTTTCAGTGACCAGTATAATGTTTTTGTTACATTTTAATAATCTAAAGATTTGTTTTCCACTTTAAAGAACCTTTTGTGCTTTGTTAACATCGATGCCATTGAAGAACCTTTATTTTTGTAATATATTTAAAGTAATATTTTTACAAATATTACTTTATTATATTTGTTTACTTTATACATTTTTTATGTATTTAAATGTTCAGAGCTCTTTTGTTATAAGAAAAAATGATTAAATCTCTATTAGAATGGCAACAATTTTTTGCAACTTATATTGTAATAGTACTTCATACCGTTATAAGGCGACGGCCATTGTCGTAATATGAAAATTTGATACCGTCACATGCCTGCCTATTGTATAAATGAATTTGCATTTGAGATGATGTCATTGACCCAAAATCTAGATGCTTGAAAATTCCACAAGCAAAAAAGCGTATCAACTTAATAAGAACGAGAATTTGTTTGGCTGCAAGAAAGTGAGGGGAGAAGTCAATTAATTTTAAATAGATTACATCCTAAAGGCATCTTTCTACTGCAAGATTGGTTATACAGAATTTGCACTGATTGCATTATCTTTTCAAAGAGGAAGAAAAAGAAAACGGCAGAACGTAGGAGGAGTCGGGGCAGACAAAGGTGGAGGCACGACCATTTTTCAAATTATTACGCTGCAGATTCCCAAAGAGGCCTTGATGGTTATCCTTGATTTGTGGCCTGGTAATGAGACCTTCTAAAGAAACTTGTCAAATATTAAAGAGCTCATTTATCATAGCCCACATATCATCCCTCTAACTGGAAAGTGCTGAGTCATTAAACTTTGAAGTGTTTCTCTCACAATACTCCTTAAGACACTTTTAAAAGATATCGAGACACAACAGAAAAGTGGCGAAAAGTGAAAAGAAAAGGGTAGTTGTCTAGCTTTTAGTGAGATGTGCTTCAGCTATATGAAAAGGCAAACTCAAAGAAAAAAACTCTGTACTAAACAGAATGTCAAGTCAAGTATATTTATATAGTGCTTTTCACAATATAGATTGCAATATTAATGAATGAACAATATGAACTGCACTCAAGTTTTTGGACTCTAGTGGTCTAGTCAAGGGGTGTCTGTTTTCAGATAACGCCTCATTAGTAATTACCTTGTGTCAATAATTACACAGCTTAAGTATCTCAAACAACCATGCTGCCACATGTTATAATGTCCTCGAGGATTAATTATTAAACCAAATGATTTCCATTTCAACACAGCTAATGAGCCACTGGTGCTAATTCATTAGTGCCGCAAGACCCAACAACACATACTGAGACTAAGTGAGGACTGAGGTGCATATGATTTGACAACACGCTCTCTCTGTCACACACACACAAAAAACCTTTCCATATTACTCTCACACAGAAACAAGAGGAAGAGGAGAGGCAGAGGGAAGAGGAGGAAATACGACGTGCCGAGGAAAAAAGAGCGAAGGAGCTATATATGTCCCTTGAGCATGAACAAAAAAAAAATGAACAACGTGACAAAGAGTGGGAGGAACAATGTGAGTGAATATATTATTTCTTCACATGAATTTTCATCTGTCAAACCCTTTTTCTGTTTATTATTTAGGTTTCTTCAATCTACAAAATTGGGATAGATAGATAGATAGATAGATAGATAGATAGATAGATAGATAGATAGATAGATAGATAGATAGATAGATAGATAGATAGATAGATAGATAGATAGATAGATAGATAGATAGATAGATAGATAGATAGATAGATAGATAGATAGATAGATAGATAGATAGGTTTCTAATCTAAACATCGATTCTTTCTTCTTCATCCTCTTTAGTACGTCGCTCTAAAGCAGCTGATGAGGAGATGACAAGGAAGGCTCGCTGGGCAAGAGATGAATATAAGCGTCAGTCACTACGGGCCATAGAGAAAGGTCACGTGGCTGGCCTGAGTGGGCACTTCCAGAAACAATCCCACCGGAGACACAGTACTTTCATTGAACCATCTGCTTGTCCTGTCTCAAGCAATGAAGTCAAACCCAGGCCCGGCATTCAACGTGCAGAACCTCCTTTGTATCGCCGCAGACAAAGCCGCAGGCATAGTACAACCACAACACAGCCACTACTGGACAGGTAACCATTCTGTAGATGAATAACCTGGCCTTTTTAGGCAGACCAGCAAACCAATTTAGGCTGGATTAAGCTGTCTTTTCAAAGGTTTATGCACCATATTAAGACCTGTGTAGTTCTGTAAATTAGCGCTCTCCTTTCCCATTAGCCCTGCATGGTTGCGGACACCACGACCCAGCTCCAGGGAATTGGTTATTCTTTGGTTTACTGAAGAGCAGAAACCAAAACAGGCGGGACATGAAAGGAACGGCAATACTATCGCTCCATGGTTCCATGGTAAGGTTTCTTAATGACCTCTCTGGTGTCTCCGGTTATACGATACATTAAAATCCATTATCACCTGATAAACTGATAAACTCTATGGAACAACAACAGCTTGCCAGTGTCAACATTGCAGAATATGGCTGAAGATTACTGTGCTGTAAGCAAATGGGAATCATGGGTATAGCGACCCAGAAAGATTATAGCACCACTCAAGCAGATAAAAGAGCTCTGCCCTTTTACCCTCTAGTACACACTGTAACCCAGATCCACCAGGAGAGAGAAATGGAGTATGGAATATGCAGCCTTGTTTTGAAACCAGAAACTGGCCGACCAACAGATGGAGAGCAGTTGTGTTGTGTCTGCTTCTACTTGTACACGGAGAGGCAGTAGAGAGAAAATGAGGGGAGTGCTCAATAATTCAAAGGTTTTGCTTGGCTAATTACTGGCGTTGTGAGTCCTGCAGCAGCTTTGTCATGTTTGATTGGGTTACAGTGTGTGACTCCTGGTTAAATGACAAGAGAGCAGATTATAAGGCTTGTGAGTGTCAGAAATTCCAACAGAATGTGGGCCATACATCAGTCTGTGGGGCTGTTTACCAGCAGCATCTCATTGCAGTACGCAAGATCCAGGGGGCGGAGTCGGATCTAGATCTGAGGGGTGGAGTTGGGTAGGTTTAGGGGTGGGCTTAGTGATCAGGGGGTGGAGCTATGTGGGTTTAGGGGTGGGTTTAGGGATCAGGGGTGGAGCTGTGTGGGTTTAGGCGTGGGTTTAGCGATCAGGGGGTGGAGCTGTGTGGGTTGGCTTGATGAATATATGCTCATCCGCTCATGCGTGTCGCAGTAGCGTCGTCTCTGACTATAACATGACATATAGCCTATAACACGCTCTCACACGTTTATTTTTTTGGGAGGAGTAAAATTTACATATGGTTTCAACAGCCAGATGCATTTACACTGGTCCAGTTTCGTCTGGAATGCAGCCTAGACCACCTCCTGAAGTGGTTTGAGCGATCGGATTCAAATCCGTCTCAAATGAGTTTCGGAGGGCATTTACGCCGGGCCTTTTCACGATCGTATAGCTATCCGATCACAGAAAACGCATGAAGTGGCCAGGTGTAAACAGCCCCTGTGTGATTCTGAATAGATGCATATCTAGATAAGAAACCCAATGCACACTCATTCATACTTACTGACACACATACACAAGCCATGGTGTTGATTTACACCAGCACTGCTGGTACAGATACATGGAAAAACATACTATACCACTTTCTACCTGGCCGCTGGTGACTCTATTACAGAGATAACACGATTACAATGGAAACAATGCTCAAATACCTAAACAACTCCTCTTTAAAAGTCATTACATTTGTACACTCTTAAATTCAACAAGCATTTACCAGTAATATAAATTATAATTAAAATTATAATACATTTCAATGAATTGCAATTAACATCTAATTAAAACTCAGTTATTAAGATAAATTATTTTAAAGTATGTTCTTTCCATGAGTACTCTTTTAAAAAGTATGTTAACGTGTATTTCTTTTTCACAAGGGTAAACAAGCTAGCATCTTTGAGGTGCTTCAGTTAACAAAAAACAATGTGAATGTTTTGGGGAGTTTGAATTAGTTTATTTAACTCTTCATTGACAGTTGACTGCAAATGTTTATCCTGAAGGTATCATTTCTCGAGAGGACTCAGAAAGACTTCTCATGAATTCTGCTGAGGGGTCTTTCTTGGTACGGGTCAGTGAAAGGATATGGGGCTACACACTGTCCTATCGCACAGCCAGCGGCTTCAAGCATTTCCTTATCGATGCTTCTGGGGACTATTACAGCTTTCTGGGTGTGGACCAAAACCGTCATGCCACCCTTGCTGACCTCATTGACTTCCACAAGGTAAGAGAGCAGAATAGCTACTTTAGAAAGCTATTCTGGGATATAAGCGTAAATTGAGTTTCACTTCAAGAATGTAAAAGATTAAAAAAATGTATCAACACCAACCAAAAGAATAGAAAAATAAAATAGAACTTTAAAGCGGTTCAAATGTTGACAGGTATTACTAAGATGCGATTTTATATTATGTACAAAAATGGACCAATGTGAACATTGATAGGATGTGAACCCTGTTTTGTTTTCAGGCAGATGAATATAACTTAAAAAAAAGTCCTTTACAAACGTTACTGCCCCCTCGTTAACGGCAGCTGTTACAGTTGCTGCTATAGTGACAAGAACAATCCTCCATAGACTACACCGTCCCATTTTAACAATGCTTAGTTGGATGCAGCCTCTGAATAGAGAGTTGCAGTTATTGTGCTACTTTGTAGGCCAACCGGCACTTAGCATCACACTAGTTCAATCAACAAAAACAGGATTATTGCAAAGGCTTATGCGTGATACTTACACGTTTTGTCCATCAAGATCATTTGAACAGATGAAACGTAAATGCAGCTTCCAGAACTGAAAAAACTTTGCTATTGTCAATAATTCTGGCAGTCTATAGAACTCAAAAAGGTATTTTCCCAATGCGACCGATTAGTATAGACCAAAACTCGACCATTTTTCAGTAGAAATAATCAGCCAAATTGGCGAGTCCGTTCAGTTCAACGGCATTGTTTATGTTCTGTGCCTCCAAAATGGCCGACTTCCGGATTGATGACGCGTCGTGAAAACCCTCTAGTTTTTCTAAAAATCAAATAAAAAAGTAATAGCCTACCTCTGGGGCAGCATGAGGGTGAGTAAATAATGGGAAAATCGTCATTTTTGCCTGCTGTAGCCTATCCCTCTGAATCACTTCAATCAATCACACAAATCAGTCTGAAACATTCAGAAAGGTCAATCATTTGCAAGCTGTTTGTCCTTGAACACAGAAAACAAAAAGTGTTCGGATGAAATGACTATTTAATCAACATGAAATAAACTTGCAAAACCATTATTCCCCAGAAAAATGTTTTCACTGAGAAGATGCCCAGATACACGAATAGTTGAGAAATGGATTAGAAGTCAGAGCTTACTCTTTAGTTAAATGCTTTAATGTAATCTAATCTGCAATAAGGCAACTTTCAGTAACTAAGATCTTACCTTCACATATCTCTTCAGCATACCCTATGTAACTAAGGATAGCGATTTCACTGTCTGAAATGCTGTCAAAATTGGAGTCACAAGCTGTGAAATCTCTGACATTAGTAACATGCAAATGCAGGCGACATTGTACAACTGTCAACAAGCGTTCCCGCTTCACGCCTCCGCAATATGGTAAAAATAAATTTAAAAACGCTGTGGCAAACCTGTGAACATATATATATGAGAATTACAACAGGTTTTGCTCAGCTAGAAAAACAAATAGATTTCAATAGCAATCACAGAATACAAAAGCAACTCAGATTTATCCTGAAACATAGCAGTGCTGGAAAGCAGGCTGCCCTCACTATTTTATCTAAAATAAATTGAATGACTGCATGCGATGATTTCAGCATGATGATTTCAGCCATAAGAAATGTTGTTGCCTACTCTCGCTATAGAGTGCACAGCACTCTGGATAATGGCAACATCTGTCGATTCTCAGGAGGAAGTCATCACAACTACAGGGAAAGAGCTGCTGCTGGAGGCCTGCATGCGGACCGGGCCCTCTGCGGACTTCGGGGGGCTTTTCCCATGACTCCTCGCATGATAAAGACTTCAAAGGCGAATCTCTGCAGGGCAGCTAATGTAGCAGGGTTTTCGTTGCATTTCAAAGAACATGGTCAAAAATAACATCATAGAACAAGACTTCTGGTCCTCATGTTCTGCCTCTGATTTACAGTGCCTTATGATCGGGCCCCAGACTTTTTCTTTGCATTTTCTGTGCTGATCTTTGAGGAAAAGATGTGGAATCCTTGTTTTAAACGTAGTAAAATATGTTACATAAAGCTGAGAGTACTATACTCTTGTTGGTTGCTGACAACATTGTCAAATATTTCAGAGATTTATAAGTCTCCATTTGATCCTGGTAGTTGAAACTAACTTGACATGTGTTTTACATTGGTCTTTGTGGTTGAAAAGCCATTAGTGTTCCATTTTTTGTGTATTTTTAGTAGTTCTTAATGCATGTAAATCAAATGCATTCCTGTAGCGCAACTGCAAGTATAAATATAAATGAAACCAACCCATTATTTTCAGTTCTTTGGGATAGGATGTGATGCAAATAGCAAAAACCATTGTGAGTACTGAAAGAGACAGTAATCAAAAGAAATAAGTGTGACTGGGGAAGGTCTGATTTAATAACAACAGGAAAAGACGGTTTCCTCCGTCCATCCTTTAGGCGTAATGTAGCTTTTTCCATGAGGGAGATAGTTGTTCTGTACCTTCCAGTGAAAGAAAACAGGTCTTCTACACTTCCAACCCAGCAAAATATGTGCACATCACCTTACAGATGGCCTTTTTTTATTTGTTTTAAGTATGTTCCCATTCCATCTGCCCTGCCAGAAAAAACAATAATGGGACTTTGTATTTGGACTGATTGTCAAAGGTGTTCAATCTAATGTAGAAGTGACTGTGAAAAGGCAAAATTACAGATAACTTCCTGCTTTATCACAAATTGAGCAAGAAAATCATGTTTGTAATTACTGTGCTATAAGTCATTTTGAAAGGGAAAAAGCCACTGCTCTTCTATAGTAAAGATGTTTTAGTAGTTTATGGGCTGAAAAAGTAACAAAAAAGTTCTAGCGTTGTATCTAATGTACCGAACTATAGGCTTTCTGACCTGACCGTCTGGAGCTCAGATGCCATGACACACAGCAAAGTCTGAATTTTAAAGGCTCATTTTATGTTTACTGTTGTTGTTGTTGTTGTTGCTTTTTCCCTGGTCCTCTGGCAAAGTCAATCCAGGATTAAAGGCATAGGTGATTTTCTATAACTGAGCCCTCAGGAAGTTTTTGCTTTTAATCACTCCAGTCATTCCTCCATAATCACAATGCAACAGATACAGCCTAAAATGAATGTTGTTTTTTGAAGTGGAAAAGTAATTACATTTCGATAATAGTTGTTTTAAATTGTCACTGATTAACTTCACAAAAAGACCAAAATGTAATTTTCAAATATATTCAGAACAGTTTATAGAAATAGAACAGTTTATTTATATATATATAAATAGAACAGTTTATTTAAATTGTATTATTCACATTATTGTTTACTGTATTTTTGATCAAACAATGGCAGCCTTGGTGAGCATAAGACAGAATTAATTCTATTGTTTTTTTACAAGTTCTTAGTTCTAGAACTGTATAATGTGTTTTGCAAAAATGACGAGATGCTTCAAAAGAAAGTTGGAACCTGGTTTTACATAATTGCATTTAAACAGGATTTGATATAAAAACCAACTTTGAGATTTGTAGAAAGTCTAAGATGGTATGAACTTCACAATCCAGCAAACCAGGTTCAAGTCAAACAGCAATAAGGCTGATAGCTAACAAACTTTTTATTGAATATAAAAACAATGAAAAGATAATATTTACAAAGACAACACGCATTCGAAAACAAAATGATAAATCCAACAAAAAAAAACATCCCTTCATTAAAAAGGAGGCTCTTGCAGTAAAATCAGGGAAACTACTGCATTTTAGTAAATACTCAAATCAAGTACACTACACAGTGCCATAGACAGACACTCAAGAAAAAGGGATGAAATAGTGCGCTCTGAATTGAAAAGATTAACAATTTCTAAGTTTTTAACATAAATTCCATTTTGCATTATTGAGAATTTCAGACATCGTTTTATACAAGTATTCTATGATAGAACTGTGAAAAAGGGAAAATATAAGTATAAGTCTTTGGGCTAAGAGTGAAGTTAATGTTATGTTAATGTTATGGATTTTAGTTTGTGCTATAATGGCAAGTTTTTAATTGAGAACACAAAAAGTAAATATTATTTGACGTGTAATGATTGACACGAATAAAACCTCTATCCAGCTAAGACATGGTATAATACATTGATAAAACCTTCAATGTGAGAGAAAAGGCACAACCTGATTTTTTGTATAAAGTCACCAGGTAAGAATAGAAGGAGGTAAGTGTTGGCATCTCAAAGGCAATGTTGACATCAGTATTAAACCATAAGGTGATTTGCATCAAACTCCAGTGACTCCTAAAGGTCTGCACAAGTCCAGGCTTGCACATTCTAATCACATGAAATGATCAGAATAGAAATAAACATTTCTAAAATTGTGTAAAAACACAGGATGCATACTGATGCTTAAAACCTGTGTGATGTAAGACACTTCTGTTCTAGACTCGCAGGAATTTTATTTCCACCTGACTGTACTCAATATGTTCTGTTTGCACGCGAGTCAGTCTAGTCAGATCTTGATTTATTTCTTCTGCACTCATTGCAGTTAACATTAAATGTTAAATGTTAACTGTCTGCATAAATATGAATAGTTGAAAACAATGAATAAGAAAATGGAATGTATTTACTGCAGTTAAAACTGCTTTACAATTTGTTCTTTCACTACACTTCTTACTATGAGGCCAGATAATATATTTTTTTTTAATCATCACTAGCATCCTTTTATCTAAGCAAAAATTAACATGCTTCAAAAAGACATTCCAGTTTGTGCTTTTGGACTAATTAATAAAAAGAGCGAGATTTTGGAGTATGTGTAAGAGGACCATACTGATATGTTTCAATAACTAAAGCTTGGTCGACTAGGCTGCTTCTTCTCATGATTAGAATTACAATTTATGTTAGTTTAAAGGTTATCGTCCCACTCTGTGGCCAGTATATATATCAAGCTTGGTTAATAGTGGTCCCAAAATTTAAATGTTAAAGTTGGTCATATATAAAATAAAATAAAAAATATTGGAGTGGGCTGCTGGAGGTAAACTTGAAGAAGAGAGAAGGCACACACGTGAAAGTTTCCAAATTAACTTCGGCAGCTTCATATTCAATATGTGGTCTTAAGAAATGCTGAAAAGGTGGTCCAAGTGAATGGTCCCGAGTCCTCTTTTCAAAATATTCTTGTCCTCCATGTAAAAAAAGAATAACTGGAGGTCCCACATATTGTTCCATACATTGCCCTGCTCGCTTCCAGTTACATGAGCTCAGTAATAATTAAACTTAACTTTTTCTATGTCTCCAATCAGCGTCCTTGCCAAGAAGATTCCCACCATCTAATAGCAAAGCGACAAGACACAACATTAGATTCAGATCCACTTCAAAAAGACATACTCATTACATGCAGAAGAGGGTTTCTTTTCAGGCCTACAATTTGTATTCATTCTGATGACAGAATCTGATATTCCAACCATTTGTTTTGTGTGGGTGACATCTAGCTGTAAAACATATTTTCCATGCAGTATACATTTTCAAACACACCCAATACCTGTAACAATGAGATGACTATGAAGACTCCAGCCACAATGTACAGATTGCGTGGAAGCCACTCCTCTAAAGCAATCATGCATCCTTTAACATAAATGGTGTTGCTCCATTGAGACTGAAAAATAAAACAGTGTGTTTTTTTCACAAAATAAGTGACAGTAAAATATATGCAATTTATTAAAAAGCATTTTACATAGCAGCATATGACACCTGACTATCTGAGCTGTATGAGGTTTTTGACACAGTACATACCGGTAGTACAAAAAAAGTGTTTCAAAAATGATGGGAATTTTTTTTTTTATCAGCAAATAACTGAAAAATTATGATTATTACTGTTTTCGTAGCTATGTGGCGCCATATTTTAGAGTGACTACTAAGCACTTGTTAAGAGTTAAGAATTGATTTGTTTCATTCCATTCAGTGGTTGGTTGCTTAGTAATTTGATTATGAATTTGTTTCGCTTGTGATGTCAGCGTTACACTTCGGGTTTATAGGGTTGAAGCAGAACTTTTGTCAACAATGGCAAAGAACAAAATGCTGTACAATATGCACTTACCGCTGTGCCAGTTGATCTAATATCATATCCACACTGTGTGTTCACCACTGTATCCTGTAAAGAAAAGTAACAGGTTCATGAAAATGAGGCCTATAATTGCTGTAAAGTCATTTACGATAGAAATAAATAACCATGCACAAAGTAATTTAAACCAAAACCAGACATAGCCTGTGCCTAGAAGAAAAAATTTTAGGGTCAGTATTCGGGGTGTGAAGAGATCTTGTGCCACAAGATCTTATGATATTAAAACATGAAAAAATGATATTTTTCGCCAAGGTGAAAAGCTGTCTTGTAAAATTAACACCTTTTACAGTGCTCACATTATATTGTTTTGTTTTTTTACGGCATATGATAATTCATACCCATTAAATTCATTAAATCCACATTACTTTTTCCCCCATAAAATGTGGAATAATGTTTTGAACCATGCAATTACAAAGTACATTCTGCAAAGTTTCTCAGACAAAGATGTCAGGGTTTAGAATGACATGAGGTTAAACAATTCCTTGAAGCATTTCAAGGCCACAACAAGCAAAGGAAGTCTTCAATGTGATTGGCCTTTGACTTAAAACCACAATGCATTCTTTAAAACAGTATTTTTTTTATGATGAACTCTTTTTTTCTGTGGAGGGATGCTGTGAAGGAGAAAGGAACCTACGGCAGGGTCGCTGATGCAGCAAGAAAAGGGCACGCCACATTTCTCTCTGCTCTGCTGACTCTGACTCTGTGAGCAGTTAAAGTACACATTCAGATTCCAGTCATTGGGGTCTTTAGCTCCACAGCAATGATTCTGTAAATAAAACAAAATGATGTTTTTAATAAAACAAGGTGAGTAAGCAGTCAAAAGTGTGCTATCATAATTACCCAAATTATATTAACAATAATTTAAAATATAAAGTATCATTTGAGAAAACAGATATGAATTCAAAACCAAGACATAAGAGTTCAGTACTAGCTTCAAAACTGCTCTACAATTCCTTAATATCTATGCCTTTTTCATCCTATTTATGGTTTTGTTCAGGTTAAATCTTGTTTGTTTCAGTTAGCATTGATTTAATTAAAAGAATTGGCAAAAAGACACAGAAGAGTGAAGAGAGAAGCACAAAGTTTGTTTTTGACAGTTTCACCTCTAATAAGTATGTGATGGTTATCATGTGGAGTAAACAGAAAGCATTCATTTACATTTAGGGTTGATTTTAAAGTATTATTACAGGTATATAAATCACTCAATGGCCTGGGACCTCAATGCTTTGCAGGTATGAGTGCCTACTGAGTGCCTGGGCTTAGATTTTTTCCAATTCTTTTTGATGAACATTGCAGATATGCTCACTATATATAAACTTAACAGATCACTCAGATCATTAGGACCACATCAGCTAAACGCAAAGGGTTCACTCTAAGCATGATGAGTCCGCTTTTAGCTCCTATGCCAGCTGCAGCTGGAACAAGCTTCCAGAAGAGATCAGATGTGCTCCTACAGTAGTCACATTCAAATCCAAACTTGAGGTTTTGTGGGGTGAAGACTGGATTGATTCTATTCTTAGAGATTCTGAACAAATGGGTTTTTGGGGTGCGGATTGATGAGGCAGTGAACTCGAGGTTATCCCGTGAGTCAGTCCTACAGCTCCTCCTGTCAGATTTTAGGGAAAAATCAAATTTACTGGCGATGTCTAATAGATTTTTTGGGCGCGTCGAAAGAACACTACAGGCATAGTACAATCCACATAGGAAAATCTCACAGAAAAACAAGCAGCTGTGCAAAATATGATACACCGGTGTTTTGCAAGATGAGGAGTTTATCTACGTATCATCTTTTTACTCTTTTAATTCATTTTATAACTATACCATATATCTCTTTTAATTTCTTTAACTTCTTTTTATTTTGTGATTATTTTAATTCCTTTCTGTGAAGATCTTTGAATTGCCATAGTGTATGAAATGTGCTATATAAATAAACTTGCCTTGCCTTGCTAATGAATGTGAAATGGTATATATTTAAAAACCCTCAACCTTACCAGCTTCTGAAGAGAGTCGATCAGATTCTGCAGGTCAATGTCTTCCCTGTAGGCCTTCACATTGGCCAAGAAAAATTCGTTGATCCACTCCCTAACTTGGCCCTGGAACACAAACGCCAACACCGCAGCCGTCAGCTCCAGGAAGAAGATGAAGCCAATGACTCCAGAGAACTGAAAGAAAAAGTCAAGAAGCAAGGATGAAAATTCAAAGAGTCACTTTTGACAGTATAAATAGCATTTGTAAATTTTTATGTCTGAGAAGAATTTATATTTAACACATCATAAAGTGCCTATCTTATACAGGTCTGGCACTGCAAGGCATGCAAAATGAACCAGCTTATGAGATGGCACCTCAGTATCACATCGAAAGGATGAGAACTTACAAATTTAAGGAGGCAGATGTTTTCCCGGAGTGCTCCGACACAACCAGCAAATCCCAAAATGAAAGTGACTGTGCCCACAACAAGCACCCCCCAAACTGGGTCGAAACCATGTAGACGTGTGACTTGCGTCAGATCTGATAAAACACCCTGTGGGCAAATCAAGGAATAAAGCATTTTCACTAGTTGTTTTTCCCTGAGCCACTGTGAACGTGTTTTCACAGCCACATAAACTCATTTTTAGAAACTTAAGCTCTAAGAAAAAGTTATTTTTAAGGGTGTGTTCACACTTGGCAGATTAGGTTTGATTCAAACGAACTCTTGATTGCTCTGTTAGTGCGATTCGTTTGAGTAAGTGTGAACGTTGCCATCCGAACCTGAAAAGATGGGTCTCGGTCCAGGGTCTGGGTCCACTTTCAAACAAACTCTGGTATGTTAAGGCTAAAATATGAGTGCAACACGGACATGTAAACAGGACATGATGTAACGAGATGTGACCGTAAAAAGGACAGAATGCTCAAGCATACCTGTTTTTTTCTCATCATAGTTGCAATGTTGCCCATCACAGTCTCATAACGTCAGATCTTCGTTTGTGTGTGTGTGATGGAAAGATTCTTGCCAGTGTTTTGACTCCTCACAAGTCAGCTCCATCATTTGCCATTTGTATGCACTTAAAGCAACACATACTGCCCTGCAAGCACTACATTGTTTTGGGTGTATATCCAAGTTCCATCGCAAAATATATGCCATAAAAGCTTCTTCTTTTTTATCATTAGGTTTAGTGTTTAAAAATAACAGTGTGAACACAAAGGAAACCAGGACTAAATGTTTTATTTTATTTTTTGGTCCAGTCCAAAAGATCCAAACTACAAGTGTAAACACACCCTAAAAGAGTAGACAAAAAAGACATTCACAGACAGATACTCACCTTTTCACTCCAGGCCCAGAAGCCAATTGCAATGAATGCTGTTCCAGCTAGCTGATAAGCAGAAGAGGTTTAGGAAACAATAAGACATGTTGCATCAAAATTGTCAAGTTCAGACAAAGAACCTGCAATGACTGTGTGTGGTTGTAACATATGACGTATTAAAGAGACTAAAATGTGACTAAACTCTAGAACACCAAGCAAGACACTTCTACTTCTACAAAAAAGTTTAAAAACACTTCAAATTTTGGGGTTATACTACATTTTATACTTATACTTATTCTTATACTTACAAGGCTGCATTTTATTTGATCAAAAATACAGTCTGTACAAAAATACAAAATAGGAATATTGTGAAATATATTAACAGTTTAAAATAACATTTCTGTTTTAATATGTTTTAAAATGTAATGTATTCATGTGATGACAAAGCTGAATTTGTTTAGCATCCAGTCTTCAGTGTCACATGATCCATCAGAAATCATTGTAATATGCTGATTTGTTGAAAACCTATGTTCCACTTAACAAATTGGTGGGTTTTTTTCTATTTATTCTTGATGAATACAACATTCAAATTTAATTTTTTTTATAACATTTTACTCTCACTTTTGATCCAATTAACATGTCCTCTTTAATAAATACATTAAAATCTTACTGGCCTGACTCCAAACTTTTAAACGGTAGAGTATAAAATGTATGAACATGCTAAAGATACAAATTATTTAACTTTATTTAAAAGTATGGAAAATAAAGTGTTGATTAATGGACACAAATGGCATGAAATATGCATAACACAGTGTGTAGTAACAACAAAACTTGTTTCTTAGGAGCCACGTTTAAAATTGAAAACAGGAAAACGGTTTAGAAGGTGTTATCTGGTATGAACTCCTCCCATGCTTCCTTATACAGGACACCACAAACTACTGCAATAGTATGTCAGGGTAAATCTGTTTCCTGTTGACGTATGGAAACCTGACGTCATTAGGCTGACTTGTTCTCTTGATGTATAAAGGTTCCGCTGTAGGTGTTAACATGATGTGATGAAAATGCAGTCAGAAAGTGTAAACATGAAATGTGGTGGTGGTCTGTAGATTATAGCTGAGCAAGAGTGGCATAAAAGATAGGCAAGGCAGACACAGTACTAGATGTTATCTAATGTCAGAACTGGAAGGGCTGTCCATTAAAACATGATTGGCAGATGAGGGAATGTTTGTGTGTGATTGTGCATGTGTTTACAAGGAAACAAAACATTCTCATTAACTTACCCAGAAGATAATGTTGTAGCTGAACATGAGGTATTTGTAGCAACAGCTGACCTCTGCATTTTCATATCTGTAATAGTGCATCTTCTTCTGTAGAAAAAATGAAAATGACGTTTCAGATTACCACTTTGAAACATCTAAAGCGATCTTTATCATGTATTGTTAACTCAAAACGTGCACTAACAGAAGTTGAAATACACGGGAATGCATAGAAGTGTTAAAACTAATATATATAATATAAAATCCTAACAATATATATAACATCCTCGGGATAAATCAATTGCACAAGAGTTTAATTGCACAATTCACCAGCAGCTTTTGTTAATACAGGGAAAAGTGTGTAATGCATTTCCTGTCAAGACAGTTAAGATAAATTTCCAATGAACTGCATTTACAGAAAGAAAGAAAACTTCCTCATTTTTAATGCAAGCAGACCCACCCTTGCTGACTTAAATGGATTTTTAACTAAATGTTGTTAAAGATAATATTAACTTTTCAATTCCAGTCAAATTTGACATATTTTACTTTCTTGTAGACCCCAAATTGGGGTTTGTGAGTTGATAAAAAGCAGGTAAGTAATTAAATCAAAACAAGTAAAATTAAAATAAATGATTTAAAAATACCAAAAAAAGGGGAAAAATGTATCTGTTTAGCTGCATGTTATATGACCATTAATCGAAAACTTAGAAAACTCAAATATGTTGTTAGATTGTAAAAATAAATTCTTTTTATTAAAAATAAAAATGGCTGGATCAAGCTAATGTTTTAAGTCAAAGGGGTCTGCTGACAAAAAATGTACATACACCTATATACATACACATCCAAAAATCTTGATCATTAATAAAAGTACTGTCTAATGATCAATAAAACATTTTTGTATTAACTGCCCTGTTACTAATCTGCAGTAAACAGAAAACTAACTGAGAATCTGCTTCAAAGATTTGTAAACATGTCTGATGCATTACACACACACACACACACACACACACACACACACAAACTATAAAAAAAACAGATGGATGGATAAATATCTTGGGTTAAGCTGTTACGTTATAATTATTCCAATTTGGATCAGCAGCAAACAGTTCATTGGAAAACCACTGAATATGTTCAGCAAAAAAGTCGTGTGTATGTTTGTTTTTTCTTTTGATAATCACATCAGATACGATCACAAAATATTTTAGTGCTTCAGAGGCAACTCATAGGGAATAAATCCGTCCAATAATCAGAAATCAGCGATAACACACACACAAGATGGCTCACAAACTCTTCCCCACTATATCTTCCTCTTACTAGTTAGCTAAGTTGCTAACGTTAGTTGATTAGCAAAGTTGTCACTGTTCACACTTTAAAACCAGCTGACAAGGCAAATCTCGGTTTTCCTCAACAAATAATGTTACCGTTTAGAAGATTTTGTAAAGTTAATGTAGTCAACACTGTCAGTACAATAATTATATAATATCTTTGTTTGGTTTCGGTAAAAAACAAGAACAATGCTAAGAGCTAGATACCTCAACATAGCTAACCAACTGTATCACCTCACGTCACGACTTGTCAAACCCTACTATTTACTCACATTAACCTACTAAATATATAGACAATATAACAAGATATAAAATCTTAACAACGACTGGTTAAAAATACAGCCAGTTTAATTTATTTTCGTTAATGTAGGGAGAGTGCGCGAGCGCGCTGTGGGTGAAACGAAACGCTCAAGAGCTTATGTATGTTTAAAGTATTTACAATTTAAACGCACAAAGCAAAGCGGTTTATTGCCGATTTTTACAACAACAAAAAATCGTTACTCAATGTTAAGAAATATAAATAAATAAGCAGTTATAATATGTAATCTTAAAGCGCTCACCTCTTTGTTTTTGTCACACAACGCCTCCGCCTGGTAGAGTTTGAAAACGAAAAAGAAAAGCCAACTCTTCAAAGTCAAACACCCACCCCACATATGAATGAGGACATTGTGAGTGAGCGTGAGAATGATACGCCCGACTCGTGAAATGATCACTCAAAAACACAACCAAATCTGTTCCACGATTATTTACCAGAGATCCACTTATCTCTTTATTAGACATGAAACTATATTAAAGCGACGTTAAAAACACGAATAGTAACCAACAAATATCTAGTTTTTATATTGTTTAAATGTTAATAATTATTATAACACAAACACAGAGTATTTTCTAATATCTAGCTAGTGTTTTATTTTTTATCATTTTTATTTATTTAAATTTGATAGTATACAGTTTAAACAATAAATTTAATATATTAACGATATAAATTGATTAAGGTTCAGGCTAATTCTGCCACATCCGCTACTGTGCTATGATGAATTGTGTAAACAGGAAGAGACATTATTGCTTTGCTAGCACTCTCATATATATCACACACACATACATACTCTCTCTCTCTCTCTCTCACTCTCTCTCTCTCTCTCTCTCTCTCTCTCTCTCTCTCTCTCTCTCTCTCTCTCTCTTTCTCTCTCTCACTTGTTATCTATTTTCATATAAAACACACCTCTTTAGTATAATAAATGTTAACTTGACAGCAGTATGAGTCATATATACTCCACAGTTTCATCCAAGAGGGACAAAATAACCAGCTTCCTCTTTCTGTGTTGTTTGAAAGAAAATGTTGAGGAAAAAATACCAAACATCCCCAAAACACACAGTGGAATAGAAAACAGACCAGTACATATTTAACTTTAAGAAAATACTTCTACTGTCTAAAATGTCCACATGGCCACATGGCCAACAGCCAGTTGCACTGTGACTTCTTTTGTTCTGAGAGAGGCAGGAATGCTTATAAAGAAGGCAGTAGAGTCATGAAACCCTATGGGAAGAGAACATGCTGTTGGCAGGCGCACTAGTAGATGGAAAAAGAGCGTGGAGACATCTCTAACAGATAAAGGAGACATATTTCAGTTACCACCAGCCCCAGGGAACCATGAAAGCACATCAAAAGCGTTTCATCATACTCCTGCAATCCAGATGTGAAACCATGGAGATTACCTTCACCTTGTCAATTGAAATTGTTATTGGGTCATGTTGTATTGTAGTTCCAGAGTTTTCTTATTTATAGATTAACAATCCAAAAGTACAATATATATTTCATGAAAGCCTTTCTACTAGAGGGCTACAACCCATTAGTTCTTAGCACCCTTCTTCAAAACAATTGCTCCTGTTGATCAAAGGAGATGCAAGCAGAAGGCCTTCCAGTTCATGCAAATCACTTATCTCCTCTTCCTGTTTCATCACTGTAAACAACCCCACACCACACTCACAAAAAAAGTAAACTATTTATAATGTAAAAGCAGCTGGTGCAGGTAGATTACACCAGAAACATTTAAAAACTCTTATACTAACCCCAGACTTTTGAATGGTTGAGAGTACTTTTTGATCCAGATCAGATATTTCACCTCATAGATGACAGAAACACTGTGTTATGCATTTGACAAATATCATGGTTGTTGTTGGGCATTTGGCATTGAGGTTATCCGGATGTATTAAAGAATAAGTAAAACTAGCAATATACAGAACAATTGTATAAAATCTGATATTTGAGGAAGCATTAGTGGGAAACATCTTTATTTAAATACAAGTGCAGCAATTAAATGAAGTCAATAAAAAATGTCTGTACACATAGCTGCATCATTACACTTTTACAGAGACTATTAAATAAATAGCAAAAATGAAGGTTAAAGCCCATTTAATTAGTCTGAAAACATCTGACATCTCTCGTTGTTACTTTCAGATCAGATAAATAATAAATTTTTGCTTAAGCATATCCTCATAGTCAATAAATACATTGAATAAATAGTCATAGATGCATTGCACACAGCAAAATTCAGCCATACATATGGTTGTCCTCAGACGGCGTGTGGCTGTTTATTCCTTCTCCCTGCCACCAGTCTCCTTGCAGTTCTCCCAGGATCTCATGCAGCGACAGGGCCGGCAGCTCGGGCAGAGGCCCGTGGTGAATCCCACTTTCCTGTTGGCTCTCCATCATTTGAACTTCTGGGTTGTCTACACAAAAAGAGCTGGAAGCTGGAGGAGTGCCCTCCCAGCAACCCGAGTCTGGGGTAACAGGGGTCAGTGGCTGAAGGCTGTTGTGTTTTTCAGATGGACAGTAAAAAAAGCTCTGGATGGAGCTTGTTTTGCAGGCATAGGCATCAAGATGATATGGACTCCACGTGGAACTCATAGGGGATCTCCTGTCATACCTCCCAGACCAGTTAGGGGGCATCTGATGCTCTGGGCTTAGAAGAGGAGGGCTGCAGTGAGTGTTCATGGCTCTGGCCTGATGGTGTCCGTTTGAAGGGGTGCAGTACCCGGAATCATCACCGATAGACATGGAAGATGGAGTGTCACATCCATAGTGGCCATCCCTTTCCATCTCTTCCTTAATATGATCTGGGTGCACAGTTGGTGAAGTGCATAAAGGCCCAGTGACCACGCCAGACTTGCCACCCTCCCTGTTAGAAGAGTGAATCTGCACCGGTGAATTCTGCATGGCACTGTAGGCTGGTAACGGTGAGTCAGATTGCCACAACGGTTTCTTTCCACCCTTGCATTTCAACGTGCGAGCCCTCCTGTTCTGGAACCATACCTATTGCAAGTGGAGATATCAAGATATAGAGGGTCAGTGTCATAAGAATACAGTTCATAGATTATACTCAACCATCTAGTGCATTCAGATAAGAACTTCCCTGTCAAAAGATTCAGGTTAATCATTGAGATGACATCCAGCCATGGTGGCATAAAGTCAGGACGGTTATCTATGCCTGGTATGTCTATTGTTTACATGCCGTATGGTCTTTAAACTAAACAGCAGATAAACACAAAGACGCTTACGTCATGTCAGATATTGATAGTGGTATCAAAGACAGCAAACAGTATGTTTCACATAAGGCCTTATTAGCATATCACTTCACCTGTTTTTATGCGTAGCTGGTGAATTTGTAAGAGATACAGAGAAAGAGAAGAAGAACTGGTTGTTTTCTTATTTGCATAATTAAAGAAATAGTTCACCCCAAAAAAATTACTCACTCTCGTATTGTTTCAAACCTGATTTTCTTTCTTCTGCAGAACACTCAATGTGAAATTTTGAAGGAAAAAAAGCCTTGGTTTTCTCTCTATAGAATGAAAGCCAATGGGGCCAAAAGTTGTTTTAGAGACCCTGCTGACTTTAATTATATAGGTAGAAATAATTTTTAAAAAATCAGTTCCACAGAGGAAAAAAGTCATCAAGGTCTTTTTTTTCCATGTACATTTCTGAAATGCACTTTCTGTAAAGCTGCTTTGAAACAATTAATTCAGTGTGCTATTGTACATAACGTGCCATAAGACATTGTGACCCACCTGTATGCGAGACTCTGGTAGTCCAGTAGTTTGGGAGAGACTTTCTCTGAGGCTGATTCCTGGGTAAGGATCTGTCTCAAATGTAGCACGCAGAAGCTCAACGTGTTCCTTTGAGAAACTTGTCCTTTTCCTGCGACTTGCACTTCTTGATACAGTACCGCTTCCAGATATTTTACCAGATGCATCTGAAAAATAAGATCAAAATTAGTGCAAAGCAAGTCATAAACTTATAGTTAAAAAAATACTATATTACAAGCAAACAATATCAATGCAATTAATGAATACTTCTCCACAATAAGCAGAAGAACAGTAACAGCATATGAATTTTGGTTTGAGATGCGATGGAGAAGATTGGCTTTTCTTATTACATCTTATATGTTATAAAAAATTCACCATTCAGTAGTGCTTACCAATACTGTTGTCCTTCCACATGTTGAGTCACCACTGGTTGAATCCTGAATGCTGAAGGGGCTGGAGAAGTATAAAGGTCTGTCTTGTTTGATACTCCTCGGGGATTTGATTTCTGACCCCGACAGCACTGTTTTATACCTGTCCCTATCCCATGACCCCCCTTTCAACCACACCTCCCCCATTAGAAGTGCTTATTATGGGTGAATTTGGAATAAGATGAGGGACAAAGCCAGCCCAAGCAAGTACTTAAATAATTAAAAATTATGTTTTGTCTCTTTAAATTGGATGTTATGACATTTCAACGTTGTTGTATTTTTTAAATCTTTAACAAACCAAATACACGGCAAGCATTAGTTGCTTTTATACAGTATGTTTATATGCCTTTATTTTTTCAGATCTTTGAACACATTATATACAAATACATCTTTATTTATCTATCTGTGTTTATTTTATTTCTATGTAATATATATATATATATATATATATATATATATATATATATATATATATATATATAATTCTTAATATGTTAATAATACAGAATTATAAAGTTGCTAGTTACAGTTAACAGTTTGGATATTCTCTTAATGAACTATAAATCATTAAATAAATAAAAATACCACATACAGCAGAAAGCAATTTAATTTATTTTTACATTTTAGATTATCTATTTTAACATTTTATATTATATTCCTGTATACAAAGGCTGTACCAAATAATATATTTATATTCTTAATATAGGCTATATATTTGTAAAATAAAAAAATACAAAATACAAAAAAGTATTTAGAGACAAAAAAAGATTTTTAGTTTTTACAGTTTGTATGTTCTAAAAATTATCTGTAAATCATTAAACAATATCATTTTAAACAGCTTTAAAAAAATGAGAATGCAAAAAAATGTTAATATCTGTTTCAAAACTATTTTTATATTATATTCCTATTTACAAAGGTTAAAAATAAACAGACTGTATGTTAATACAGAAGGCTAGTTGCACATTAATCAATATAATTACACTTATTGGAAAAGTGTGTAAATAGATGGTTTCTTTTGCTGTAATTGCTCTTCATTCAAGCACTGTAATCAATAAAACAATAGACTCAAGAAAATATTAACTAACAAAGACGTTAACAACGTGCTTAACATAAGTTTAAGCAAAAGGCTGTGAATGGATATCTCTTTGTGTCATCTGATCTCTTTTCAAAAGAAACATGTTTTGGAAGCCAAGGAAAACAAGGAGGGTGATTTGTGAAATGATTAATAGGAGAGTTTACATGTGTGAGGATTGTCACTCCCTCTCTCTGCTCCAGAAGATCCAGAGGCGATAACGGTCATTTCAAAGTCAAGGTTCTTGACAAGCTTGTCAATGCAGATGAGCTGTTTAGATGTATAAGCCAAACTAAAGCAAACTGAACACATGGACCTATCAGCCCAAGACTGGATAGAATGGATAGGTAATGGATGGATAGAACGGATCAATAAATAATGTCCATATCTGACAAGATATATATTTCAATTCAAACAAATTCAAATAAGTTATAGCATTGTGTTAGCTTCCATAAATTAAGTGATGTTTGGACTGATTTTCATGAAGTCCAGGTTCATCTTGTCATCTCATGTTAGTGCTTTTGTAATAGTTATTAAATAAAATGACTATGTAAAGCATAGAACCTCAAAGTTTTTTTTATTAAGTAGTTTGGCAAGCATGCTTATAGTCTAAAGTTTTTTTTCTTACAAAATGTAGAGTGTGACATCCCCCCATTCATCAAACATGCCTACTGGGCTGATACTGCATTCTGCTGCAGTTTAAATCCAATCAGATTGTTATTTTAAGATAAATGTGCAAATTGCAGATAGTTTTCATTTATTTGTTTTGTATAAAATTACCTTGCAACATTATTATTGTAAGAAAATATAGAGAGTAACTTGTTTAACTGTGTTCCCATCATTTCTGCACAGCTTTCTTTTTTTTTTTACATATTTTATTGATACAGAGCATACAAACATGTTCAATGCAATAGTTGTTGATTTTAGTGAATAAAATATTTGTATACCTTTTTACCTGTACAATAGGGTAAATGAGGGTATTTTTGTAGCTCTGATCTAACCAAATTAACTACTGAGATGTAATGAACATGTACATACAGGCAACTGAGTGCTGCAGGGATGATGAAACGAGTTAGCATATTAGCGCCTCTGGTTAGGTTTTATGTTCAAAGCATGAAATACTGTATGTGATTACGTAAGCTCAAGATATTTTCATATTTAATTCTACAACAAAGTCCACTCTCCACGTTTTTTACTTGACAAAAGTGTAGGTGTCTTAAATTTCATAAGTAAACGCAACAAAAATTGCTGTCCATGTTCATGTTGCTACAGTATGTTGGGGAAAGTAAAAGCACTATAGGGAATAACCAGGCACTGAAGTATCTTAGCACCACACCACTGTTGTACCAGAGTCACTTAACCTCTGGTTCTAGCAGGGCGATGAGAAGTGTCACCAAAATGGAAAGTTACTGGACTGGCTACTCATGAAAAATACTGGGGTCAATGAACGGCTGCTTAGTTCATAACCACATTTTTGCCTGCAAGTGGAGAAGAGCACCAAGAGTATTCCAGAAAGTGTTTCTGCCATTACAGTGATTACATACTAAAACCTGTGAGATAAAGAAATCAGGTTTTTGAAGAGAAACCAGATAATAAATTAGATTGCATATTTAGTGCCACTGAATATTCTCAAAGGCTTGTTCTCTACCAGTGCATAATAGATTATTTTTAACAAGACCATGGGTAGAAACCTTATGGTCATTTCAGTGGAAAACCAAGTATCTTCTACAACCATAAACTGAACTATCTCCCAAATGTGATCATGTGTGATATACAGGATACATATAAAATGGTGAATTAAATGACTCAAGTAACAAACAACATTATAGGACAGCTAAAGTTTAACCACTCTGTCAGAGCTGGAAATATGTAAAACGTTCTGTTTACAACAAAAGTATGTGTATGAATACGTAAAATATTCCTATAGCTCAGAGAGCCTGTCACCATTTGCCTGAAAAGTTGAACAGAACATGATACACAATAATATATACAGAAACAACTTTAATGACAACAATCAAAATTACTTCACATTGGCTAGGAACTTGTACAGACAATCAGGTAGGAAAGAAATATTTACATTTGACACATTACATCACATTCACTCCTTCATTAAAATATAGGAGTTGTAAACATGTTTGTTGTAAATGTTTTGTAAAGTAAACTAGTGCCACTATACATTCAACTTCATACAATAAGTTCCACCATGTTTTCTTTAACATAGTCATAAAATTTCTTTAAAACAAAGCAAAAAAGTCCTTTAAGTGGAAATTTGCAAATATAGAAATGTTCAGTCTTAAAATAAAGTGATTCTAGAAGGAGCTGACCGGAGAAACCAGTGTACAAACAGACAGAAAAAAAAAACGCATCTCGGACGGTAGCAGCAACATTTCAGATTATAAATTAGAATGCATGTTTAGTCCCACTGAATATTCTCAAAGGCTTGTTCTCTACCAGTACATGATACATTATTTTAAAAATGACCATAGGCAGAAACCTCATCATGGTCATTTCAGTGGAAAACCAAACTCCCCCAAATGTGACCACGTGTGACGATACATGATGCATATGTAAACTGTGCATTTTACTAAAGACTCAAGTAACAAACACCATTGTAAGGACAGCTAAAGTTCAACCACTCTGTCAGACACCAATTCAATGAACCAGAAAGGAACCATTTCATACGGACTCTACGTGTGTTATTCAAAGGTTAATGAGTCTAGATCAATCATTCCTCCGCTAGCATTACATACCGTAACTTCAATTCATCAGTGCTGCAATGAACTAATGACAGAAACACGCACAGAATGAGAGAGAAAACATGGGTGTCGTCCTTCAGGAGAATTCCAGCCTTAAAAAAGCCCATTTTAAACTTCTAAGAACCAGTCCAACCAGTCAGCACAGATAATTCAAGTTTCTGTAACATCATGAGGAAACAAAACTATCATGCAGTAATACCTACACAGCCAGAAGGACCTACAAGAAAATGTAATGGTGTGGCCATTTAAAATAGGACTTTGTTCTATGGATATGTACATTTAACTAAGACTCTTTTGACAAATTCTTCACTCGTTCTCAAACTACAAACAGATTTTGGATCTCAGCACACACTACAACATACACCTCTGTCTCAGCTGGGGTTCATGTTACCAAACATGGACTTTTGAAGATTAAAAATGGTGACTTGTCCTGCAGTCTTACAAAGCGGTCATATGACACAGAAAATTCAAAATCACCCTCCAAAAAAAATGTCTGGAATTCCTTCAAAATCATTAACGTTCTCAACAACATAGAGCCATTTTTGATTAATACCAGAATAGATTGAACAAACACAGCCCTGAAACAGCTTGAGGCAAAGCCAGACTATAATAACTGTAGGCATCATTGTTCACCTTGTTTTAAAAATATATTAAATAAATAATATAACAATAATATATATTTTTTTTTATCAAGGTAAACTATCAAAAATAAAACCTGTATGTAAACTTCAGTCCTGCATATCACTCAGTTTTGATCCCCGTGGGTTTTGAACCCTTCATGTAAGACTGATAAAAGAAAGAAGAGAAGAGGAACAGATAGCTGAGATACATGAGTGAAGCCCACACTATGTTATCCACATAAGAGGGACAATCACCATCCTGCATCCACCGGTACACTAGTGCACTTACTGCCAGCCCCATGGCCATCTGGGCAATCTGGGTGCAAGTGATGATGATGGCACAGGGTTTCGGCACACGGAGTCCTGCAGCTCGAGCAGCGTAGTAGCTGTACATGAGCGCGTGCACGGTGTAATTCATGGTCATGAACCAGCCACCACCGGCAACCTGATCTTTGTAGGAATACCAGGAGTACACCAGCACAGTAATGTGATGATACCAGTGGAGGAAGATCAGCCGCTGCTTACGCAGGACGATGAATATGGTGTCCCCTGAAGTGCAAAAATAAGCAATTAAAGAGAAATCACCCAAAAAATAAATAAAAAAAATCACAAAACATTTTTTTGTTGTCCATACAACAAAAGTTAATGGGGTCCAATGTTTTGGACTTTTATTACATATGCAAAACAAGAGTAAATGACAGCGAAAGGATATTTTTGATGAATTATCCCATTAAATATAAAATAAAAACCTCACCTAGCTCTGGGGCTTTGCTCAGCACAAAAGCACAAGCCCAGAACTTGCTAATCGGCCCATTGTAGAAGCTCTGGTCACAAACAGACTGTTTAAAACCACTGGTGCTGAGAATGTACAACATGAAGCAACCAGTTCTGACCGCTCCAATGATACTGAAAAACAACAACAACAACATTTGTATATGAATATTGTCCGCCATGGTTGGGAAGCCGTGGTATCCAAGACAAACAATTCAGGCCTCTTAACATTAGGGGTGGGGGAGAAACCCCCCCACCCCTCCAGGAACATTCCTAGCAGGCATTTTTGTGCTAAACTGCAATCAATATCAAAACATTCACTAAGTGGTGAAAGTCCAGTTGCTAGGGGAGATCTAAAGACCATGTGACAAGGGGTCACGGATGCCATCCAATCACAGTATTCCATTGTTCTTTTCAAAAGCATGCACACAATTACTTTGTGCTTGCTGTCATTTTGCTGTCATCTTTTGAGATGGGCCCAAGACAACTTATCCCCACCCAAGTGAAACCGAATCCAACAGTGGACAACAACACTAAAGATTTAAAAGCCACACGAAGTGGTAAATCACACAAACATGTCACTCAAATGCATTTTGGCATGCTCAAATTTCAAGCAACAAATCTGCGGGCAACAATTAGTAACCTAACGTCCAAGAGTGAAAGTAAAAAAAAAGGTCAAAAGTTCAGGGCATTTGACTGATACTAAAATATATGGAAGTCGATGGTGTGCCACAGTTGTTCGGTTATAAACATTAACAAATAATCTTCCTTTTGTGTTTAGCAAAAGAAAGAAATTTAAACCGATTTGGAACAACTTGAGGGTCAGTAAATGCCAATTTATTTTGGGTTAAACTATCTCTTTACATAAACGTGTTAGCTGTTCCTCAAACATGTAGCAGCTAATAAAATACAATAAAACATTGTACCCAGAAGTGAGCAACATATATCAAAACCTCTTTTTAAGAAGGTAATGTGTAAAATAAATTAGTTATAAGTTATATACTATAAACTATATACCCGCTATAAACTACACACTTGATTTTAACTTACCTAAAGATGGCCAAACTGAGGGACCACAGCATCAACACTCTTCGCAGATCAAGTCTCGGTCTTTCCTTCATTAAGTGCTGCCCACCAAACACAACCACTACATACACAGCACCAAACAAAAACGACTTTTTCCTGAAAAGGACAACATAGAACACCAAAAAAACTCATTTATACCGGACCCCCAAGTGTATTCAGATGAAATTCTTATTCAGTCAAAGACAGTTCTTACCAGTTGTCCTGCATCCATTCAATAGCAAACCTCTCATCAAAGTGCCGCTCGAAATCATACTCGGTGAGAGGCAGCCCAAATTCAGTCGCATTCATTTTGAGTCACTTCCAAAAAATTACGAAATAAAATTGAGGGCAATTTTGGGGGGAAAAAATAACAAATTGTGTTACTGTCAGCTCGGCAGGGCGGCCACCACTTAACTAAGCAGCCTCAGACACACACACCTGTACACACACCTGTCCAAATCAGGGTGGAGTTTATAGTGGAGTTTAGGGAGTGACTCTCGGGCAAAAGGCTGGTTTTGTATTTCCTTAATCCAGTTTCTGCGATGCAGCCAAAGAACACTTTATTAAGTAAAACGAATAGTTGTTTCTATATCCATAACATACACATAGGGAGAAAGAAGCTAAATGGGAGTCTTTAAATAAGCCATGTAATCAGAGCTGTGATAAGACAATTAGGGAATTCTTATTATTTTTAAAATAAAAACAGAGCATTTCTGATAAAATGGATTGACGTAAAATACAATTAGCCTATCAAATCATTTTTAATTGATATGCTATTCATTTAGCCTATATTAGGCCTATAACAACTGTTAAAATATTTTGAATAGGCCTATATTAACAACTGTTAAAATATAGTACTTCTTTTTTATTTTTGTCTAGTTTATTATTTCGTAGGATAGCCTTATTGTAAGAAGGTCATTCATAAGTGAATCAAAAGGTAAAACTGGTCGAAATCTGTATTATATATTTTTTCCCAAACCGTTTGTGTTGCTGTTGAAATTCTTTGAATTGCAATTCAACTTGAATTCCTGCCGTTCCAATTCGAACATTCTGAGAGTGTGTAAAATTCCATTCTAGTGAACTGACTGAACCGGCAACATGTGACGTAGAAGTGCGTTCTGTTTTTACGTAATCAACTATAAATGTTGACACGTGATGGCGCTATTTCACGAAAATTATCCAATGCTTCAGTGATGCAACCTGTTCATTTCGGCTGTGCAGTCATTGTTCTACTGAAATCAGTAGAAATAAGATACCAAAAATATAGTGTAATTAGATTTAGAGTTACATTACAAAACTTGTTAAAAATATGCGTTATTGACCCTTTTATTAAAGGGAAACTAAGGAAGAATCAGCGTTTCAAATTTATTTTGGCCCATATTTCATTCATAGTCCCACTCTCAGATATTTTAAACTCAAGCGTAAAAATAGTGAAAACTTTCATTACGAGAATGAATTCATTTAGAGTTTACCTGCTGAAGCAGTCATGCGCTCTGTAGTTCCCTTACCAATCCTGTAGGGGGCGATAGTTGAGTTTCTTTCTGTACAGTGTACATTCACTTGGAGCACAGAAGAAATATGCCATCTGTAGCGATCTGTAGGAGGGTGATGTTTATGTTTACTACAGTGTTTTAAATTTAGAAGCCTTTAGTTATATGTTTTTTTTTCACAGCGGTCTTAGTCTTGCGATTACATTCTACTTTCAGACGGACCGGCCACTATGAGGATTTATCATTCTTTACTCAATGCTACCAAGTTTAGGAGAGTGTTTGACTTTGGTGAGCGAGATGTGGCGCATTGGTTCCCTGGACATATGGCAAAAGGCGAGTGCCACATACAATAAATCACTAAATATGGCTTATCTGTCTTATTTATTGCTATACAGTTCTTTAAGACATGGGCCAAAAGTTAACGTCTAGAACGAGGGCATTTCAATCATTCAGCATACTTTAGTTTCTGATCTTATTTATGGCGATCAGATAAAAAACAGGTGTCTTAAAGTTTCAAAACTGTCATGTCCTTCAGCATTATGCTAAACGTTGTGACTTTTTCTTTTTAGGACTCAAGCAGATGAGAGCCAGTCTAAGGAAGGTTGACTGCATTATAGAGATCCATGATGCTAGAATATCCTTTTTAGATTATATGATAATGTACATTTTGAATGATTAAACCTTACTTAAACCCTCTTTAACTGGCCAACATACCCTTTTCTGGAAGAAATCCTTCATTTCAAGAAAGCCTTGATGTCCGGCCACATTTACTTGTACTGAACAAGATGGATTTGGCAGACACATCCCTACAGCAGGTGTCATAATCTTACTTATACATGTCATTATTGCTTTGAATGTAAAATGTCTTAATACATTTAAAGACTTAATAGAACTTCTAAGAACAAAAAGTACTTAAATAAAATGCTGATCAGATATAACATGGATTTAATTCCACCAGGGCATTATGAAGCGGCTTGAGAGAGAAGGTGTGAGGAATATTTTATTCACAGACTGCTTAAGACAGCGAGATGAAAACCTAAAAAAGGTGATAGGTTTTACACTTTACATCATAAATTTCTAAATTAAAGCTTGATTGGAGAACCTGTCACCTTATAAATGTAAACAATCTGTCTTTCATTGTCTGACGTTCCAGATCATCCCTCTCGTGACAGAGTTGATAGAAAGTGGGTCACGTTTTCACAGAGAAGAGGTGGGTTTCAATTATTTCACTGGCTTACATTTTGCTGTAAAGTTTTCTGACTTTGTTATTCATCTATGTGTAGGACAGAAGTTACTGTCTGATGGTCATTGGTGTGCCAAATGTGGGGAAATCATCACTGATTAATGCTGTAAGAAGAACATATTTGAAAAAAGGTATTTAGTTTAGGCCTATGTTTTGTAAATACTCTTCTGCTTGCTGTTATAAATCTAGTTTATTAATCTTAAAGTCAGCATGAAACTGAAGTTGTCTGTTTGACTTTTCTCGCTTTCAGGGAAAGCTTCAAAGGTTGGAGGTGAACCAGGCATTACAAAAGCTGTCCTGACCAAAATTCAGGTTTGCATTATTAAGTAATAATTAGTAGGCGGATAATGGATTCAATTGGGTTGATGTGTTCTCCCGTAGCAATAAATTCAATTTTGTTTTACTAGGTCTGTGACCGACCCATAATTCATTTACTGGACACCCCAGGAGTCCTGCCACCTAAAATAGAGAACATAGAGACTGGAATGAAACTTGCTTTATGTGGTAAGTCAGTCCACAAATTTCAGAAACAAAGATGCCTATCTAAAGATGCCATAATTGTATGGTAAATAATGCGTTTCTTTTTCAAACAGGTACTATATTGGACCATTTAGTTGGGGAGGATATCATTGCAGATTATCTGCTTTTTTCACTGAACAGACTGGAAAGATTTAGGTAGGTTTTGCGTTTATTCTCAGCGAGTTTTGAGAAAATCTACAATTTTATAGATCTCATATTTTATAAAGCATCATGTATCAGTAATCAATAATGACTGTGACCATTTCTTCTTTAGTTATGTTGAGAGGTACAGTCTGGAAGAGCCTTGCGATGATATTCAGCACGTGCTGAAGTGTATAGCAGTAAAGCTCGGCAAGACAAAACGTGTGAAGGCCATCACTGGAGTTGGTGAGCTGATTTATTCAGGCCACTCAATTTTTTAATTTGAGTGAATTCACACAATAAATCAACCTCACTTACACTCCTTTAATTATTGAAGCATTACGTTGTACATGAAACACGACTTATGAGATGTATTTAACCAATAACACGTCGACTTTTTAGGCAACATCACTGTCCAAATGCCAGACTACAGTGCAGCAGCCTATGATTTCATCAGGGCATTCCGGAAAGGAGAACTTGGAAAGGTGATGCTTGACTGTGCTTGACTTTACGTTCAAGACTGGACACTGAGCACACAAGTGAACCACTTATTACTTTTAATGTTTTAATTAAAAGGTGGTGCAATGAGTATTTTGGACATGTTTTTATTGTGTAGTTATCAGGTCAAAGTGGCAGTGAATGTAATTGAAGCAATACATTATTCAGTTTAATTTTAACAGCATTGGTATCTTGAGTGCATAAGTTTGTATGTGAAAAGCGAAGATTAAAACCAAACATCAGTTGCCAACACAAATGACTTGTCTACTTTCAAATCAGCTGTTTTTCCTTACTAATATGTCCATTTTATCAAATATTTGGCATGTAATTGCTTTGATATCTAAAATGTAATCTCTTAAATGTATCTAACAGCTGGCAAACAGTGCTTGTAAAAACAGCTTTAATTTCACTGCCTTTTTTAAAAACTTGTGTACTTAATAGATACTGCATTATCAAAAAAATCTACTAGAAATAGTAGAAATTTAAAAACAGGACATTTTAACACCCACAGCAATGGAAGTACAGGTACAGATATAAATAGTTCTAAACATGTAACTGCATACCTCATCTAAACACAATTATTAGTTAAATGTGAACATACATATTGATAAAGGTTCATTAAAAAAGATTCATCTCAATTACAGTGGTGGTTCTCCAGCTGTTCAGCAGCACAACAATAACACAGTATTTTTGCCATCCAGTACATGATGTGACCAGCATAATTTAAGTAGTCTACAGTTGTATAGTTACTAATGCTCCTGTTGAAGCAAACTATGCAGTCTAACTTCAGATCCTATTCCTAAAATGTCTACTAAACTAACTAAAAGTTTTGAATCTGTCTTTTGTTTTCATATCCTCTGTGTTGTGCAACAGACACATTATTAAACATAGGTGTTGCACAGTAACATAAATAAGTAGCTTATTAAGCTGTGCCAAGCTGTGTCTTAAACTGCCTCAAGGGGCAAAGTACATGACCAGGTTTATTGGTAGGAGCAGAGCGGAAAGTTTAGTGGTAGTGGAGTCATACACTATTGCGCTTGATGTCCTCGCGAGGTAAAGCTCCCAGTCTGTTCGGTTACTGTAGTAATCATCTCCATGCTCTGAGCTGTCATCCGGTCGACGCTGGGCCGAAGCGTACCATCCTCCGGCTCCCAGTGCCACCACAGCCCCGGCCGCCGCTGCTCCTGCCACCCGCACGGCGGGGGAGCCTCGGGTGCGGGACGTCCGGCCACCTCGGGCGCTGCCCCGCGCTGAGCCCCTGGCACCTCCTCTGCCGCCTTTGGACATCACCTGATCGCAGAGGAATGCTGAAAGCAGGAGAAATATCCAGCAGGTGGCGGCAGCCCTGTTCATTCTGGATCACCCTGGTAATGGAAGAAAAACATGACTCTTGAGAGAAAAAAAAATACTATTTTTATATAGCCTTTTTTTCAATTTTTTTATTAGACCTAGCAATTTTTCCTTATCCTACAGTGGCCGCTAATTGTATTCGTACATTTTCCCCCTGTTTTACAGACAAGGCTTAAAGGAGTAGTTCACTTTCAAATAAAAATTGCCTGATAATTTACTCACCCCCATGTCATCCAAGATGTCCATGTCATTCTTTCTTCAGTCGAAAAGAAATTAGGTATTAGAGGAAAACATTCTATCTCTGAGTTGCGCCAAATGGTCCTTACGTGTGCATATCCGGAATGTTTAATGATGTCACATGTGGCTCATCTCAGAGATGGTACAAGACAGGCTTTTGTGGTTAAAAAGTGACCGATCGTTTCGCTAGATAAGATCGGTCGTGTCGAAGAAGAAAAATTCTGGAATGTTTATTTTACATGTTTAAATTAAGGTTCATTTTAAAAACTTAATTTGTTTTCAACTAAAGAAAGAAAGAGATGGACAACTTTGGATGGTATGGGGGTGAGTAACTTATCAGGAAATGTTTTATTTGAAAGTGAACTAATCATTTAAGCCTAGTCCCAGACTAAAATGCATGTTTGAGCTGTTGTAACTGAAAGCAACATATCTTAAAATATTAGGGAGGAATGTTTCTAAAAAATTATAGAAAAAAAGTTAACTTAGGTCTTGTAATAAATTGTACTGTTTTTTTATTGTTCCATTTTCTTGAACTTGCATTGCATGTAATTTTAATGTAAAATATTGTTTACTTGTTTAAATCTGGTCATCACCAGAATTCTTTGTGGAAACTATCATATTTATTTTGTATTTAATTTTTAAAATGTTATGTGCATAGGAGCTTTTTTCCCCCCTTTTTTCAATGTAGGCTATTTCATGTATTGCATTATTTTTGTGTCATATGTTTTATCCTGATGTGTTTTGCAGGAGTATCCTAATCTTTAATTTGTCTTGTTGCTGCATTTTTTTATGATAAAGTTCTGGCAACCACATCTGCCAGTTTTTTAAAACAAATTTAACAAACTTTTACTACAGACAGACAGTTAGTTAGGCACAAGCTATGTCAGTGTGTCCTAATACAGTTGGGAATACTGCAACTGCAACTATTTAACAAAGGTTTAACATTTTATTATGCCCGTCCGTCAGGTTCATTTAGTTTGGTCGGTGATAGTGTCACCAATATGTGAATAGGTTGCTTTAATATAGGCCTAATATTTAAACAACGACCAGAGAAAAGCACACTGATGCCTGCTAATGAGCTCATATTCTTGACACATAGGCTAATACATTAAACTGTCTTAATTGTCATGCATTTACCTTAAAATGTGGTATACACTGTCGTGTGTTTAATTAAGTGATGAAATGGTAAAACAATCTGGCTAATCTCCAACTAGGTCACTAGAAATTCAGTCATTTAGGATACGTTTACAATAACTGCTAGAGATAGCAAAATACTATGTATTATTCTGAAATACAGTAATGCAATTCATGACTCTCCATACGGGGAGAAAAATACGCTTTACACACATCGTTCGCCTGGTCACAAATTCAAAATGGTCACGATATCAATAATTCATTCCGTTTTTTAGAACACGATTATGCGATCCATTATCTGGTATTGTCAGCCTTTATGAGAATAGAGGCAGATATGAGAATAGACGCGGAAATGCCTGATAATATGACATTATGCATGCGACGTCGACTGATGTTTCCACAAACCCAAGGCGTTTCTGTGGAGTCTCGACGGTGTCTACAATTGGTTAAATAGATGCTACACCACTGCAACAAATTAATTATGCATGTTCATTCATTTAAATCCTTTTATATTGTCCATATCGAGGCACTTACCTCCGTTTGTGTCCGTGTCCACAGAATAGCCGACGATATCTCACTATCATGTGTGAGATCAAATCAAATGCACACGTTATGTAAAGCACTGCTCGTGTGTGCTGCTGTTGGAGATGATGAATTAACAAATGGCAGGTGTAGTAGTCATCAGGTTTGCTGCTCTAGTAAGAAGAAGCCTCTGTACGATTAAGAGCAGCGGAATGTATTTAAATGCATTATTTTGTAACTGTACTTTAAAATACAGTTTATAAAGTGGAAACCCTGTCTATGGAAATTAGCAAATTTATTAACGGGTCAATAACTCTTGGTGTATTTATTCATGTATGGATATTTATGTCATAGAAATGGTTAGACAATATTCTAGAATGGCCCATTATGTTGTACAACCACTAGTCAGTATCTGGTTTTCCTCAATCAGTGCAGATGTCTCTTTTGCATCAAGTTGATGAGGTTGTTGATTGTGGCCGGTGGAATGTTGGTCCACTCCTCTTAAAATGGCTGTGCAAAGCTGCTGGATATTGGCCGGACCTGAAACATGCTGTCGTATACGCCGATCCAGATCATCCCAAACTTGCTCAATGGGTGACATGTCCGGTGAGTATGCTCCAGGAATTGTGTACAGATCCTTGCAACATGGGGCCGTGCATTATCATGCTGCAACATGAGGTGATGGTCATGGATGAATGGCACAACAATGGGCGTCAAGATCTTGTCACGGCATCTCTGTGGATTCAAAATGCCATCAATAAAATGCATGTGTATCTACCCATTGTTCATAACATACGCCTGCCCACACCATAACCCCACCGCCACCGTGGGCCACTCGACCCACAATGTTGACATCAGCAAAACACTCACCCACATGACGCCATACATGCTTTCTGCCATCTGGCCTATAGTGAAAACCAGGATTCATCCATGAAGAGAACACCTCTCCAAAGTGCCAGACTATCAGTATCAGCATCTTGATATGCCACACCTGAGGTGGATGGATTATCTTGGCAAAGGAGAAGTGCTCACTAACACAGATTTAAACAGATTTGTGAACAATATTTGAGAGAAATAGGCCTTTTGTGTACTTTTGTGAAGCTGACCCTGCAAATGCACACGAATAATGGTAGGAAGATGGATGGATGGATAAATTCATTCAATTAATCCAAAGTGACCGTAAAGACATTTAAAATGTAAAAAAAATAAAATAAAATAATAATTTTATCAATGTTTCCACAAAAAACAATAATAAGAAATGTCTTTTTAGACCCCAAAACACAACAAAAGAAGACAGTTATTTTAAATCATAATAACATTTAAAACACAATACAGTTTTTACTGTATTTTGATCAAATAAATACGGCATTGGTGAGCAAAAGTGACTCGAAAACATCTTACAGATTCCAAACTTTTGAATAGTAGCGTGAAATAGTATTTCACTTTTAAAAGCAGTTACACATATTGTCAACAAATTGTGATACCACATCTTACTGCCGTACCAGCAGGAAGCGCCACAGTTACTGTATTATCTTCCCTCGACCACAGTGCTAACACAGAATTAAACAATAACTGTTTTTAATTGAATGGACACGATTCCACAGACTAATGCAAGACAGGAACATAGTCATGATCATTAAGTTTTACTGATGGAAACATAAACCAAAGAGCATTTAAATATTACAAAATAATGTTTTAATATACTGAGCAAATTACTACAGCAATTAAGTAAGGTGTTAACAATTAAAGGAAGACATGATTTTTTTTCTGAAATGTATTATTGTTAAGGTTGATAGTACTGTTGCTAAAAAAAACTATTTTGAACCTGTTATTTACGTGGCTGTCAAATCTATACCCAATAAGAATATTAGAAATGTCGATTTGGTGTCAGGTTGGTTTTTCAGTCTACTGCACCAGTGGTGCGAGAACAGCATCCCGGGCGGCGCAGAGATCCCAGTAACCCCTTTTTTCTTCTCTCGGTCGATCCTGAGCTGAGCTGGGTTGTTGTCGTGTTCTGGCGCGAGAGCTTCGCCGCTATTCCCTTAGTCTCTTTAATCTGTATCTCCAGATGTCTCTGAATCGCAAGTCCGAGTTCCTCAGGGTCGGCCGAGGCCCCGTACACCTCCCACGTCATGCCCTCGGCATCCCATTTCACCTCCTTCACAGGAGACTTTTGACTCTTTGACACTGTTTTCACATTCGTCTTCTCCTCAACCAGACACACTTCTGGGAACACGTGCTGGGGATGTTCCTCAGAGTCCTGACCCACTTGCACTCCTACATCTCTCAGTTCATTTTGTGAAGTCATAGTCTCTGCTTCCCTTGTGGTTTTTTGATCCACCCACCGCTGGGAGCCAACTGTACACCACGGACCAGGCCAAGAGCAGTCCAGATTGCAGCAGCGGAGGAGTCGCTTACCATCCAATCCGGTCTCGCTGACTGAGGAGATGAGCCGAGGAAGAGCAAGGAGGTTGCTTGCTGATACATGACCCTTGTAGTTCTCCTCCATTCCCACTAAGTGCGGAAGCAGCTGCGCTGGGGCAGGAATTGGCTGCGGGTGGCAATATGCCGCAAAAGTGTCATCGATAGCTCCATGGTGGAAGTGTGCGTTACAACAAGCAGCCTCTTCGAATTTGGGGCAGGTGGATTCTGGAATGACTTCACAGACCTGAATGAAGCCATGTTTGTCTGGTTGAGTGGGGCTGCCCGACCTACTACCTCCAGCTCTGGTGGACGTGGTCACCGTATTGCTCTGTTGAAGCGGCATGGCCTGTTTACACACTAAAGAAGGAAACGACTGCGCACAAACATCCTGGTCTCGTCTTTGGCAAAAAGCGTCGCCCGTTTCACAGAGAGGAGAAGCTGAGGACTGTTTGAAAATCTGCAAGCTGTCTGAGTGGCTTCGCTGTACTGATAACAGACTGTGCTCGTTTAAGTCCTTGTGAGGGGACAAGACATGTTCCCTGTGTACTGTCAGTGAACATGAGTGTTTATTCTGATGTTGGTCATTAAAGCTGCTGTCTTTGAGGTCTTTTGAAGAAAATGATGGTTCTTTGGAGCTCTTCAGGAGTTCACCTTCAGGTGTTATCTCTGCTGAACTGGACTCAACAGTGATGCTAGGGTCTGGTTGGATGAGGCCCCCTGGTGGGAATGACACTGTGTGCCCAGTCTCCGCCATCAGATATATGCTAGAAATGAATGGAGAAAAAAAGGTGTCTTTAATGTGAAAAGTCTTGAAAACAATATTGGTTGAATTAACTGAATAGCTACCCAGAATTTTTTTAAAGAAATGAAGGAAAAAATAAATACTTTGATTCACAAAGATGCCTTAACTCTTTTCCTGCCACTGACAAGTTTTTATGGCTTTCCGTGTTATCATTGAAATAAGGTAGGGGGCGCTATTACACATCTCCTGAACGAGAACGAGTGCAGTATCTCCAGAGCAAAACACAGGTAAAAAAGAAACAGAAACGAGCAAATCGGAAACAGAAATCTCATATGTAAGCAGATGCATGTGAAAAATAATGAGATCATCAACAATAAACTGAATTGATGTATTGAATAAATGAAGCCTTGTGAGCATAAGAGACTTTCAAATACATTAAATAATTTTAACCATCCCAACCATTTAAAAATCACTTGTGGGAAGTCAGTTTCTAAGGGTCTCTGTCCCATAGTGGTTCTCTGACTCTACAGTCCCTATATGCATTACAAATGCCTATGTATGTTGTTGTTAGACATTGACATTGTGAAAAACCAGCCAAAACGAGACTGATTGGTAGTTTTCTTAAAATGGTCAAAAAATGTTTTTTACCCCACTATTCCACACTTTGATTTGGTTTTTAGTGATATATCTTGTTTGTGATATATTAACAGATGAGGGAAATAACATCTATAGTCTAGCAACAAATTATTTGCATTAGACATTTGAAATAACAATAAAACATGCTTAGTATTAAGATGTAATTAGATTCAATTCCAATTGCAATGTTTGTTTTTATATCAAAAGTCTTTCATAAATCTCATAAATAAGTTGAATGTCATACATGAAAAGAACATCTTTTGAAAATACTGGGTTGTTTCAACCCAAATTTGGGTCAATTATGGACAAACCCAAATGCTGGGTTAAAAATGCAATTAAAAAATGTATAGTTGAAAGTGAAAGTTGAAGTTGGGTTAAAATTTAAAATTACATTTTTAACCCAACATTTGGGTTTGTCCATATTTTACCCAAATTTGGGTTCAAACAACCCAGCATTGTTTAAAGTGGATGTGCTAGTTGGGCACAGTGTGATGAAACAGCCTTGCATTATCAATTCATTCAAGGCCAGAGTGCATTTTTCTTCCTTTAAATCCAAAAATACCTTGCTGGCAAGGTGAGAACTCCATCCTGTGCATCTAAACCCATCCACACACAATACATCAAAAAACAATGGCAGAGTGTTTTTTTTTTCTTTTTTTTTTCAAAAGAAGTGCCTACCTTGTGTCCCAGTCACAGATGAAGCTGCTTTTTAATGACTTCTCTGTCCCGTCTTTACCTGTCTCTCTCTTCAATGGTCTCTGCAGTCATCCCTCACTCCCAAGGGTGCAACGTCAGTCCAGGTCCTTATAAAGGCAGAATCCGTCGGCACAGATCTCTCCATCACACGTCACCCATCCTGGCCCTTGTCCTCTCATTCAGCATCCCACTCCAGCAGTGAAAAAGATGGAGGGAGCTTCGGGATTATACTCGTCTTTCATCTGATGACAAGCCAGCCTCAGTCACATCTTAAAATCCCCAGGCAGGACGGCGAGTATATGTGTGTGTGTGTGTGAGAGAGAGAGAGAGAGAGAGAGAGAGAGAGATGTGTGTGTTTGTGTGGGTATTGTGGGGAAAGGCTGTGTGTGTGATGTGGTGGAGGGCTGAAGGAGATTGGATCCTAAGAGGAGGAGAATATGGAGATGAGGAGGTGCAGCAGTGGTTAAGCCGCTGGTATTGGTGCCACTTCATGCATCAAACAGAGATTAAAAGGGAACACATGAATGAAATGTAAAGGAAATCAATGGATAGACAGTCAAATGATCTCTCCCTCACTCACTCCCCCTCGTCTTCAAATGTCTTTGCAATATCTTATGAACAAGACACAAACACAGTGGAAATATATTTTTGAATGAATTAATGATTTTTTGTCTTTCACCTCTTTCTATATAAAGAAGTGACATTCCCTCTCTAGGTCTCTGTGGCTCTCCCCCTGTTGCTATGGAAACAACATTTCTCAATGGGGTTGAGATGAATCTTCGTAATACTGTGATATTACATATTGTCTCTCTATGTACACAAACTATTATGGGATCACCAAAATGAAGTGTGTATAATGAACAATTGTGCCTCTGAGAGTAATTTGTGGGCAAACAGGTCATTTAACAGTTCATTCACCAGTTTATTACTGTGTGCTCTGGGCAACAAAGGAAATATTTGGAGAAATATTTATACCTTTACAAAATTCTATCTATCTATCTATCAATCTATCAATCTATCTATCTATCTATCTATCTATCTATCTATCTATGTTGCAGAGGGAGAGAAGCCGCAAGATTCAACATCTGGAGAGGGGTGTGAACAGAAGCGCACAGATTAAATACAGAAACAGATGAAGAGAGAGAAAACAAGCCACAAAGCATCCGACAACAATCATCAGTCTTGTATAACGACTGATGCTTTCTTTTGTCAGTGTGTTAAAGACGGATGTGGCCACTATTGATCTGGACTTTGCTTGTGCTGCTGACACAATTTTGTGGGGTTTCTGACAGCTCACATTATAGAACAACATCACAATATTGTGGCAAAAGAGGTGATCTGACCTTATTTACAGAGAGGTTCAAATTCTGCTCCTTAAAATGCTGGGGGGAAACTGCTATGTGCTCAGAGAGTGCATTCTGAGCTGAATTGTTGATAAGAAAGCATTGCTGGCCATACAGGCAATGGAGGGCAACAGATAGGAACAAGGTTAAGCAACTGTGTATAATAAACAAAAGAACTGCTGACACCCATTCAGTAACTCAGTATGAGGAAAGAAACATTACTTGATAATGATAAAAACAAAGACAAGAAGAGAAAGAGTAGCAAAAGACTTTAAAACTAAATTTATATATATATATATATATATATAATTGGGTTGATACAATTGGGTTTGTCCATATTTGACCCAAATTTGGGATAAAACACCCCAGAATTTTTTAGAGTGTGTGTATATATATATATATAGTGTTACACGGATTGTTTATAGTAATACACATTTTAACACCATTTTTTTTTTGTTTAGGGCTCAGTCAACCATTGATTTGTACTTAAATCCACATTTCACACAAATATGCAAATTAACAGAGTGTGCGCTTAAATACTTTTCTTTTGGCATGTGAATGATGCCAAATGTGAGAAGTGACTTCTATCTGCCGGAAGTGAGAAGTGACTTCTATCTTGAACCTTCTATTCTAAACCAATTCTTGAAAAATGTATCACAGTTTCCACAAAATATATATATATATATATATATATATATAATGTAAATAATTACAGTCTTAAGCAATTTATAGTTCTAGCAGAAATTATCAACGTAATCAGAAACACTTATTATTGAAACTATTATATTCAGACTGGACCAATCACCAAAATGACTTGAACTAAAACAGTTAAATATGATACACAGCCATTTCATTTAGTTTCCTTTTGGTGAATAATCATTTACGTCGACCTTGATCATTTTCTACTGACCTTGCATAGGTGAGTTCAGTCCTTTGGTGGTCCTGAGTCCTTTTGCCTTGCTCAGATTTCGTTTAATGGGACTCTGAACTTTCCCTTATGAAAGACAGTCCTTCGGGCATGAGTCATGGCTGGTCCAAAGGGCACTATTGTTCCATGTGTCTTCACCTGGAGCACTTTTCCTGTCCACTGTTCACACAACTACCTGAAGTCCAGCCACTCCCACACTGGCATGTTTACATTCGCACCTTCAGATGTTAAAAGTGTCAATACCGACCTTAAGCTCAATTTATTCTGTACTGCCGCTCCCTAAATACTCAGTTTCAGAAACATTAAACTTTTTTTTACAATCGCTGACAAACATTTCTTAATACTGAAGTCCCTTTTTCAAAACTCTTCACACAGATCTCCTTATCAACTCTCAACATGGCACAGCAGTTAATTTCACATTCAAAATGCATAAATCCACTTAAACACTTTATACATGTCTAAAATCAAGCTATTCTTCCATAACAAAGCTTATCACACAAGCACACTTTATCACACATAAAAAAAATCTAAAAAACACTAACAGCACATATAGCATTATTTTACAATGTTTTCTTTTGTAAGATCTTTACAAAACAAAACATAAGTGGTATTACTTATGAAATTACTATCATATTCAGTTTTGTATCACATTATTGGTTAGAACTTAACTTTAACTGTTTTGAAAAGAATATGAAAATATGTGCAAAGCGAAATATGATTAGGGGCCATAAATCGGTAGTTTTTCATGAGAAAGAAAGAGGAAAACCAGCCCAGCAGCTTTCCTAAAATTACTGTAATATAAATCAGCAATTTCATCTCAAATGGCGGACTTCATTTTTGAGTCAGTACTTGAAATGCCCGTTCTGTTTAGCATGTATACAGTACTGGTTCTGTACATTTTAAAACAGGATTATACGTTGATTTTTAAAGTAAATTTATGCAGAAATGGCTATTGTGGAATGTATTTTAACATGAATATTGGTTGCGTTTAAATGTTTATTAAAATGGTACTGTATTTACTTTGGGCATTCTTCTGATCAAATAAAAAAAACTCAGATTTCTATATACAGCAATTGTGAGTTATACATATATATTAAATATGAAGAGTTCAGATGCAAAAGCCTCTAAGTGCCATTTGAAATTTTCTTCTAAAATGACCATTTTTATCAAGCTTGTATATTTAAGTTCAGTAATTTCACTTAAATGACAATTAATGGGTAATCTTCATTGCAATTAAAGTGAAATTACTGAACTTAAATATACAAGCTTGATAAAAATGATCATTTTAGAAGAAAATTTCAAATGGCACTTAGAGGCTTTTGCATCTGAACTCTTCATATATTATAGTGTAAAGGACCACAGTACTGGATTACTCACAACAGGAATGAATCATCTGTGATTTCCTCCATGGTGAGGTTATTGAGCTATTGCTGTTACAGGAGGTGGAGGTCCACTCGGTGGATGATGGAGGAACACACTGATTATGCTCAGCCGGGTGCTGTAGCTTGTGTAATGTGGACAGATGAGAGTGGATGAGCTCTGGGCATGTGGCCTGTTGTACCAATCACCTGCAGAGACTACCCATATGTTTCACTCGGCACAGCTCCTGCAAAACATGCCCATCGTTTGTTTAATGCAAACATGTACACAAAACCTCTGATAGTGGTTCCCTCAGCCGTCATAATCATTTGTCACATGAATCAACAGCCTGTCCTTACCTGGTTGACTGTCAGAATGTTCGTTACACGGATTATTTATACATCAAACAGAGCTTCAACAAAGGAACAAAATAAAAACACATGTAAGCTACTCTGACTTAACTGCACAAGTTAATTAAAAATGTTAGGTTATCGTGAATGACAAATAATTAGATTATAGATAGTAATTGCTATGAAATTAGACAGCAAATAGATGCAAATAGCATTCCTTCTGGTCAACGTAGTGTTTCATTTATCTCCATCTAGTGGTCATGTCGAAGACTTCGGATTTGGGGGCCTTAATAAAAAAGTGGTTCACACAAGACCAAGGTGTGAGACAGGGCCTAGTATGAACTGTCATCAGTTCCAGTGGATAAAGATCATCGTTTTTTGGGGGACATTTTCATACATGGACTCCGTCTGATTTCTGAAAGGAACCTGCTTATGCTATGACAATAACAGATCAAGGTTTCTCTCTAAATAAACTTGCTTATAAAACCTTTTAAAACTCCAGATAGATCAGTAGAACTGAACTTGATTTTATATCATTTTTGCTCCAAAGGATGATCTTGTACGCTGCTTTTTTATTATTATTATGCAAATCAAACAGTATTTTTTTACTAGCCTACTGAAAGACGCTAACATGGAGCAGCAGGAGGAAATGACATAAAACATCACATTCATGACTTTTTAAGCAGTTAAATCATCAAGATTAAGTTCTGCATGTCTGTCAGGACAGTCTGCTCTGAAAATGACTGTCTTTCACACTAAAGGAACCAATAGCCGCTAAAGCTGTATTTTAGCTCAGAAAATGATAAACCGCAGAGCAGATGCGGGTCGAGAACAGGCTTGGTGACATGAGTAACAACTCTGTGTCCTACTTTCAACTCTGTGTCCAAAGACAACCTAATGGTAGCCTATAAAAGATGATTTCGTGTGAATGGGTGAATTTAGAATAATCAAACCAAGTTAGAACTGTTTGTATGTCTTCAAACTAAAGATTAGGTAGGCCTAGCTGGTGTAAAGGTCAAACGTTTTAAGCTTAGGCTAACTAGCTAATAGTCAACATCTCGTTTATAATAAAAAAAACAGAAATACTTGTTGTAAAAGTATAGCTTAATATAAAAAAACATAATTTATGCACAATATTGGGTAAATTACATAATTAGGCTAGCTATAGCCTAAAAATTACATCTTCAACAGTGTAGGTAATTTGTGTAAATACTTTATTTTGAATTTGGAAACAGTATAGGAGAGTATGTTATTTTCTTTGAACATGAATTTTGCATGTTTATGTCAGGGAGTGAGGTAAGAATTTGTTATTTATTTGTTTTCTTTTGAATAGGTTATTAAAATGCTATCAAATTAATTAAGAATTATTAGCATAATCTGATGATTTGTTTCTGGATCAAGTGATTGAAGTGACCATCGGTTTTTTCATTATATTTATCATAATCATTATAATTTCTCTTATTTTACAATGATTGTTATGTCCTCTCCTACCCATAGAGGTGGAGGTTTAAAACGTTCACACGCACACATATATATACATATACACACACATAAATATAATCATGGTTGTTTCCTGTCTAAAGATCATTAAAAATAAAACCAGGCATTCTCTGCAGTATTTCCACTTTATTGCCAGAAGCAAGCTGTTCTGGTAAAACCGTACACTTTACACACAAAAATAGTCTATTTATTTAAAAAGGTAATCAACACCCATTAGCGCAGCAGCTATGAAGGACGATGATTTTGTGCTATTTTTCAAGCTGTGAAAAGCCCCGTGATCTTCAGTGCTGCATGAAGCCTTCTCGACCACGTTGCAGCAACCTCACATATTCAGCTTGTTAATCTGAAAGGTCTGACATTGCCCTCAAACCATTTGTTTCTGGAAAATATACAGGCCACACACTCATAGACACAGTTCAAAACATTACTTCCTCTGACACAGTAGTCACTAAGATTGTTCTTTTTTGTCGATGGTCTCACCTTGACCGAAACTGCGAGTTTTTAAGACATGGATACAACGATGCAAACACAACAGCATTTACACAACACTGCAAGAGGTATCAATGACGATTGCTTTTTATTTAGACTTGGGAAGCTCAAGAGCTGTTCTTGATATGTTTCTGGCTATTGCTTTCATGATATGGAGATTCGGATTTGTGCTCATGGCTAGCTAGAAATAAATGATCAACATGATCAAAGAATCTGCATTAAAAAGCCCTACACAATAAAACTTAAATAGTAAGGCCAGCTATGATATGAAAATAGACATTACAACCCGAGACATACTATTTTCTACCCCCTTTTTTCGTTCCACGTTTTATAACTTGATGAAATATTAATCAGCTGTGTTAACATACTCTGATTGAAGAAACCACAAGACAAGTATAACACTACTCATATAAACAGTAGTGTAGTACATTGGTATGCAACATAAAATTATGTTTGTTATTAATCCATTTCCATGGACAGACAGCAAGCTCATAGATAGATACTCTGCTTAGTGCTCTTACAATGGAAGTCCATGGCGAATATGATTGCATGTTTGTATGCAGATATTAACCAAGTTATTTTCCACTGAACACTCCTCATAAATTTAAAGAGTTATTTCTGTTTCCTTTTTAGTAGGACAGAAGGTTCATTACTGGATAGTCTGTCTCCCAAGTGTTCCTGTCCCTGGGATAGCTGACAACAGACAACATAAATCATGGACAAACTGACTTCTTCCTACTTTAGATGATTAAATCGCACCACCTTTCTCCAAAGTGGCTGGGGTAAACTTATATTGCTTTGGTCTGACTATATGCCAAGCTTGATGGTAGTAACTTTTTTTTGTTTTACTATCCTTATGGGGATGAACTGTCTGAAAATATCCCCACAAGAATGACTATGCAAGACATGTTAGTCTAGGCAGTTTCAGAAAGAACAGCCATCACCGTGTCAGCCTGCTTAGCCAGCTTTGTGCTGGTGTGATTGGACAGCTTGGACAGGGTATCCCTCAGGTTTAGAGACGTTATTTGCTCCCTTAACATGCCTGTAAGATAAAGAGAAGGCAAATGATGAGATGAGGTATAGAAAGATTTAGTTTAGTTCAAAACAAGGGCTTTCTATATTGTATATGCCTGTTGTTACCCCAATAAAAAAACATCAGTTAGGTAGACACATAATACTGGTACCTAAGAGTAATGAGAGATAATGAGGACCATATTAACAGTATATGTAATAAAAAATAATGTGGAGAATATATGTAGAGCCATCTCAGGTCTTTAGGAGCGAGATTATTTTCTTATGTCTATGATTAGTATTGTAATTGATTAATGAATCAATGCTGTGTCTGTGATTAGTATTGTAAAGTGTCTATACAGTATTGTAATTCCATATGCTATTTGACCCGTCTGTTTAAAAACAAAGTTGTTGAATCAATTAAAACTTTGCTCTATAATTACAGATCACCCTTTTGAAAAAGAATATGAATTATCCTATTTTAAGAATTATCCTATTTTATACAAATTCAGTGGCGAATTCAGCCAACTGACAGAGGAAATCGCATTTGGGTTATTTTTGGGGAACTTTTAATTGGCCATTTGGCTACTTTATTACACAGACCTGGCAACCCTGAGGTTGGCTATTAATATTGTCTTGGAACAAAATCATGTACTGCATATTTTGTTTTCTTACCATCTATCGGCTGTATACGTTTTTTGAGATATTATCAAGTCAGACTAAAGCATTCTTTTGTACATCAAGCTGTATTGAAACTGAATAAGGTACATAAGAAATCAAATGACACTAATAATCAAATGACTTTGTCTCTTACGCGTTTTGTTTGTATTTGTAGATTGTATTGTTGATTGTACTGTATTGTATTGTTGACTGATGATTGTCAGGGTTTGGGGATTTATGGGTAATGAGTATACTGTCATGCAAGAAAAATTTCTATCATCCATCAATATTTGCCCTTTCCATAGTGTGTTCATTTTGCGGTACTGACTAGAGTTGGCAAGGCTGCAAATGAGGCCTAAAGCACTGAATTTGACCTCCACAGCCACAACAGGGTCATCTAGCATCTTCTGCAAGGTGGGAAGGAGATCTGCATCCAGAAATGGTTCTTGGACTGCCTCTGCACAGAACAGAAAGTGGCACGCATATACCAAGATTACAGATGGTATGTATGAACAGGAGTAACACATTAAAAAAGTAATGCCATTACAGTAATATATTACTTTTCGCTGTAACGCAGTAATGCAACATGTTATTATCAATGAGTGAATCTCTGAGCTGGTGTGAGTGAGTAGAGACGGGGCTAATGTGCATATTTATAGAACCACGTTTACCAAATGAGGCAAGGTTATAGATTTACATTCAAGCAATTTTAAGGCATAAAGGATTTTTTTTTTTTTAATATATGTCTTTTTGGTGATCAAAGATGAGTTTTATGGGATCAAATTATTGACTACAGGGGGACTTTAATTACTCTCCTACAAATGCATAATCAACTATCAGCTGCAAAAATAATGGGAGGGGTTATTAGACACAAATAACCTCTTAAAATTATGAATAGTGAATAGTATAAAGTGTATATGGTATAATATGTCTTATGGGTCACAACCATAGTCTCACCAATGTCTATTGCAGAGGCAATGGCCAAAGCAACTAAAGCCTCATTCTGCATGATGACGTGCTCACTGGTTGCCATTGAGATGAGATGTTGGACTCCATCTGCTTTAATGACAGTTTGGATGACTTCCTTTAAAGACAAGAGAGGGTTATATATTAGACAGCCATAATGAGCAGTTACACAATTGCGAGTGTCTAAAACTCACAGGGTTTCGGCTGTGTCTTATGAGAGCTGCTAAAAGGCGATTGGCCTCGCCTCTGACACCGGCGTGATCTTTAGCCTCGCACCACTCCATGACTCGTGCTAACAAAGCTGTATCCTTCCCTAAAACTGAAGCTGCTTCTTCTACGAGACGGGGGGAAAAAAGTACAGTAGAAATTAAGAGAGAAAACATCCCAAATATGACTGTTGATACATTTGAGACATATTACAAATGTCAAACAGATACTATGGCAGCTCTTTAAGGTTTGTTTACCTCTGTATTTAGTTACTCGGTTCTACTTTTGTCAAGGGAAATAATCACTGGAGTGCATACAATAATTTAGTGCGTCAAAGCCGTTGCAGGCCTATTGTCTTCATACTGAGGTGTCTAAGGGCTCCCTCTAAAATAACACGCTTTATTGAAGGGCTGGAAATTACAGCCTCTATGCTCCCTACATCCCAACAGTTTAAAGTTGTAAGGAGAAATGTTAACTCATCAGCCATTATAGTCATTTGGCAGGTAATTGTATAGTTTAACAAATCTTTTGTCTAAAAATTACAACTTGTCTACTTCATGTCCTCCTTTTCAACGGCCAAATGAATGTACATTTTTACTACCACCAGGACTGTCACACTTATTCATTTTTTTCATTGTATGCATTTAACAGTAATTTTACAAATACTTTTTTAAATTTAAAGAGTAAAAGTGACATTGCATTCAATATATTTTATCAGTTCATGCGGGAATCAAACCCATGACTTTGGTGATGTTAGCACCACAACAAACAGGGAACTTCTCAGAACTTTTTCTAATGTTCTGACAAGGTTATCTCAAAGTTTTGAATAAACATTATTCCAGTAATGTTAAACTTTTGTTTAATTTTAATAATATTAAAAATATTATTTTCCTTGAGCCGTTACCTTGGCCATCCACCATCATGCGCAAAGTGCCCAGTAGTTTGAACTGGACTGGGGGCATGTCAGAGCGCAGAAGGGTCCTGATCCTTTCCGTCACTCCATCCTCCAACATACGCACCTTATTGGAGGCTACATAAAACAGAAAATATTGTTAACAGCCAGAAAAACGAAGGCAGTTTGATGATATTGAATTATATGGGGGGAAAAACCTAAAGAACCTGGAATGGCGAGATTTCTAAGTGCACTGAGGCCAGCGTGCTGCACAGATACATCTCCCTCGGCTACATGTTGCTCCAACAGGTCCAGAATGTGTGGAACAACTCCTAATTCCAACATCTTCACACAGTTGCTGTCTAAGAGCAAAAAAAGAGGAAACTTTTCTTATAAATCTGACATACTTGAGAAAGTTGGCAGTGATTCAGACAAAACCCTCACAAAAAAAACCCTATGCTCATCTCCTCACCATTTCTGGCAAAATTAGCAATGGCCAGAGCTCCTGACAACTGCAGCTCAGTGTTTGATGACTGCAGCCAGGAGAGAACATCCTGATACACCACCCCTGTCCCTTCCCCGAAACACTTCTGCATTGATTCATCTGTAATGGAAGGCAGATGCTAGAAAAGGCATGCTGAATCTCTCATCCATTCATTTTGGTTAATAAAGCAGGCAATATAATATAAAACAGAACAGTACCCTTCTTGCATATTTATTAACATATTCATGAGACTGGTGATGGTCTACAAGTGGATTCAAACTAAAATGTGGAGACATATGAAGTTAGTGGTGGTAAATACTATTTATATACTATTATAGTTTTAATCATATTTTGAATGAGCTTTTATTTTTAGATCTTCGTTTATGTTTCATTTTAATTTTGGTAATATTAATTTAACATTTCTAATGTCCTAGTTTTTAGTTCAGCTTTATTCCAACAAACAAAATTTTAACAGTTTTAGTTTATGATAAGTAACGGAGAGCCATACCTCCCAATAGGAGGGACACTATGAGGTTTGAAGCCACTTTGATGCTGCAGAGGTCATGTGTGTCGGAGCCACCCTGAAGAGTTCGGATCATTTCAGAGAGAGCCTCGGGCACCCCTGCTTCCACAAACTGCAGCTTCAGAGCATCTAAGAGACATGAACATGCGGTCACACAGGGATTTGCAAGGACATGCACAAGTACATTTTCAGTTCACTTTCTAGACACAGTGACTGAAGTGCGAGATTCAGTCATTTTTCAACCAAAGTACTCAATACAATTAATGTTTTGCACAATCCAGGCTCATGTATGGACCTGGTTTAAATATTTTGTCTCACCACTCTCTCCCAGTGACCCAAGAACCTCTAATATGAGATGCCGTCGTTCAGCGTCCGGTGCCCGCTTCAACTGATATGTCAAAACCTCCGCCACAGCCACTTCTGCCAGAGCCTCTCGAGCAGCATCTGAACACAGTGGCGTACCTAAGAATGAATCACTAGATCTTGTATAGATACAAGAGATATTAAGAGAAAAAAATACCTGAATATTTATATAAATAGAGTAACTGAGAATGGGATGGCTATAAAAGCAGTGTTATGGGTGCACGATATATTGGTAGCATATTGGCATGCTCGTTTTTACTTTTAAATGAACTTTGCCCTCATCTAAAAACCCCTACTTAAAGGGATAGTTCACTTTGAAATACATTTTTGATATGTTTTAGCTTACCTCAAGGGCATAAGCTTGAGGTAAGCTAAAACGTGTCTGTTTCCGCAGTAGTTTCAATTTTGATATTTTTAGGTCAAACCGTTCTTGTCTGTCAGTTATATAATGCAGGTCTATGGTCACCACCTCAACGAGCATGCACAGCTTTGTGGCTGTGGTAACAAGAGGTAAAAACTATATATATACTGTTTGTTTTCTCACACAAACCACTCGTTTCATGTCTTAGGCCATCAATGTGTACTAACATTTACGAGTCATAAAATCATGTTTAATTTGGACTTCTCTGTGCATGCTCTTTGAGGTGGTGACCATAAACCTGCATTATGACTGACAGACAAGAAAGGTTTGACTTAAAAATACCAAAATTGAAACTACTGCAGAAACAAAGACACCTACATCTTGGATGCCCTGAAGGTAAGCTAAATTATACCCAAAATTAATTTCAAAGTCGACCATCCCTTTAAAGTTAATCTTAACAAAGCTAATACATATAAATAACACTTTAGGACATCTTAAAATGAATATCCATGTTTCATACGGTATATTCTAATGTTGTGATGCTTAAACTTTTAGTTTTAATTTAGTTTTAATTAACTTTTAGTTTTAACTTTTAAGATTTAATTTTAGTTTATTCAAACAAAATAATATAAAATGTAAACATTGGTCATTTATCGGTTATGCAAAAAAAAAAAGATAAATAATTATAATAATAATAATAACATCATAATTATAAATAAATAATATAAAAAATGATAGCCCCCAGAATATCAACACTGGTCATATACCGGTTAAATAAATAAATACATAAATAAATAAATCACCCAGAATTTTAGGCCATGAAGTCTAATGGTTATGAGAAGAAAGAAAAAAACAGCATTGCCAGAGTAAAATTAAAAAAAAAAAAACAATGTATCTCTACCAAGTGTGACAATGTCTAGTCAGCCAGTGTTTTCATTATATATGATTTTAGAGCTTCCCTGCTTCTATTTTTGTCTTACCCACATCAGCAAGGTTGCAGAGTGCCAGCAGGCAGACATTTACCAGCGGGTCATTCTCAGGATACTGCTGCATTATGGCCACCAGCCTCGGGATTACTCCATTCTCCACCAGCTGCATCTGCTGAGCAGCTGAGAGAGAGAGACATGGGGCGGATGGGTGAGTGGGCGCACAGGGACAGACAGCCAAGAGAGGGATGGGCATTGCGAGCTATAGAAGATGTGAGAATAATCATGGAGAGAAGAGCACAGAGAATGAATGGTGGTTTACTTTATTCTGAATGTGCGTAATGAATGCTCAGCATGAACAGGTTGCCGCAAAGCCTCAACGAAACATGAGCAGAATATACATTATACTCAAAGCATGTGTTTAGCTAGGAAGTTTTTACTTTTTGACTAATCACAAACTGTATAACCAACCTGAGGAAGAGCAAGCAGCCTTTAGAACATGAAATTCAACACAAAGGCATAGAAAACTAGGCCAGGAGATGTTGACAAAACAGAAAGTCAATCCAAGGACTTAGAAAGGATCAAAGAATCCCTTCAAGGAATCACAAGGATCAAAGCAAACATAACTCCGCACTACACGCCTTTATACCAGATGTAGATAGACAAACCGTAATATCAGGAGACTACAGGTGAAACTCCAAATGAAACTCTGTGGTAAGAAAACTGTTAGAAACCAAAGCAAAGAAGCAAACTGTCAAACGTTAATTCAGGAACAGTTTTACTCACCATTTTCAAAGCAGATCCGTCCAATTGCACGGCCTGTGTGAAGCAGCTGGTCCTGGTCTGTGCTTTTCAGTAAAGGGACTAATACGGTCACCAGACCTGCTTCAATACACCGTTCCCTCACAGTAGCTAACACACACAAACGCACAAACGTCATGTTTCACACAATGGTGGAAACTTCACATTGCTTAATATTGAACTTCTTATTCTATTATGAGTTGGAAATTATTTTCCTAATCATACCCATTACAAAAGAATTTGTAAAGGCTTTAAAAAGAAAGGTTGTTTTATTTAGTTATTTATTTTTTGCCAAAGAACCATTTTGGGATCCGCAAAGAACATTTCACTGACCGGCTCTTTGAAGAAGAGGCTCTTTCTTTTTTTTCTCAGTGAAGAAAAATTTGAAGAATATTTTTTCCACTATAAAGAATGTTTTGTGCAATATAAAGATTCAGTGTATGTTAAAGGTTATTCATGGAAACACTGATGTTAATAAAGAATCTTTATTTTTAAGAGTGTGAATGTGACAACAAACATTATTATTACTTAGTGTTAGTTAATAGAAAAATACAATTGTTTATTTTAGTTCATTCATGTTAACGGATACAACTTTCGATTTTAATAATGTATTAGTAAAAGTAGAAATTAACATTAACTAAGATTAATAAATGCTTTAGAAGTAGTGTATATTGTTTGTTGTTACCTAATGTACACAAGTAACATGATCAAACGAAACCTTATTTTAAAGTGTTGCCATAAATAAAAGGCATTTAAAAAGTAATAATAAATGAAGAATAAAAAGCTTCAAATAATCTGATGGCTAAAAAGGCGGAAGTTGACTCTAATATAAATCTCATTTACCTTCTCTGGCCATCTCTGCCACCAGTAAGGTGACCTGAGAGGTGAGGGGACTCTTCTTCCTCAGGACTTGAGCCAGAATGGGCAGAACACCACTGGACACTATTTTCTCTGCTGTCCCTTTCTCTGGGGATAGAAATAGATTTGATTATTTTCTTTGCATGTTTGTAATATCTATACAATGTCTAATCCACACAAACATATGTTAGTGGGTATATATCAACGCATTCTCATCCCAAGGCGTCACAACTGACACTTTTGACCATTAACTGACACTTCCAACGCTTTTAGGCACCCTTTAGTATCAGTTGGATGACGCTATCCTAGGGCGTCATCAAACTGACGCTTTACCTTTAGCGTCAGTTAGATGACGTGGGTAGGTTTAGGTCTGGGGTAGGGTTAGGGTTAGACCACTAGGATTGCATCATCTAACTGACGCTAAAGGGTGCCTAAAAGTGTTGGATGTTGACGCATGGTTAAAATCGTCAGTTAGATGACGCCTTGGGATGAGAACAGGCTGTATATAAATATGAGTGTGTTTTTATTTGGGTCATATACTTTACAGGCATGTTTTCCATTTTTGTAGACTGCATATTGTCAGGGTTTATAAAGGGTTTTATGATGTCCATTTGGTTAATTAGTTTGGTCTGTGTATTTAAGCCCTGTATTTCTTTGAGTTCACTGTCAGCTCTCATTGTTTTGTTCCATAGTGTTCTTAGTGTTTTGAGTTCGGTTTAACCCCAAAACTGTATTCTGGATACAATCAAAACTATCCACTACTACTGGATATAAATCGAAACTATTTTAACGTGGGTAAAATAGTTTTGATTTATTTTTAAAAAATACTTCCCTTGATCTGAGCGGTACAAGACTTGGCTAATTTTCCTAAGTTTGCCTCCTTAACACAATTTTTTTGACTCAATTCTACAATGTTAAGTGGGTGAAAAAACTCCTTAATCTTGTATTTGGGTCAATTTTTTTTGTGTGTGTGTGTGTGTGCTTATTTTATTTTTATAAGTTCCCTATTGATGTGTGAGTCTATGTGGAAAGCACATTGGTCAACAGCTGTTATTTTTAATAGTGCTATACAAATAAATTGTCATTGTCATTGTCAAAAATGGGCACCCATAGAAATGAATGGGAAAAACTGTAATTTAGAGCATTCGAAAATAAGCCAAAATAAGACACCAGGTGACAGCGAAGTCACTTCATCTTTAGGTTTTAGCTCTAAGAACTTATTGGAATTATATTTTAATGTAGTTAAAAAAATTAAAAAATAAAAATAAGCATAATTTGCATAGATAAAATATGGTACTTTTTGAAGTAAATAAATTCAAAAATACCCCCCAAATAAAAAAAAACCACCATAAATGGATAGACAAAACTTTATCGAAGACAATGATATAACATTTATAATAAATAAAAATTAGCATCACACCTGAGTCCTCTGTGCCCACATTTGTCCACAATTACAAGATTAAGGGCTATAAAGTGAATACGGTTTGAGGGCTACTAAATACAATTCTGTGGCAAATAGATATTCTCTCACCATTATTGCAACCAAACATGACAGATATCCCCTTTGAATAAAACCAACTGAATGAGTAAACAAAGCTTCCCTATTTTTTTTTACTTATGTCAAAATCAATTTCAAACACCCTTTTTTCTTGATTTCTCATCCTGTTGCTTCACTTTTTCTTTTATCTCCTCAAGGTTTGTTCTGTGCACTCCAGAGATGCTCTGGCATCCGTTCAAATTCACAGTAGTGACAAGGATCTGCCCTGGAGACAGAGATTGCTAACAGGAGAAAATCTGTCATTAAAGCAGGTTCTCCTCAAAAAAGATATCCACAAGGGCCACGGTGGCAGGTCACGCTGTCAGAGGAAGCCTAGCTGCTATGGTAACATCTACTTTGTGTTCTTTTGCGGGGGCTGCTTTCCCATTTTTGCAATCCGAAAGCACAAGGAATGTGCCAAGAAGGGCCAGCTGGTGCAAACTCATTTGTGAGAATGAGCAGAAGATGGGGAGTGAAGTGGTGAAAAGAAGAGACGGAATAATGAGATTAACCCTTTCTCTACTTCGCCTTCCCTCTCTCAAATGTAAATGCGGATTATGCATAGGGATTACGTGTCTCCTACTTGTGCCCCAAATCTGCTAGGAGGAAGATAAACTGACCCTCTGCTGCCCCCTACATTGGATTGTCTTCCCACACAGTCACACACACACATACTACTTCAAGGAGGCAGAGGCAAATAGCAGCTCACAGCAGGATGAGTGTGTTGTAATGAGCGTGACGCTAAATGATGCCCTCACTCAGTAGGGCATCTGGCAAAAACACACGTCACTTTCGCATGTGATCAAGGCTTTTTAAGTCTCTTGTATGGATCACGGCACCAGGATTGGATGTTGCAATAAATGTACATACAAATATGGATGAAAAGATGCATTTATGGATTGATGGGCTGACAGATACACAGATTTATAAATAGTAGTTAATGAGCACATTGGTGTAAACTCACTCTTCTCTAATAGGAGGGTAAGCAGAACATCCAGATGAGGCTTCAGCTCCTCCTCCACCAGCTCTGTGCTCACAGTGATGGCTTTCAGGGCCTCGCTGAGAGATTCTGAAACACAATCATGAAAGTCACCACATCACGATCCCCACCGAACAACATTTCAAATGTCTCTGAGACATTTTTCGTGAAGATTCATAACCATCTCAGTTACAGTTGAGCTTATCCATGCATCGGTGAATTTCTCATGAACATCATACAAAATTAAAAGTACAGTAAATGTCTGTATAATGATATTAGGAATTGTAATGTTATTGGTTATTTAGTTGTGCATGCTCACATGCTTCATTTAGATTACCTTTAAAGCTCACTTAACTTGTAATAACTTGTAATATTAATGTGTGTTTAAAATTTAAAGGTGCAGTGTGTAGATTTTAAGTGGTTCGACATCTAGCTGTTCGGTTGCGAGTTGCACTATTGGCTCTGCTCACCTCTCCCGTTCGAAGAAGCTACGGTGGCTAAAACGGGACAAACATATCGTCATCTGAGACAGCAGAGAATAGCCAGAGTAAGCCAAGAGTGTGTAACATTGTCACTGTTTCTGTACCACAGTCCATTATAAACCACATCGTGGATACAGTTTACAAAGCCATAGTCAGGTGCAGATCAAGGATCTTAATATATAATATAATAATAGTAATCAGCTGATTGTTTTACGAACGTAACAAGCTCATTTCTCCCCACATAGCAAACCCATAATACAGCGAGGGAGAAGAACCACATGAAACCATTCAACTACATACTGTATTTTTACTAACAAAGTAGTAAAAGTTTAGCTGGCTAATATGAGCTGTAATGCTGTAGGGCTGTGGCTGAGCTGGTTAAAGTGTAAAGCATTGTCGCGTCAGCATGAGCACAAAGGTACGCGTGGCAAAAATTATAGGATTATAACAGCGCGCGCGCCTCCGCATCCCCTAAACACCATTTACTACACACAAATTAATAAATAATAATGAATATTTTTTTTTTCTCTCTGGTTTTGAAAACTCTTCGTGACTGACTTAAAATGCTTCCATGAACGACTTGTCGACCACGATCGATGGGTTGGTGACTCCTGTAACATTATTGTTTTACGGTCAGAAGTACTAATCAGCTGATTGTCAAAGTCATAACTTGAGAGGGAGAAGAACTAAGTTACATGCAACAATCCAACTACATATTTTACACCACTGACTAGGAAAAGTCACTACTCATGGTGTCTATGGCTAGCTTCTAGCTTTCTGCAGCTTCTCTTTCAAGGTAGTGACGAAACGCGTTCTGTAGCGCTGTTTGTTCACTGTCGGCTACAGTAGAAACATGACGTCACAATATGTCGACCTTCATAGAAGGGGGTGCCCGTGGTTATGTAGATATAAATGTCACATTCTAAGGTAATAAAAACATAACGGTTCATTGAGTAATGTCTTTATCCACCACTGAACACATAGTTATGGATCATAATTATATTGCATTTCTGTCAATAGATCCTCTGAAATATCATTTTCATATTTCATGTAATTTTAACTAAATTAATTATTTAGCATAAATAAATATTACATTTTTTACTTTACATCAAATGTCTACAAAAATGATGTGCATGGATACTCTATTTAAATAAAATACTCAGCAATGAATGAATGGTCAATTTTAATTTCATGACTTTAAAGACCAAATGAAGATGCCTGTGGACAAACATGTCAATGTGATTTAATTTCAGCCTGCTGTGACATTCTTCACACCATGTCATTTGTATACATGTATGTGTGCATATATCCACAAATACATTAAAAGTCAAACACTATCTGTATTTGCACACTTTGATGATCACAGGAAGCAAACAGGTCCAGAAAGAGAGAAACAGAGACGATTCGATATCTCTTCTGCAAGTAATCACCCTGATAATCCCTGGTAAGCAGAGTGAAAATAGACACAGAGGAGGTCTATCATACATTTCACTTCCCCAAACTCCATTTGATCCATTCATAGGCACAATAGATATGTTCCTATGCGATATCAGCCCTCTCCATTATAGGTGTAAAGGGCAGGGATGTAAAGCAGCAGTGCGTATGTGAGCTGGGCGGGGTTGAGGATACCCTGGGGCTCTCATTAACTCTGGATGTCTGGCTCCCAGCATGCCCTTATTTGAACACCCACACGCTGAGGATATACCTCTCAAACAATTGGGGTTCGGCTCACCTGGAGGGTTAATCACAATTCGATTGCTCGGAACCTAAGTGTGACCTTTAGAGGCAGAAAGGGTGTGTGTTCAAAGTTAAACCTCATAATGTGGTTAAAAAACTTGCAGAAGAACCAAAACAGGACAGAGACGAGATCTGAATCACTCACCTATGTCTGCCATGACCACGGGTCCTCTGAATCTCTCCCTCTGAGCCTCCGCGAGTGTCTCGGCGGCGCGTGGTTAGAGACAGCCCTCCTCAAGGCAGGATGGAAGGCTCCAGCCCTGAGAATGCCTTAAGTCAGTAAAGCAACCTAACCTCTCTCTCCTCTGCTCGGTTCCTCACCCTTCCCGTTTGTGCTGATCACACATGCGTATTCCTTTGGTCCCTCGCTGTCATTCACTCCCTCACTTTCACTCTGTGCCTCTCAGTGACGCTGCATCCACTTTGGCTAATTCGCCCTATTATTTCAGTGTGTGTGTGTGTCTCTCTCGCCGATGCAATCCTCCCCGCCCTGGTCCTCGGCTGTCTGGCAGTACTCTTTCTGCCTCTCCCTCCCTCCTTCCTCATAATACACTCTAAATCCTAAAGCTGCTCAAAGCTCATCAGTTGACAATTAGCCCAAGAAGACGCTGAGGCTAACACACAACACTCTGCACACTGCAGTTCAACCCCTCCATCTTTGGTATTATTGCAGAGAAAACGTGAAATCTGAACACCGCTGTGGCCCAGGAGGCAGACTGGCAGCTATTTATCAAGATATTAATATCAGTCTCAGTGGGAGACTGATTTAAAGAGACAGTTCACACACAAAAAAATAATCATTTCCCTGGTCACTGAGCAAAATGTCCAAGCTGGTGTTTTTTCTTTATAATGAAAGTGGATGGGGACCAGCCAGGGACTGCAATGCAGCTTGAACAAGCAACAAAAAAAAAAAAAAAAAAGTGAGGGAGTGTAAATGATGTTCAGAGAACTATGTCCACACAAATGGACGATAATGTTTCACGAGTTCTTACATATAATTAGAGTGGACAAGATTTAATGCTTATTTAGAGTATAGAGTATATACGCTGTTTATACGGTGTTTAGAGTATATACGCTAACATAATAGATATTTTACTAATTTTATCTTAATTTTTTTTAATGCTATGTACTATGTAATTTTTTCTTTTTAGGGTGACTATAACCAACTGTCTAGGAACTGCGGATGAAAAATAGCCTTTAGGCTAATTCTGGCATATTGACAGAAATGTTTATGAATATGCACTGTCCCTGTACTAAATAAATAAAATAAATAAAATAAAAATTTGGCATGCTGTCCAGGGGGAGGGCTCCGAGTTTGGCCCGAACCCAGAATACTCCCCCCCATGTAAGTGTTTAGGACTGGACATGTGGAGAAGGGGGATGCTGCTAAATTATCAATGGAGTGAGGTGAGATTGCTGAATCTCTTATCATTGATTGCTGAGTGCAATTAACACACGTGTTAATTAACTGAGCATGCTCCTCCCGAACTTTGTTAATAAAACATAATTTATTATAAGCACACTACAGTTAGCCTATGTCGTCCGCTGCTTGGAATGCTTTCAAATTGGATGGATTCTGATTATGTCATTTGTTTAGCAGCTAAAAAGAAATAGTGATTCCGATGAGACATGTTCCTGGATCAACATCTTTTATTGATCCTTGAAAAACATTTGTGTTCAAAAAGGCCTAACCCTACCCACAACTTACAAGCCTTGTTCCTAAAATCGAGATTAACTCTCTAATCTGATTGGTTAATTGAAACATTGTTCCAAGATCAACTATGTTTGAATTAAGTTCCCCATTGTAACTCTGTGTTGTTATCATTAAAGTTGTGGTGAACTTTTACCCGAAATCCAGAGTTATCACAAGCTGAATTTGCTCAGCAAATTTTTGTTAAACAATTTCTTTTTTTAAAAAAGTTTTGTTAAAACAAATTTGGGTCTGGATTTCCAGGCGATACATTTTCTTATAGTCTAATAGTCTGTTATGTTCTCTAGTACACTGTTATGTTTTAGATTTGCCATAATATTTTGATTTACCATGTTAGTGAATGATTAATTCCATTGAATTACCATATTTGTGGTGTACATTTTATGTATTTACTTAAAAATGTAAAATACAAAACAGCCTGGCCATATTGTATGTTTTACATTATGTGTGGGCGCACGAAATAAGTGTGTGCTTCAATTCAGACCGATAAAAAACTCACAGTCATTTCCATCAAAATGGTTAGTAGCAGCAGGTGGCAGTATGAGGCCGTCATTCAGTTGAGAAGAAAATTTAGCTTTGGGGTTGATTGGTCTAAAAAGAATTGTTGACTCAATTCTTATATATATATATATATATATATATATATATATATATATATATATATAAGAATTGAGTCAACAATTCTTTTTAGACCAATCAACCCCAAATATATACTATATATATATATATATATATATATATATATATATATATATATATATATATATATATATATATAGTATAAATAGTAAATAAACTTTCTGGAAAAAAATCTGATGCTTTTAAATGAAAATAATATGTTGAACAAGACACCAAAAGTACTTAATTCCTTTCAAAAGACGTGTTTAATCATTTTTACTTTAATACAGACATGTTTAGGCTATATATATATATATATATATATATATATATATATATATATATATATATATAGGCTATATATATTTTTCTAAATATTACAACAATCAAAATTTCTTAATATAAGTGCTTGATCAGTTTCCCAAATGAGGAAATTTGCAGTTTGTGTCTGTGACATGATGAAAAGATGATAAAGGAACATCAAATTATAGCCTAGGCCTACCTTTTAAATGTGGCTGCAGAATTCATCGACATAATCTAAAGTCGAGACAGCTTTTACTGAGGCGAGAAGAAAATTGTTTTAAAAAAAGTTTATAAATACATAAAAACACTTGGAGCAAATTGTTTGTTGTTAAAGCAGCCACCTCATTGGTCTAGCCGGAAGCACGTGATGATTCTTCCGCGAAGCCTCATCACTGATGACCAAAATATGACTACGCAAGGAAAGAACTATTGCCGACTTTAAACAGTAATAAAAAATAAACTGCAGGATTACAAATGGAGAACTTTTATTTTCTCGTCCAGAAACACTAGATAATTTTATTACAACTAAAACAATTTAGTGCCCCATATATGGGAACGGGATTAAACGTAAAACGTCTTCACCTTATGGCCTAAGGGGCGCAGACATATTAACTAATGTTTACCTGTCATCCCAAAAAAGCAGCCACCTCATTGGTCTAGCCGGAAGCACGTGATGATTCTTCCGCGAAGCCTCATCACTGATGATCAAAATATGACTACGCAAGGAAAGAACTATTGCCGACTTTAAACAGTAATAAAAAATAAACTGCAGGATTACAAATGGAGAACTTTTATTTTCTCGTCCAGAAACACTAGATAATTTTATTACAACTAAAACAATTTAGTGCCCCATATATGGGAACGGGATTAAACGTAAAACGTCTTCACCTTATGGCCTATAACTGCTGCAGCCCGGGACGAGTGTGTCTTTCCCTGGTGTCTCTTCTTCAAATAGCTCTCTGTTGGCAAACACTCTCGCTTACGGCCATACCACCCTGAACACGCCCGATCTCGTCCGATCTCGGAAGCTAAGCAGGGTCGGGCCTGGTTAGTACTTGGATGGGAGACCGCCTGGGAATACCAGGTGCTGTAAGCTTTTGCTTTATCTCCATTAATAGCTTCTCTCTGACGGTTGTTCCTTTATACTTTTAAATTCAATTGCCTCGTTTTTCTTTCATTTAGCTTTTTCTCTGTTTCTGTTCTGTCTGCTTTCGATGCGGCAAGGACAGCACAGCCTCGTCTTTCTTTCTTTATCCTCCAGGGGGCGATCGACATTCTTTTTTTCTCTCAGTCTACAAAAAAATCAACAAACATTCACACATTCACCATTTATATGCTGCGAAAATCTCTCCACATAAATGCCGGAAATTGTGCGAAATGCGAACATGTGAATTAAGGAAATCTATAGTGCATATTGCGTTCCCTAATTGCAAGTTAAATTCTCTACACATACAGGGATGGAGTTGCTGTGAAGCAGCATTTTCTGTGTCGAACCGAGGTCCTCAGAGAAGCACAAACATCTGAATGCGTCCAACAACACATGCGTGTGTTTTTTTTTTACTCTGAAACATGCAGTACAACAGACTATTAAATCACAGCTATAGCCTTTCTGAATTTTACTACGATTAATTCTGCAGCCACATTTATAATTTTTTCCTTCCGTTTCACAAACCACCTGCAGTTCCCTCACAAATGAATGACTCGTAAATTAATGTAAGTACAGTTTGTGTGAGAAAATGAACAGTATTTATATACCACAGCCACTTGATCTGAGGGCACTGGCACTTCCTGGTGCCGTGGTCTGCGCAAGCGCCAGAAAGCACCAGAATAAAAAATATACGTATAATAACATTATATATATAGTATACATTTTTTTGAATATTTTTATTTCACTAAACAAGCATTGATGAAACTCGGGCCTCATGATGTTGGCATTCAATGCACTGGAATATCATTAGAGTCAAAGACACGTTTGTGCCCAGTGAATGATTTGATACTTCTCTTATTTCGGCCTCTAACCCGAAACCAAACAGACAAAACATGACTGCAGAAAATAAGGTTCACATCTGCTTAAACAATGGGTCTACTGACACTCCTACTGACCTTTCCTGCAAATAAATGAGTCAGCAGATCAACTTGGGGCAAAAAGTCAAATGTCACTATAAACATCCATTCTTGACCATTCACATTCTGACCATTCTCCTTGTGCTGTTTAACCACTATTGGCCAGTTCAAGAATAACACATCTCCATTGGATAATATTGACAGCATATATTAAACCATTTAATGTTTAGTTTTTTATTTTAAATAAATGCTGTTCCTTCTAACTTTCTATTCAAATATTTCAAAAAATGAATCACAGTTTCTACAAAAAATGTTAAGCACAACTGTTTTGCTAATAATGAAATGTTTCTTGAGCAGCAAATCATCATTTTTGAATGATTTCTAAAGGCTGGAGTATTGGCTGTTGAAAAATCAGCTTTGCCATCATAGAATAAACTAAATGTTAAATAATATATTACAATTGTAATAATATTTCACAAGATTACTATCTTTACTGTATTTTGATAAAAAATGCAGCCTTGGTGAGCAGAAGAGACATGTTTTAAAAACATAAAAATGTAGTAATGTATAGATATATAGAAGTATAGAAATATATAGAAATATAGAAGAAAAGTCAAAAAGTTCTTCCTCTAACAAAATTTATACAAACTAGTACATTACAACACTTGGGAACACAATAACAGCCATCCTGGAGGCTGACACCCCATTTACAGAAGTTTGCTATGTTTACGTCTATGATATCTAATGTCACATTAATAAACACATTTACATCAACCTGCTTTCACTTCTGTTCTCATAATAATGTTCATGTTCAAGTTCATGTAAAGTCTTACATATTACAGGCTATTGGTCATTATGATATCCAATAGCAATAATTAATTAAAACAAATAAATCATACCAATCACTGATACAATATTGTGAAGGAACAAAGTCAAAAGATGCATAACAGAGGTGAAGTAATTGCTCTACGGAATGCACTGTTGACCAGACTTCATTAGCTAATGGAACTGCCTTGCATTAATCAATTCACAATTCCAGACAGTCCACAGAGAGACCAGACAGTTTCTCTCTCTCTCTATTACTAACACAGACACGCTTTTGTCCTATTTCATTTTTGTCTATTCCCCATGGACAAACCCTCAATATCTTCTTAGCCACATTGTCTCACAAAGTCTGTTTACTGTTCAAGTGTGAAATTAAATGCATGGGATAATTAAATTAATGAATGATAGGGACAATAAGAACACACATTTGCAAGAGAGATAGTTGAATTAATACCTCAGAGATGCTAACACAGCCCTCTTTATGTATAGTGTATTTAAGTAATATCAATGTATTTACATGTAGTTTTCATATCATGTTTGAGTGTATCCGTGTCTGAGCCTCTGAATGTCCTGTTTTTGGCAGATGGGGTGTCATGGCTGTGTTCTACAGGGGGTCTGGACAGAGAACCCCCATGTCTGTGCTACTATGTGCCATCTGAGAAAAAAGACCCACACCATGACATCTCATCAAAAATTCATCATATTCATACAGGCAGGAGGCTTCTACTCCCTCGGGGATGTCTCCCATTATCATAACATTGAATATAGAAGACTATGAAACCCATTTGACTAAAAAAAGGTATAGGGATAAACACATAAAATCTGATTATAATAAATTAAGAATTAACAGCAGGCTGGATGATATGTCACGCTATTGGTCTGAAGATGAAGGAGGATGACGAAGATCAAAAGAATAGTAATAACTAATAATAAAATAATAATAACTAAGGCAGGAAAAACTGAATCACAATGAAACTGAAACCTAAACTGAGCATAACGTTCACAGGAACCTGGCACACGCATTAACAAGAGAAATTGAAATAAATCAGGAAATAATTAAGAGAAAGACAGATACAAATATTACTATTACTATAAACTATTACACGTGGGTCACATTTTTTTTAAAATCAAACTTCAAGCAGAAAATGATTACTTAACTTTTCTTCATTCCTCTGTGGGCAAATAAAACTTAAGCCTTAAAGTGTTTGTTAATTCCTTTTCCCCTGATTAAGTTATGCAGAGTTTAATGATATTATATTAAGCCTAATTCCATTCTTCCTTCACATCATGTTACACAGCCGCTGACAACCATTAAACTCATTCTAAAATTAGAGAGAGCGGTTATTATCGAATTATAGCCAAGAAACTTTAATAGCAAGAGTAACCTTGATATTCTTTTTTAATATCACTGAATATATGAGAAACATGTGTTATCACTTTGACTTGAGTCATAGGCTTGGATTAAACAATCATCAACAGTCCTTCTTCAAACATGCCAATATGTTATAACTAGATTTTTGGTGGGATCATGTGATGAAAGAGGGTCTCAAAAGAGATCTAGCCGCATTCTTACAGGTTACAGGGTCACCTTACCAAGCAGTAGGTACCGGCACAAATACTCAGTGTAACAATGAGGGTGCAGAATGTCATGACCTCACTTGGTCTGGTATGTTTGTTCAGTGTACCACTTGTTGGGCAAGCAAAGCTGACTAAAAAGAGGAAAATAGAAAGGGAAACATGGTGTGAGACAAATGTTTAAATTGAATTCTTGGTTGAGTAAAGTAGAGAAAGATTCAAATGGAAATTTGTTTGAAATTTAGTTTATAAGGGCCCTATTTGTACATTTACAGTTTTTACAAAAGTATTTCATGGTGCAAAAAATATACTCTAGTCTACATTTATAGACTAACTCACTAACTTTTTCTTAGGCAATTCGATGAGAGGGATTTTCCTTAAAGAGCAAAAGACACAAAGTCCTGATACAAAACCAACTAGTCCAATAGCTCTAGTTCTAAGAGAAAAAAAGCTACGTTGTCAGGCTTGTTGAATGAAGTTTGAAATAGATTGTTCCGGGGAATGATTTATAATTGAGAGCAGAGAAAACCCAACCTCACCAAAAAGAAGAAGAAGAAACTTCATTGGAAAAACTGCGTACAGGCCATTGAATTTAGCTCAGTCAAGCAAACAGGAGCAGGACAGGTCAGAGTTCATGGAGGGGCAGTCTTTGTTTCTTAGGTATTGTCCATGACAACCTATTCTGCTGGCACATGAAAACCCGATACAGACCAAAAAACACTACGGCTGAAATCAGCTTGGAGCTACACTTACATGCAATACGCTGCAATTTGATTTAATAAAAATGTTAAATGATAACTCATGGTTTGGATAGTTGTTCCAGCTGCCTGAAAACTAGGTATAGCCCTGATACAAACAAGCAGAGACACAGTCTGAATACCAGAACAGATCTGAGTACAAGCTGCCATTTAATGGAATGCATGGACCAGTTCATCGTCTGTTTAAGTAGCTACCCTGAAGGAACCGTGGTGGGGAAAGACAGGTGAAAAATTATCCAAATAGATTTGTTAAAAAAAAAAAAAAAAAAAATTAGTGAGAAAATATTTGACTTATCTTCATATTCAATGTAATCTGAATTATTTACATTTGGATAGAAACCTTCCCACACAAATCGTATCTCTCCACGATTTATAGTTAGCCAATCCAAAAAAGAATTTAAATTTAATGGTCAATTGGAGTACTGGAAATTTAAAGTTATAAATGTTGTATTAAGAACACTAGGTTTTAACTTAGTTAAAAGTAAAAATCAAGTTTGCTGGGTTGCTTTGTGCTCTCACAGGACCCTGCTGTCATTATATCCTGAGTAAAACTTTTATTGGAAAACCTGCCTCACCTAAAGGCATCCTGTCCTGATGTTTACAATTAAGCACATGTCCAGTTCATGTTAAAAGGAGAGTTAAATTTAATTAATTCGATTCATGAGTTGAACCCTAACCCAAATTCCAAGTGAACAAGTCAGAACATCTTAGAAACAACTCCAAATTGCACTAGATTTCACCACTTACCTGCATGGATTATTAGTGTATTGATTAAATTCGTTTTTCAAATGTTACAAAAATCAACTGATATAAAAATATATATTGCTGCCAATAAATATTGCTCATAATATTTGAAGTGCAAAAATATCTTCTTCTTGATTTATAATTTTCGCGGTTGACATAACTTTATGTACATTCAAATACTGTATGAGAGCATAGACAGTAATGAAAAGAAGCCTATGATACTTTTACGACAGTGCCAGCGGCGGTAACCATGAAAACAAGTCGAGAACGCTTTCCGACACAAAATGGCGACTTACATACATAGACAGTAAGGACAAAAAGTAAGAAGTAGTCGGCGATGACATTTAAGTTTATCGTTAGAACTGTTATAGTAGGCTACATTTCAGTCTTATTTTGAATACATTTTTCTAACCGTGTCGAGAGAAAACATTATAGACCGGCCATGAGTGGATCTGGGATTCAAGAGAAGGTTGCTAGACTGTTGAGCAAGCAGAGTGGGAAACCCATTATGAAAGCCGTCAAACCTCTGGCTCTTAAGAATGAGGTCGCTATCCGCAAGCCGAAGAAAGGAGGTTCGGACTTTTTTATTTAACATATGTGTGACGTTACATAAGCTCTGAGATGTCTGTTAGTCTAATTCTGTTCGTCCTTTAGTTCAATGGATGTGCACTAAACGGGTGTGACTGTAAGTTACTCTTCTCACGTTTTGTTTATTCGTTTGGATATAACGTTATTCATATCCCGAAGTCAATGCTTGTTGTGGATAATATTTGTAAATACATATGAAATAATGATAATAATCATCTTGTTTAAATGGAACCGTTTTTTACCCTATAAGTCAAAAATAAATTTGCATAACTTGTGTGTTTTATCTTGTATCATATTTGATACATCAGGCTTTATATAGTGAGAATATGGAGCTCACGTTTGAATAGGGGAAAAATATCCCATATCAACAAGATATGCATTTATGCATATTTTGTATTTCAGTGTAGCATTTTCATAAAATGTATATACATCAGTTGTCACGCTATATATCTCCCAATATATCATAGTAATATATTGAAATGCTTAATATGAATATGAATTATGACATGATACTTAATATGAATCATGAAATAGTTCAATTAAAAAGTGTTTTGTAATATTTAAAGGGGTCCTGGATTTAATAAACTTAAGTAAGTGTTTAGTTAGTGTGTCATGTTTCTGTTTGAGCATAAAAACATCTGCAAAGTTACGACGCCCAAAGTTCAAAGCAGGGAGATATTCTCCTTAACACAAATTGCTTTTTAATGACTACAACAAATAGTTGGCAGGGACTATAACAAATTTCTTCCAACTTTTTTTTTTACACTTCCTGAACATTATGGAGAACAGCCTCCAGAAGAGAGTTCAAAACTTCCATTTTGTTGGGACAATCTGTTGTTTATGGATCACAACTTGTATTATTATTTTTTGTTGTTGTGTTTTCTATTAACAGTTCCAATTAAAAGCTTTTTGTAGTTGCTGTGGTAGTTATGATGTAGACGAAGGGCACTGCTTTGCCTCCGCTATCCTGCTAACTAACATTACAGTATTGATGTAGAGTTACTTGACTGTTCACCACCTCTTAGGAAAATTATCCATGATTTTGTGATCGATTACTGATTGTTTTAACATAGTTTTCTGACAAAAATAGCTAATTAAATGGTGGATAAAATTGTATCTTTAAGAAAATTACAAAAAAACAACAACAACATACCACTCCGAAACGTCCTGTGAAATTGTTTTTAAATCTGTTCAGCACAATCATGTTGTTCGTTAACATTGTCAGGGTCTAAATAGAGCTTGAATTGTTTTGAAATTGGTGTCATTGTTAATATTTACATCTGAGTATAGCTCCTGGTTAGAAAGGGCCGTGACATTTCCTGAACATGCGCTACACGCTGCCAATCACAACACACTAGCCCAGCTAACCAATCACAGCACATTTCAGATTTCATAAGGAGGGGCTTCATCGAAAACAACGCATTCAACCAGACTGGGGAGAGAGGACCTGTAATAATGTAATATATGTGTGTTTTTTGAATAAGCACGCATGGAAACATATTCAAGTAAACCCCAAAAACAAAATCAAGACTTCGTAAAAGAGCATAATAGGACCCCTTTAAATCTTTTTTAGCATATACATTTAGCAATTATAAGTAACTTGGTCTCACTGAGTCTCCATAATAAAGAAACATTATCTGATTGGCTAAACCAACATGACAAAATATTTTTGCTTTCTTAAATGGGACAGGAAATAAACATGTTGCTAAGTTGGCCTCTTTTAAGGCAACATCGAAGGCTTGTTGTAATGCATTGTTTTGCTAAACCCTTACATGGTGACATATTCTCTTTGTTACAGAGGCCACCTGCGTTACGGAGATGTCGTCGCTGATGGTTTGCTGGAAACAGAACGACTTTAACAATGCACTCTGCTCTAAAGAAGTCTCATCCTTCTTTACATGTGTTGAGAAGGTATTGCAGCCATCTAACTCACAATCCTCAGGAAATCCTCTGTAAAACATCCTACTGATAGCTGACAACAATTTAATGGCCTGAATTAACATGGTTTTGATGAATATATGGGAATGGCTAATTGGGATGTACAAAGAACTAGATTTTCACTGCTATTTCCTGGTCATGGCGAACACATTTCCCAGTTTTCATTGCAGTTTCCTGCTAGACCTTTAGTTCGTTTCCGTGTTTTTGGCATCCTCACGCATCTAGTGAGATAATTTTTCTGCTAGCATCTCTACAGCTTGAATGTTAGTTAGAATTAATTATCTTAAAGCCTTTGTTGAGCAGAAATAGTAATTAAAATGCATGCAATAGTCATTTTTATTAACATTGTTTTCTAATTTCGTTTCTTATAGGCACAGATCAAGGCCAAAGGACAGCAGGGAACTCAGGGTCGACTTTTGCCTAAGGAAGCCAACATCTTATTAAAACGATTTCCCAACCTGGCCAGTGAGATTTAGGACTAGTAACACAGATTAGTCACAGAATTGACACTTTTATTATCTGAGCTGTATAGATGGGGACTTTAGTCTGAGTGCATTACTGCGCCAGCTATTTGATGAGAACGGGGTGTGGAAAGGTTTTCTAAAAAACAAATGAAGCTGTCACTGGGATGCTCGCCAAGCAAATGAGCTGCATTCACAAGGTTTTGAAGGTACTTTTGGTGATTACTACATTTCAGTCACTGCACTAGGCCGTCCCATTTTAACAGTACAAAAGAAGCAGCTCAGTTCTCTTCACATACTTAAAGGGATAGTCCAACCAAAAATGAGAATCTGTCACCATTTACTGACCCTCATGTCATCTTTTGTGCACAACAGAAGAAAGACGTACAGGTTTGATATGAAATGCCCCCTTTCATTTTTTTTCTGAGTAATTTTTTTTTTATCAATGTTTGACCATGCCAACATTACTTCCTCAGATAATCTGAATGTTATTGTATTGCTTTTTGGTATTGCTTTTTTATCTCCCCTGCACAACTGAGCTGTGACAATTAATTTATTTTACTATTTTTCTTCCTGTTTCTTGCTGTCCACAATAGAATTAGTCTCAGCCATTTTCAATTATCAGAAATTGGAGATCAAGGGGAAAGTACTCAGTGCCGGATCATGTTACATTGCATGCCATGACAAAGTGTATTGATTTTGACCATTAAAGCTCTACAATAACGATTGAAATAACTCATTTGTAAATGTAATTAACTTATAAATAAGTCACTTTCTATTCAAATGATATATTTCATGTTTTGATCGATTTTAAACTTTGTTCAACTTTGTGACCATGAATTGGTTTAGTTCCCTTAATGCAATTTAACCATGACAACCCTGTGATAACACTGCCCACCATTTCCTTAGACTGATTATCTACAGTTGTCTGCAGCGTAATGTGTTTAGACCCCAAAGGAAATGCTGTCTGCTGTTAGACTAAACCTTACTCAATCACGGCATTGTAAATCTGCTGCTGTTGAACAGCTGTCAACTGGATGAACTTTAATCAAGTAACAATGAACAGCCCAGAATACATTAAGATCTAAGACTGAAACAGCTACAGTGCTGCAGAGTGGTGTTACCAATGTAAATGCCCTTCAGATTTTATTTGAAATAGTACAAAGTAATGATTACCTCAACCTGTTATATTTACTAGGCATTTGATGTTATATACAGTAATCCATGCAGTCTCCAGTTCCTTAAGTGTATATAAACCAGATTAACAACCCCTGAACAGAGTGTGGCAGAATGCCAAGCAATGCAGCCACACCTCTGGGCATCAGATAAGAGCAATCCAACTATTATCATTTGTTTATTTTTTTTTTTTTTTAGCTCATTGATACTGATAAAATGACTTTTGTTTTTTTAGCTTTGATCAAATGTATAAATACTTGCATTTTAAGTAATGATATAATTTTAGTGTTCTTTAGCAAGAAACAAATGTTATTTTATCTATAATTTAAACCTGGACACAACTGGTCCTACAGACCAATGAATTTAAGTATAGTAGAATATGAATAACGTGTTATTGTGTTGTGGTTAAAGGGAGCCTTTGATCTTTGTTAAATTATGAGTAAGTGATTCAGGTATTGCTAACTTCTATTGAAGCTGCTTGAATTGTGAACAATGTGGAATGAGGTCTATTCAAGTGCTTGTGTACACAGGTGAACAATGCAAGACATGGTGAGCTCAACCACCTGTGTGTATTGAGGATCTTGTTTTTAATATATTTAAAAGCCAGGAGATTTAAAAGATAATTTTTTTTCCAAGTGGTTAATAATAGCCACCTTATCAACACAAGCCCTTTGCCCTTTGTTAAGAAGGCTTCAGGAGTTATGGAAAAGAACAGGAATTCCTTGTCTGTCTGTTTCATATTTGCCATGTGACCGCAAAAGGCCTGTGTTTTCTATTTAAGCTTTAGGCGTATGGTGCTGTTCAAGGGTCTGCTGAGTTATTCAAAAATGTTTTCTATGCAGATAACTTGAATATTTTATATCAGAATATGTTTTCAATTTTCCTGAATGAAAATATATCCTGTGATGATTTATTTTTTGGTGAATAGGTGGCTAATTTGGATTAATTTGTTCAATCTTGTTAGGTTTTTTAATACACTGTCTGGACATATCATCAGTGATGTAACCTAGGATAACCTGGGCACAAAACACATTATTATAGGTTGTTATTTTTATTTATTTATTTATTATTTTATTTTTTTAAGTTTCTGGCAAGAGTTGTTGTGGGGTTTACCCTAAATTTCATGGCTTTTTTCTTTTATGTTTGTTTTTAATTATTATTATTTATTTTTTTTTACAGTATAAAATTCATATGAAATCGCCGCCTCATAAAATATTTAGGCCCATATTTTCTCACGAGATCAGGTCCTGTAACTGGCAAGAGATTTTTCTTTCTCATTAAAGTGTCATCATAACTTTTTCACAAGTAGATTGACAATCTTTTAAAATGTCATAATTAGATGGAAGTAGTGACATATCGTAGGACATTGGCTCAAGTTGCTTAACATAATCTATCAATGTTATTTGTTTATTAAACCACATTAAAGCGATTTAAATATTTTATATTTTATTTATTATTTATCTACCAAATAAAAGTCAGCAATAGGCCTATATTGGCAAACAGATGTACTGACTAGTGAAATTGCAATAGATAGTCACCATTGGATTACTAATTAAAGCCAAGTACTAGCAGGCTTATAGGAATAATTGTTAAAACGGCTTGCCATAGCCTCACTCGCTCACTGCACTGTGCTCCATAAATGTTTATATGTCCTATAATCATCTGTAGTACTGAGGGCTGCAGGAGCGGCGTCTTCTTTCTTCACCTCAGTGAACGCAAACCTCGGTGACCTACACATGGAAGGGGTGTCAGTGGTGTCGTTGGACTTTTAGAAGTTTACACAATATTGTTTTGTTCTATCTGATCATTTTCAATGTTTCTTCTTCTGGAACAAATATTTATAAACATTTTGAGGCGGGAAGGCGTCCCACTTTCCCCGTATGCCCGAGGAGAGCGATGATGGGACAGTTGTGCTGGATGAATGGTCAATGACAGGATGGATATCACTGGGATCCTCTTTATCGCTTTTATACTTCGCTTCTCTGTCGGTGTCTTCGGCGAGGTATGTAAACTCAGTTTGTTATGGCTAATAAGTTCTTAGTGAGCTCACAAACAGTCAAACTGACTGATTTATTTATTGACGCGTCACGCGTTCCTTTAGTTTTAAGTCGATACGTGAAAGGTTTAACATTTTGATCCTGCATGTTATTATGACTGTTTTTGACGTCGTCACTGTACATTAACGCCGTGTATCACGTGAAAGTGTATGATTGTTACAGAAGGAATTATGCAGTCTTTGTTCGTTGTGTGTGTGTGTGTGTGGCTGAGGTGTACTTTGCCCCTTTAAATTTAATCTATTTAAAGTATCTAAATAATAATCACGAGGTAATGATAGCCGTGCATGCATATTTACACGCATGCGCTTCCATAATATGTTGCGTTATAAGTTTTTATTTTATTTAGGCCTACATTGTTTTTTACTATTATTATTATTTTTATCATCATCATTATGTCCATACTTAATAAAAAAAACACGATTGCACATTTTAATATGTCCTTGTTACAGTTTAAGTATAGCTTACATTTAATTACTGAGGATATCAATGAACACCATGCACTTACTATAGGAATAGAGTTTGATTTAGAGTTAGTTGCATACAATTAGGCATAATTTACTGCTATTACTACAGTAAATAGCCTACATGTAACAAATGTAGCATAAAATAAAACTGTAAAATAAAACATTAAACCAATCTAAGTGGGTTTGCTGGTTTCAGATGGTTTAAGATGATCTTCAGCTGGTCTGTGGCCCGATAAACTGAAAAGTGTCAAAAACTCCACTAAAACCAGTCAACATACTTGAAAGCCACACTGTTAAGATGTTTGAGCAGGGATATATGAATAAACAATGACAGTTACCATACTTGCTGTTATTTTCTGTCTTAGTTGTTCCTCAAGTCTGACGGTTTGAGAAACGTATCTTATTTCATCTTATTTGTACTTACACCCTCTACTATAAGCGTTCTGTCCCATCGTTTGCTTGCAGTTTAGTGAGGAATGAGGATGAGAGAAAACTAAAGTGTGATGCTCATTGCCTTCATCACCCAGCTCACACAGTAGCAGTCGCATAATGACTTGATGGCCATGAAAGTGTTCTTTGATCTCAGCTAAAGCATAACTCCTCCACACTATAAACTCATGTCTATGTGACATTTTCCTGTCGTAAAGCAACGGATACCTTTAATAGCCTTCCTCTAGGGTGAAAACCTCTGACTAAGGCTGGCAGCTGGTTTTTGGGATCAAAACAACAACAAATAAAATGATGTAAACTACAAATAAGACTGTATCTTGTGTTTAAGTCTTAATTCATGTCTAGAATTATTATTATTCACTTCATTTACTTGTCATGTCCATTGTCATGCACATAAAAAGTTTTCCTTTTGTGGTTTCATGAAGATCTTTAACATCCAGGGCACCTTTCTATTGCACAAAAGGTTCATTTTAGTGGAAAAGTCATTAAGATTATTAAAATGATCTAAGAAAAAAGATTATTTTAAGAACTCTTCACTGAAAGGTTTTTTGAAGAACCCAAAAAGGACTCTTCTATCTATGGCATCGTATATTTTTTCCTACCATGGAAGTCAATGAGACCAGAAACTGTCTGGTTACTGATATTCTTCAAAATATAAGAAAATCAGTTGAATGCATTCAAAAACGGTAAAACTCAACTGTTTAACTCTGAAGAAGTTGTAAAATGAGCCTATTTCCAAAAAAAAGTGGAGTATCCCTTTAAGAGTGTGGTACCGTGAAGGTATCAGATTGGAATATGATGCTTTTGTATATTAAACAAAATACCAATACCAAAATGAATACCAAATGATTACCCATTCATTTCACAAGGTAATTCAAAGAAAACATGTCCAAAAAAAAACGACATGTCCTTGTTACTTTTTATTTTTTTATTGAAAGAAAGACTGACTGTTGTTGTTTTGTCTTCATAGGCAAGACAGAGCGCTGTGTACCTAAATACCCTGCAGAGCTCAGGTAGGCACTCACATGCGTTTACAAGTCTATATTTTTCTCTATTTCTTAAAGGTTAATTTTTTTGTGTGAGAACATTTGCTTGGGAAATTAAATTATGTCACCTAATTCAGGCACACACTCATTGGTTGCAGCTGAAATGTCAATGTATTTTGTTCTCGTAAAGAGCATCTCTTTCAGTGCCAAGAACCACATCCCTGCTTGGCACTGTAATACAACATTAACCGATGCAAAAACACTTGACTGTCAAGAGATATATTTGTCGATGTTTCCCTACGGCAGAGTTAAAGTAATACTCAACCACAACAATGGCTTCTCAGACAAGATTGCCATGGAGAGAAACACAATATTCAATGTGCTTGTAATATGAGTAAAGCACAAACACTTACTGATGACAGTGAATGGATTTGAAGCAACTGTGCCATTGATGGGCTTTGAGGACTCGCTAATTTGAGACTGAATGTCCCACTGTTTTTGCATATTACACGTGTCATATTCATATTCTGTGAACTTTATTGCTTTCCTTGCCTTCCAAGTCTGGACAGGTTTGTACGCTGACATCCTTAGGGCAGGATGCTGAAATATACTCAACCTTCCACAGAACCGTCAACCTACTCCCAGTTCATGCTGGGGCAGTGTGAGATTCCTCTATGATTGCCTCATCTGTAGACTTATTTTACACAGGCCAGCAGCATCTGCTGTTAAACCACTTATATTTAGTCTCTTGTGAGACCACCAGGAGTCTTGTTGGTGGTCTTTATCGTGCTCTATAACTGTAACACCATGATAAATATGACTGGAACTCAACCCTGATGCTATTTCAGCAAATTGCTTTACTGTATGTACAGACATACAGCGTGGAACCTGAGCTATCACAAGACGAGACGTGAGTGTGTGCAAGAAAAGATTTTAGACTCTTGAACTATTAACCGGCCAATGTACATATATTTCTAATGTCAAAAATATTTTTTAAATTGGAAACATCAACAATTAAATCTCTTTTCCATACATTTTTTGCTCATATACTCTACTATACTAACACAGTGTATGGTGTTTTATCATCGACTTGCAATGCACATGTTTATGATACTGAAATGCACTATATATATCAGTACCAGTTATTGACTGATATTATATTTTTTCATTTATTGGTTATATGTCTGGTATATACAGTGTATATATATATATGAAGAGTTCAGATGCAAAAGCCTCTAAATGCCATTTGAAATTTTCTTCTAAAATGTCCATTTTTATCAAGCTTGTATATTTAAGTTCAGTAATTTCACTTAAATGACAATTAATAGGTAATCTTCATTGCCATTTAAGTGAAATTACTGAACTTAAATATACAAGCTTGATAAAAATGGTCATTTTAGAAGAAAATTTCAAATGGCACTTAGAGGCTTTTGCATCTGAACTCTTCATATATATATATATATATATAAAATAACTATTATCGAATGAATGTATGTATGTATTATATTAATTACATTGCATTATATCATATTGCATTACATGGTTAACAGCGGCTATAACATAAAAAACTAAAAATAATTATCAATATTTTATCATTTGATTATGGAAAGTTTTTTTTTGTTTTGTTTTTTTGTTTAGTGAGATGTCAGATAGCCATGTCATCCTCCTCTGTTTACTCTGCCTAAATTGAGATAATCATAATGGATGGACTGGACGTATAAAAATGGCTCACATTGGAAATCTAATACTGTTCCCTGATGAAACATGTTTTTAATAAGATATGGGATGATACTGTTTGAGTTTTTTTCAGTACTTTGTTTAGTTATATTTGAATAATGTAGACGTAATAGAGTTTCATTGATGCTTTAGCTCTTATATGCTTATGTTGGCCGTCAGTCTTTTCAGCTCAATAGTCTAAAGTAATCTACACAAGCAGGGTTAGGCTATGTGTCCGCTGGGTGTATTTGTATACGCATACAGGTGTAAATACTTTTCTGGCGTAACATCTGCAAGCGTTTTGGCCCATAATACTCAGAGTATGAGATTGTCTCATCCCTCTCTCTCTCTCTCTCTCTCTCTCTCTCTCTCTCTCTCTCTCTCTCTCTCTCTCTCTCTCTCTCTCTCTCCCTCTCCCTAAGGGTTTAGCACCTGCTTATAAAGAGAGACTAGGGCACAATGTCCTCTGTTTGATCCTGCACAACAGGACCATAAATTCTCAGGAGTTTTTTTTTTTTCTTCCAGAGCTGATCGATTCTATGGAAGCTTGTAAGCTTGTTTCCACCACAGAGTAAAAAAATAAAAAAGACAATTGTGGATTTTTATCTCGCAATTCTAACAATTTCAAAATGTTATGTTATAAAGTCGCAATTGCGAGAAATAAACTCGCAATTTAGACTTTTTTTCTGACTTTTCTGACTTTATAACATGCAATTGGGAGATATAAAGTCAGAATTTCATGATATAAAGTCGCAATTTCATGTTATAAAGACTGAATTGCTTCATAATTATAATATACAAGTCTGAATTATTTCACAAATTAATTTAACAACACACTAAACCTTGAAATTAAATTTGTTGTTTCTGGCTGCTTCTACACAGTAAATATTTTAGAGAATGCTCTCTCACATGAGACTCTAGAATAGATCACATAATTTGATCACAAAAATGCTCAATATTTGGTTTTGATTAGAATTATTTGGAAGATGGAGGTTCCTGATTGTGACTAACTGATGCAACTTCAAGCAAGCAAAAGTAAATTAGTTATTTGAGTAATTCCTTAATATTTATTTGTTTGAACACACACACACATTGTATAACACATCACTACAGGGCATGTAAGGTCTGAATCTGTGACTCATCATAGTGGGTCCTCACAGGTCTTGCTAGTAAGCCATCATTAGTTTCTCACACTGCTGTCCCTCACCCTCTGCACCCAGAGGAAGGACTGTAGGGGTTTTCACTCATATAAAAAAGTTACAAGACAAGAAAGCTAATAAGACCACCCTAGGTTTACAACACTGCTGCATTGACATAACACATGGTCTTATCAATTTAGGACATGCACATTTATTTTCATGCCAAGGTTTTTAAAATAAGTTGAGCTTTATTTGCCAATGAATAAAAATATTATTTTATGTTCCATCAAGGGCATTATTAAAGTTTGAATGCTGAATTTAACTTTAAATTGTGTGCATGTTTCCCATAGGACCTCTGTCCTGCTCTGAGGGCTTCACTGAGCTGGGTTATTACAATGGGTCTGTGTCTCAGACAGACTCCGGCTCTTCCTGTCTAAAATGGACTGACTTTCCCGACTACATGCTGCAGTACCCTGATCGTGGGCTGGGTGACCATAACCACTGTAGAAATCCTGACCGTGCATCCAACCCCTGGTGCTTTTTCAGACAGAAGTCAGGAGCAATCGGATGGGCCTACTGCGACTGCCACCAGGGTGAGCATTTGAGCATTCCTTGTTTTAAAACAAAAGCTGTCTTGTTATTTTAATATCTTTCTGTACCTTGGGTTTTGAGGAAGAGTAAGGGACCATTCACGCAAAATAACAAAAAAAAAAGCGAGACGCAGGTCAGTGGAATGTAAAGATAATATGCTCTTGAGACGCGTTTTTAAAGGTTGAACTTCATTTAATTTGTGCACTGTGTTTTCAGAAGACAGGAGTGCACCGGTCAAACATGTTAAGCCAGTGCATGTTTAAAAGTAGAGTGTCACGGGTGTGGTTCAGGCAAGGAGCACGAGGAGACCGGAGTATCGGATATTGATTACTTTTTAATCACAAACAGGCAGGAAGACAGGAGTACAGGGCCACACGGGCTAACAACAAACATCGACCGACCAGGACTGAATCAAACAGAGGGAACTAAATACACAGAAGAATCAAACATAATGAGGTGCAAACAGGTGAAACAGATGATACATGACGAGGAACAGGTGGCTGATGAGGGAGTGAGTTCCGGAAGGGAGACAAGAGGATCCTGGGAAGTGTAGTGCTGAAGACGAGACAGACTGGTGCAGAAGAGGGCTGTGACAGAACTCCCCCCTCCCGGAAGGCGTGACCTCACGCCGTAGCGCAGAGGAAGGAGGGGGGAAGAACTGAGGGCAGAGTAGGGCGTGGCCAGGGCGGAGCAGGTTGAGGGCGTGGTGGAGCAGGCTGAAGGCGTGGCCAGGGCGGAGCAGGCTGAAGGCGTGGCCAGGGCGGAGCAGGCTGAAGGCGTGGCCGAGCAGGCTGAAGGCGTGGCCATGGCAGAGCGGACCCTACAGGCGGCCACGGCGGTGAGGACCCTTCAGGCGGCCACGGCGGTGAAGACCCCTCAAGCGGCCACGGCGGAGCAGGCTGAAGGCGAGACCAGGGGAGAGCGGGTTGAGGATGAGACCAGGGCGGAGGAGATGGAGGGAGGACCCCTGGTGGCGGCGATGGGAACTGGGCTAACGCCACCAGGGGGCCGACTGACAGGGGCGGAGCAGATGAGCGAGGAGACCAGGGTGAAGCAGAGAGACTGGCGACATCGGGTGCTGATGAGGAACCGAGGGACCATGGGGACACCGCAGGCTCAGGTGACTGAAGTGACGACAGGGGTACCGAGGGACACGGTGAGGCCAAGGGGAGTGAGGGCTGATGGGTGACTGGAGGGAGTGAGGAGTCCGACTGAACCGGGGGGGTGGAATGACGGGACGAAGGCAAAGGATGGAAGTCCAAAGGTGAAGGGAGGATGACGAGGGAGTGAAGGGAATCCGGCGGAATGAGGGAGCCTGGCCGAGTTGGTGGACCGAGGGACCATGGAGGAACTGAGGGAGGTGAGAGCCACGGGGGAGCCGATGGGACCGGGGGCCGAGGAAGTGTCCAGGTGGAGGCGGAGTGAGGCAAACACAGGGTATCCAGTGACCAGGCTGGGTCAGGGTAGCAGGCAGACGGAAGGGCTGACGGATGACTGATGGGAGGAGGCGGGAGAGGGAGGCTGGGTGGGATCCTGGTCTCAGGTGCAGGTTGGACGGTCTCTGGCGCTGGCTGGACGGTCTCTGGTGCAGGCTGGACGGTCTCGGGCGCAGGCTGGACGGTCTCGGGCGCAGGCTGGACGGTCTCGGGCTCTGGCTGGACGGTCTCGGGCGCTGGCTGGACGGTCTCGGGCGCTGGCTGGACGGTCTCGGGCGCTGGCTGGACGGTCTCGGCCTCTGGCTGGACGGTCGCGGGCTCTGGCTGGACGGTCGCGGGCTCTGGCTGGACGGTCGCGGGCTCTGGCTGGACGGTCGCGGGCTCTGGCTGGACGGTCGCGGGCTCTGGCTGGACGGTCGCGGGCTCTGGCTGGACGGTCGCGGGCTCTGGCTGGACGGTCTCGGGCTCTGGCTGGACGGTCTCGGGCTCTGGCTGGACGGTCTCGGGCTCTGGCTGGACGGTCTCGGGCTCTGGCTGGACGGTCTCGGGCTCAGGAGGGCTGGACGGGACCAGCGATGAGGTGGGTTCGGGCTCAGGAGGGCTGGACGGGACCAGCAATGAGGAGAGTTCGGGCTCTGGAGGGCTGGACGGGACCAGCGATGAGGAGAGTTCGGGCTCAGGAGGGCTGGACGGGACCAGCGATGAGGAGAGTTCAGGCTCAGGAGGGCTGGACGGGACCAGCGATGAGGAAAGTTCGGGCTCAGGAGGGCTAGATGGGACCAGCGATGAGGAAAGTTCGGGCTCAGGAGGGCTGGACGGGACCAGCGATGAGGAGGGTTCAGGCTTTGGAGTGGTGCTGGTGACTTCCTCCACGGTGAATGGAGATTCACAGCACACCAGCACCCACTCCACACAGGCGGCCAAATCATCTTCTGGACCGCTCCCTGGGAGGCGTGCCCGGGACCGCTCGCTGAGGCTGGCGATGTAGAAATCACACAGCGAGCGGTCCGAATAGTGTGTGAGGCACGCCAGCTCCAGAAAATCCCTGGTATGGGACTCCAGGGAGCGGTTTTCCTGTTCCAAACAGAGGAGGGCTACTGCTGGAAGGTCCATCTTACTTCACTTTGCGGTCGGTCGATCTGTCACGGGTGTGGTTCAGGCAAGGAGCACGAGGAGACCGGAGTATCGGATATTGATTACTTTTTAATCACAAACAGGCAGGAAGACAGGAGTACAGGGCCACACGGGCTAACAACAAACATCGACCGACCAGGACTGAATCAAACAGAGGGAACTAAATACACAGAAGAATCAAACATAATGAGGTGCAAACAGGTGAAACAGATGATACATGACGAGGAACAGGTGGCTGATGAGGGAGTGAGTTCCGGAAGGGAGACAAGAGGATCCTGGGAAGTGTAGTGCTGAAGACGAGACAGACTGGTGCAGAAGAGGGCTGTGACATAGAGCAGTTGAATGCAAAAAAACATTTTGTGTGGACAGACCCTTGTGTAAATGTGACAAATGCCATTCACAAACCTACCAACACATGTGCAAAACTATTTCTAATCTGAAGCTTGAAAATGATAAGTGTCACTATGCAAAAATGTTTCAGGTTGTTTGTTCAAAATGTTGAGCAGGCTGGTTATCGTTACAGATATTATATCAGTCTAGCATGACTTTCCCATGGAACATTTTAGTCATCAGGGATATACTGTGACCAAGTTATAATTAGGTCAATTATGCACTAAATATGTTCTAGACATATTAAAGTGTACACACAGACTGGTATACAGTATCTGACAAACATGTGAGCTAATTCTGATTCATCTTTATTGTTGATATTCTCTAATTGATTACCATTATAATCAACACCTTTCTGGTGCCTAACTGTATGAATGTATGTATAGGTTTATTTACACATTCATTAGGTTTATTTATACATTCATTAATTTACATGTTTATTTATTTAAGGTTTAAAAAGGTTTAGGTCTATTTAGAGGCAGTACAAAAGCATAAACAAATAAAAAGCATTGTACGTAGAGATTGAAGCACAAGCTAATCATTGTTGAAATAAACTCATTCAACATTAAATCAGTTGTCCTTGCTATTCAAATAGCTGTTGTACATGCATACAGTAAATACAGTGGGACTGCAGATGTAAATTAACCTTTGGCTAACTCTGGTACAATGCGTCAAATGGTAACATTTATGTTTAAAATTGTACATGGTCCCTAAAAAAATAAATAAATAAATAAAAAGAGAAAAAAACTAGAATATTCAAAAATGCAGAAAATAAAATAACATTTGGGGCTGTACAGTGCACGGTTGCAGGTGAAAAGTTCTTACTATACTGTGCTGTGTGTGTTTATTAAGTGAATGTGTCTTGGTGAGTATTTGTGTCATAGCTGTCATATTAGCGTGGGTGTTGTTATACAGAAATCGAGTGACGTTTATTATGGCAGTCAGCACACAGCCAACAGTCAAGGATTCTCTCTGTCCTCTCTTTTTATTATACTCTATTCATCTTCCCCTGTCTATGCATTTAATGTTTAATAATCAATCAGGATCACGTCCCTCGTGTCGTGTGTATTTGTCACTCTGTACTCCCACTCAGAAAGTGTCCATTCGCTCTCTGGATCTGTTTGTGCTGGTCTGTCATCATCACCTGCCTGTGTCTGTGGTCCAGTGTTGAAATCTCTAGGAGCTGTGATTATCTCTGTCTGCCTTTCTCTTGCTTTTCTTTTCAGTGTAATAACATTAAACACAGTTACAGACTCAAACAATTAGAGTGTATTTAAATTCATGTCTGTGAGCGTGGTGTGTGGCAGCAAGATGATAATTTGCAAGACACAATGTCTCTAATGTGATCATTCTGTACTAATTGCAGAGTGGTGATTCATAGAGTCTGTAGATGTAAATGGGTGATAGTGGGGTAAGCTGTGCCACTTTTGTTGTCCTCTAGTTGTCCTCTAGACAAGGAGAAAGAAGACACGGAGGTAAAAGCTAATTATATTTGAGGATGTCTGCTCTCCACGGAATAGAAAGGATCAACAATAAGGAAATGGAGAATTGGATTTCTCAAAACATAAATAGCATTTGAAAAGCATATATATATATATATATATATATATATATATATATATATATAGTAACAGGTGTGTAGGGATGATGAGGGAGAGAGAGAATCCAAGTGACCAAAAAGACAAAGACATTAACACAGATAATCCTGACTGGGAAACAGGCAAATACACAAACACAAAGATTTCACATTGTCACATTGAACTGACCATTGTACCATATTGATATAAAAATACAGAGAGAACGAAAATATATTCAATTCTTTATCAACAATATGAAGTGCATTACATATTACATCATGTCAGAGTTTCCCAAACTGGGTTTCTTGAAGAAACTGCAAGGGGTTTGTGAATTTAATGAAAAGCTATTAAGTAATTAAATCATAAACATGTTGGATTCAAATAAATCAATGAAAGTAAAACACTTACTAAGAAAGATTCAATATCTGATTTGTTTACCTGCATGCCATGTGACCATTAACCTGAGAAACAAGAACTTAATTGTATTACTTGTTATTATTCATATTACACTCTCAGAAAAAAAGGTACAAAAGCTGTCACTGGGGCTGTACCTTTTCAAATGGTTTACTTTTTTTTTTTACCTTAGTGGTACATATTAGCACCTAAAATGTACACATTAGTACCTAAAATGTACATATTAACACCTAAAATGTACATATTAGTCCTTAAAATGTACATATTAACACCTGAAATGTACATATTAGTACCTAAAATGTACATTTACACCTAAAATGTACATTTTAGCACCTAAAATGTGCATATTAGGACCTACAGTAAAATGGACATATTAGCTCCTGAAATGTACATATTACATTACATAACATTTACATATAACATTTAAAAATGTACATATTAACACCTAAAATGTACATATTAGCACCTGAAATGTACATATTAACACCTAAAATGTACATATTAGCACCTAAAATGGACAAAAGTTTACCTTTTGAAAAGGTACAGCCCCAGTGACACTTTTTGTACCTTTTTTCTGAGAATGTATTATTATAATATACTTTAGTTTATTATTGACCAAACTATTTATTCAAGGGAAAGTTGAATGTTTTGTTCCACCTATTCCTCCAGGTGAGGCTCGGTTGGTGGGGGGTTCGTCTAATAAAAGTGGTCGTCTTGAGGTTTACCTGAATGGCCGTTGGGGAGCAGTGTGTGACATTCACCTGACTGATCGAGATGCCAGTGTGATCTGTAGACAACTGAGGCTCGGGTATAAGCTGCAAACTCTATTCATTATCAGCTAGAGGCTCTGTACTGATTAACGCTCAGTATGTGCTCTCATTTAATTACCTGCTAACCTCCCCAACAGTGAAATCGGCACTGCGCTTCGCCACTCTTACTTTGGACCTGGATCTGGTCTCTTCCACTTTGAACGTCTTGGCTGCCATGGCAATGAAGATTCTCTGCTGAAGTGCCGGAGCCGGAAATATGTCTCCGGCGACTGTAACCATGGCAATGAGGCCGGAGTGGTGTGTGCTGTTCCAGAGGGTAAGTTTTTTTTTTATTTGAGTGGGGTATTCTGTATATATATATATATATATATATATATATATTAGGGCTCGGAAACGATTAATCTTGATTAATCGCATCCAAAATAAAAGTTTGTGTTTACATAATATATGTGTGTGTAGTGTGTATAATTATTTTGTATATAAATACACACACATGCATGTAAACATTTAAGAAATATTTGCATGTATGTACTTTATATATATATTTATACAAAATTAATACTATACATAAATATAAATATTTGATGTATTAATAACACATTTTTCTTAAATATATACATGCATATGTGTGTATTTATATATACAAAATAATTATAGACACTACACACATATATTATGTAAAAACAAACTTTTATTTTTAATGCGATTAATCACGATTAATCGTTTCACAGCCCTAATATATATATATATATATATATATATATACTTTCAAATTTGATCCATTTAATGCATGAAAAAAGTATTCATTTTCTTTCACTTTTATTTACTTTTGAAAGGTATATAAATATAGATGTACATATAGATATAGATAGGGCCTTTATAGATGTAGATATAGATAGAGAACAAATGCAAGTTAGGAAATATTATCTTTGTCACATGCTGTCAATTAAATTTCTCAGATTCACAGTTCATAAAGCGCTAACTGAGCTTCCTGTATCTGCTGATCATACTCCTTAGTGTGGCCTTCTGTGGAGCTAAATGAAGACCGAATTCATGACAGACAGAAGCAGAGTCATAAACCGTGTGCCTGTTGTAATGGGACAGTTTGCTAGAACAAGGTCAGGTATATTTAGCGAGAGCTGTGAATTATTCACACAGAAACATTAGGAAGGAGAAAGCAATCTGAGATCTCTGAGGCTTTGCCAAGGGTTCTTACACGTCCCCATCATTTACCACGCACACATACATGCTACTAAGCATTATGCCATATGTGGGAGACATATATCTTGTAAAAGTACCTCTAATGATGCGTATAGCATCATAGTTTTACGCTTCTGCTCTCAAGATGGTGTGAAATGTTTCACTGATTATTTTGTCCTAATCATTCTCTGCTGCTGTCAATGAATTATCGGTTGATTGGACTGTTTTGCTTAGGTAATGGTGCCCCCCTGAGGCTCGTGGGAGGCCTTGAGGATTTCGAGGGCCGTGTGGAGGTGTACCATAATGGGAAGTGGGGTACTATCTGTGATGACCAATGGGATGATATTGATGCTGAAGTGGTTTGCAGACAGTTGGGGTTGGGGTAAGAAATATGTCATCATTTGTATCCTTTTTGATGCCAAGGACCCACAAAAATGACTTCATGAAATCCAATCCCATTAAATCCCATCCCATTCCATAAAATATAATATTATCTGGAAAATATGTATTTTCTTTTAAATTGACAGATTGGATTTTATTTCATACCTTTCAGCCTGAGGCTGTAGATAAAAAGTAAAATATATTTGTTAAATTAAATATCTTAAGTTAACATGTTAACTTTGACAGCCCTAAAAAATATATTTAGTAAAAATTTTAAAAAATTCCATGATCTGCCTTGTGGCTTTCCATGTGAAAAAAAAAACAATTACGAGGTATACGAGAGTACGAGGATGTATTGCAAGTTCTTCTAATGTTGCTTGAAAGCTTTTGTAAGTAAGGACATCATCAGGATGTTAGTGAGCTCTTTTCTCTTTAGATAATATTTATAAATGATTTTTTTGCGTTGAGCTGGCAGACAATGATGATGTCATGCACAGGTCTGAGTGCCACTTAAAAGCACAGTCATTTTTTACGCGCTAGCACAGTGAGTGAACTTTATTAATATAGATGAATGGAAGGAGTGTATGAATGATTGATAGGGTGCAGTGATTCACTCCATGAATCTGCAGTGGGATCGAAAGCAACACCATCCATCTAACATTTTTTCTGTACACTTCTCACTATTCTTTTATTGTATATACATCAATAATAATTATCTTGAATGCCTCTACACTGTAAGTATCAATACAAAGTTATTTAATGCATCCTTTATTAATAAAAGTATTCATTAAAAAAAGTACTGACCCCAAACTTTTGAAAAGGAGTGTGTTTCTTGAATGTTTTGGCATGGGAAAGAATCACAGGCATTTGTTTATTTTTAGTGGTGTACCAAAGGCGTGGACATGGGCACACTTTGGGCAGGGCACTGGGCCTATCGTCCTGGATGGCGTGCACTGCACAGGAAATGAACTGTCTCTTGAGGAATGTCCTCATGCGCCCTGGGGACGGCACAACTGTGACCACATGGAGGACGCCGGAGTGTCTTGTAACCCATTTACAGGTGATGATGACATGAACTGTGTCAGACAACATCACAGCCCATGTGAAAACACATTAAAAGTACTTTAGGTACCAAAAGTCCTGCCCCTTTTACGTTTATCAGCATTTCATCTGTCTGTATAAGAGATTAAACATATCCATGCTAATGCTGCTGTAGATGGAGTGTTGCGTCTAGTAGGAGCTGATAGCCCGTGGGAAGGACGCCTTGAGGTTTATTACGCTGGAGAATGGGGAACCGTATGTGATGACAACTGGACTGGACGTCACGCCCAGGTGGTATGTCGACAGCTGGGTTATCGGTAAGCTGATTGATAACATATTCCTAATGTAATATATTCCTAATTTTGCATATTAGATGTTTTCAAGTTTGATTTGAGATCTTTTGGTCACAGGAAACCAGGAATGTATAAGTGTTTTCATTTAGCCATCTGATCTGTTGCTGCAATACTGCTATTTGTCCAACAGAGGGCGTGCTGAGGTGGCTCCAGATGGGATGTATGGGGAGGGTTCAGGGTTGATCTTGTTGGATGAGGTGAAATGTGAAGGGGGCGAGAGCTCTCTGCTGGACTGTGCTCATAGTCAGTGGGGGCAGCACGACTGCTCCCACAATGAAGATGTGGGCATACGCTGTGAAAGAGAAGGACATAACAATGAAATTCCTGAAGTGGCTCCTGCCGCAGGTTTGTAAACTCAGTGTAAACACTTTTATTAGCTTTATCATCATCAAGAGCAACATAAAATCCTAACCAGATTTTACTCAAGAAGAAACATTTTACACTTTTAAGAGCCCTCCAAGCCAAATTGGATTCTAGGAAACATTATCTTTCATAAAATGGCATGTTTGCATATTTATATATGCTTATAAAAACATTGTATATTGAAGAACATGGTTAGAACATGGAGTAAAAAATATTGAAATCACCAGAAAGTAATTTGTTTGTAATAATGTGATTTTAAAATAAGTATTAAAGAAAATATATATTTTTTGTCATTTCAGGCACCATATTGACACCATAGTGTAGGGCTGTATAACAGGAGTGCCCATAAAAACATTCTTAGCCAATGAAATGGCTTTGTACCCCACGTGGGGGATATGATTTTGCATAACATCAAAAATGGATTTACATTGGATTTACAACTAATTATATATTTAATTATCATGTACAAGTCTATAGAGGCCCATATTTTCTGTGCTGTGTCTCCAGGTCCCCTGGTGAGGCTGGTGGATGGTGAGAGCCGTAAGGAGGGCCGCGTAGAGGTGTTTATTAATGGCGAGTGGGGCAGCGTGTGTGATGACGGTTGGAATGACATCAATGCTGGAGTGGTCTGCAGACAGCTAGGATTCATGTAAGCATGTTTCACGTGATCAAAGAAAATCTCTGAATTTTCAAACACTTACTTGTTCCTCTTTCCCCTTTTCTATATCAGTGGGGTCTCGAAGGCCCGCTCCATGGCTTATTTCGGCGAGGGCCAGGGGCCGATCCATCTAGATAACGTGAAGTGCGTTGGAACGGAGGCTTCATTGGGTGAATGTTCAGCTGTTGGCTCGGACGCCCATGATTGCAGGAACAGTGAGGACGCAGGGGTCATCTGTGATTACACCACTGAACCTGTAAAGTACAGCGGCATGAGCAAACAGGAATGTGGTTTGAGACCCAACACACAGAGGCGCAGGAGAAGGATCATTGGAGGAGATAAATCTCTACGGTAATGGGCGTCAGGGTTCCTATTATTTGCTAATATTGTAACATCTGCGTTGTTTTTTATTAATCTCTTATCTGTATTTATTGTTTATTGGCCAGCTGCCATTGTTACTGTCTTAAATTGCAATATGGTCACTAGAGAACAGCATATGATTTTTGTACATTTACAGTTACATGAAAGCGACTACAAATTTATTGTATAATCATGTGTTTGATATTAAACAGCAACTTTTTTAGATATAAAGGTATAGTTCACAAAAAATGTAAATCCTTTCATCATTTACCCACCCTCATGTACTTCCAAACTTGTATTTCTTCCCTGGAACAAAAAAAAAGAGATTTTGAAGAATATTCTGCCCACTCTTTTCCATATATCATGTAAATGAAGGTGGATTCTGGCTGTTCCAAAATGGTGTAATTCTTTGGTCCTCGTCTAATAATTAATTCAAAGTACACTACCTTTAAGAAGTTTACTTCTATTTCAAAAGTGACTGTAAAGACATTTATAATGTTACAAAAAATGCCTGTCAAATAAATGCTGTTCTTTTGAACTCTCTATTCATTAAAAATAATCCTGAAAAAAATTAGCACAATTTACGCAACAAATATTAAGCAGTGTTTTCAACATTGACAATATAAAGAAATGTTTCTAACCAATCAGAATGTTAGAATGATTTCTGAACAATCATGTGACACTGAAGACTGGCGTAATGATGCTGATAATTCAGCTTTGCCAAATTCTATGTAAAATAATATATATAGCAGTTAATTTAAATGTAGTATTTCATAATGTTACTGTTTTATTTAATTAATGATCAATATATGTATATTTAACTTTAAAAACAATGATTAAGATGTGTACAATTGTATGTTCAAGGTCACTGAAAATGTTTTGTTTTAGTAATTACACCACATTCAATTTCAATTTTAATTTACATTTTTATAAATGGTGTCAAATTGTTCACCATATGAAACCAATATCAACATTACTTGGCACGTGTTTTAAACCATGTGTAACTTTCATGTAGTGGGGACTGGCCGTGGCAAGTATCTTTGTGGCTGAGGTCTCAATCGAAAGGCACACATCCACTTTGTGGGGCGACTCTCATCAATTCCTGTTGGGTCGTTACTGCAGCTCATTGCTTCAAGAGGTGAGAGAGAGACTCTACTGACATCTGGTGGCTCTCCATAGAATGATAACCACTGTACACTGTAACAATTGATGCCATTCATGACATATTGGCAATAAATAAACAAGCTGTGCATGAACATCTCTTTTTTCAGGTTTGGTTCTGACCCCTCCCGTTACGTGCTGCGGCTCGGCGACTACCACACAGAGGAGAGGGACGACTTTGAGCGCACTCTCTCTCCTGAGCGCATCGTGATACATAGGAAGTATAACAGCCAGGGCTGGGAGTATGATATTGCCTTACTGAAGTTGAAGGGGACAGATGGGAACTGTGTGGCCTTTAACCCGCACACTAATGCAGTTTGCCTTCCGGCTCACAGCAACAAGAGCGGCAAGAGGCCCATCGCCTGTGTTATTACCGGCTGGGGAATTACAGGTACTGCAAACTTAAACATATGCAAAGTGATTTGAACACACTCATGATGAGTAATGGTTTTCTTTAGAATGGAAGACCTTTGCTAATAATGCTGGGTGAATTGCATATGAATTATTTATAAACAGTAGAAAAATTAAGATAAAAAAACTATTTTTGAAAACACATGTAAATATTAAAATATGACAATTAAAATACAGTAACATTCAAAGGTTTGGGGTTAGTAAGACTTTTTTTTATGTCTTATGCCCACCAAGACTGCATTTTTTAGGCTAAATAAAATATAGAGTAAAATATTGTCAAATATAAAAAGCATTTTTCTATTTTAATATATATTTTAAAAATGTAATCTCTTTTACTATATATATATATACACTACTAATACTATTAAAGACTGAAATTAATTTTCAGCAGCCATTGCTCCAGTCTTCAGTGTCAGTGTCACATGATCCTTCGGAAATCATTCTAATATGCTGATTTGCTGCTCAACAAATATTTCTAATTATTATCGATGTTTATCTTAGTACTGCCAATATATACACAACACACTGCTGAGTATGTAAGACATACTGCTGCTGCACAAATAGCACATATCAATTACCCATAGCAGATTTATACAGGCAGAGCTGGGGAAGGTGACAGACTTTAAATGCCATTTAAATGTTGAGCAGCAAGCTTATTGGCTGCAGATGCGACATGAACCAATCAGCTTGGGTTAAGGACCCATCAGCCTCCGCCATCAATAGTTTCATGACAGAACTAGTAGGCATAAATGTATTTACTGTCACTTTTAATCAATTTAATGCATCCTTGCTAAATTGCTAAAAGTAGTACATCTTACTGACCCCAAACCTTTGAATAGTACTGTATGTTTTATTTATTTACATACATTGAAATGTTTCATTTTTTTAAAGTTTGGAGATGCTTATTTTTTTCTATTCTTGTATTAGACTCGGAGTATTCCCGAACACTGCTGCAAGCCTGGGTTCCATTACTGCCCTCTGTGAAGTGTAAAAAACGCTACGGCAGTCGCTTCACCAGCCGCATGCTGTGTGCCGGGAGCTTGTCGAACCATCGGCGTGTGGACAGTTGTCAGGGTGACAGTGGGGGTCCCCTGGTGTGCCAGGGCGATGGTGGGCACTGGATGCTCACAGGAATCATCTCCTGGGGTCATGGTTGTGGCGACCCCACCTATCCTGGTGTATACACACGGGTCGGCCGGTTCCTGAAGTGGATTGAAAAAGTCACCCACAGCCCTTCTAAAGCGTGATGTTACAGTGTTGACTTTAAAGCCACATATATTATGTATGAAGGGATCACCAGCTGGCCATTAGGTTTAAAGCAGGTTTTGATTCCATTTTTTGCATTGCACATTTTACCACACACCATTTCAGTTCCATTTCTGTACACTTGAAACGTTCGTGAACATGCACAAGAACGTAAAGCCACAAATGTATGTTTCTGAGGGACAGCTGCAGTAAGTGAGTGGGGTTTTCCAGGACTGAAAGGTCTTTGACAGATAAGCCTTTGTAAATATGTCATTTTGCACTAATCTGCATGCCAACAAAGTGGAGCATCTGTGGGAGGTCTGTGTTCTAGTCTGGCTTTTCTGGATTCTTAAGTCAGTTCTCATATTGCACTTAAACATATTTTGTTGAGCTGGAGTTCATTAAGGTAAGGAGCAGCATGCATATATGTAAAGATTTATCAACATTCCACATGTATGTTGGTTATTTGTACTCTTGTTGAAGGTATGTAGGGTACGACTATCATTATCGAGCTTACAATTTAGAGTTTTTCAGGTGGGATGCAAAAAAACAGTGTCAGTTTATTTATACATATAACATTTTTCTAAAGCCCCTACTGAAGAGATGCAATACTATCAGTGAAATTAAGCATTGGACTGTTAATCGGCTGGATGACTTGGGGACATGGTGATTAACAAAATATGAGATTATATATAGCAAAAACTATATAAATGCTTTTGCGTTCACTTGAAAAAACTTTTGCATTTGTACAAAACAGATGCTATAAATACTATGATGTGGCTGGAAAACGTACCCGGATACCTAACAGAACCTCGGTTCTCTCTAGAGAGGGAACGAGTATCGCGTAAGTTTAGATTACGCAATGAGTAAAGTCATCTTTTCTCGAGATATTGAAGTCAAAAATTATTCTTAATTTTGTATTCTTTGTCAACGCAGTGCAGCAGCTAGCAGACCTAGAGCAGGCTGTCTAGCACGCTCATTGGCTGCCCTGCGGCAATTGCAGCAGCATACCATTGAGCCTGGCCACGCCCAATGGTGGCGCCTCACGCCCACTACGTCACAGCCCGCTTAAGTGGGTATGGCTTAGCGTATAAAAGCATGGCTCGGAGGCTGCTAAACTGTCTTTTTTTTCATATTTATTTCACATATGGTCAGAATCTGCTGCTGAAAAGTAAATTATGTCATCTGTTATCATTTTTTGTCGGTCATTAAATTACATGGAAGTTTTGTTAAAGGGGCTTGAGTGATGTTGTTACATTTACTTCCTGCAGTGTTCAGGTTTTTGTACATAAATTTTGTACATTTTATTTACATAAGAAGATATTGGTGTATAAATTCATTGTTTCTCAAGAATTGCTGAAATAGGCTTATACAGACAGAGAGATGAAGACCACTTTAGTAATTATGGCAACGCATACCTAAAGTACAATTCCCTTTAGTCCTCTCTGTTCAAATTATTTACATGTTTTGGTTCTTGATACTTTATGAACAGTATGTTTTTCATCAATCTCAAACAGAAACTTTGATGTAATTATCTAAATATTTATAGGTGGTTAGTATGCCAAATTTAGCCTAGTTTAAACCAGTTTAGAAAAACTGTGAATATTCAAATGATTAGACACCAAATGTACCATACATAATGTGGAAACAATAGGTTAAAAAGATTTAAATGTATGTCCTTGTCTGCACTTTAATTTTTTGTTCTCAGAAAGATGATGGGAAAGCATAAACAAGCAAATCAAAATGCATAGTGTAATGTTAAGGCATCATGATATTAATCATTTATCTTAAATTGTGTTTATATTAAATGTTTAAAATGTACATTGAATGCATTAACATTGGAACAGGCAGATTAAAAATAAACATATTCTAATTCCACTTCCTGCCGGCTTGGTCCTACACCTAATTTTTTTCTTAAGATGTGTGTTCTCGAGGTTGCACCCTTCACAACACATATGATAAACTGTAGTTTGGCTTCTGCCATTGTCCCAGTAGAATTAAAAATGGCTTTGGTGACCCCCATTCTTAAAAAAATCTTTGAAAAGGTTGTGTGCGATAATATCTAGATGTTAATGGCCTTTTCAGTCAGGATTTTGTCCATCTCATAGCACTGAAACTGCTCTTCTGGTTTCAATCTTTCCTGGCTCATTTTTTACATCAGCGACAGAAAGTACTATATCACCATACAAGAGTATAAATCTGCCACAGCTTTGCTTACCCAGGGTGTTCCTCAAGGTTCAGTTCTTGGCCCACTATTGTTCATCATCTATATCCACTTGGTGACACCAGACCATCCCTGCCTGACTCACTCACTGGATGTATCAGGGACATCAAGCATTTGATGTACCTGAATTTCCTCAAATTAAATAATAATAATAAAAAAAACAGTCAAAAGGATGGACCTGTCCTTTGATATTGATGGAGTTCATGTTAAGCCTTCATCATCTAGTACGCTTGGTGTCTTAATCAACTCAACTCTATTTTGGCTCTAATATTTCTTCTCTTGTTAAAAACCTTTTTCTATCTTTGTAATATTGCACGTATCTTCGATATTCTCTCACTTTAGAGGATGCTGAAACCTTAATTCATGTATTAATCACATCACGTGGATTATTGCTATGCTCTATTTCTTGGTCTGCCCAGAAAACACATTGAAAAATTACAGTATGTTCAAAACGCAGCAAGAGTTCTCACCTCCACCAGGGATTCTGCTAAAATTACTCCTCTGCTTTATGACCTTTACTGGCTGCATCACGTATTCACTTTAAGGTATTACTTCTAATATTTAAGGCATTAAATGGTGTTTCACCTCCATATATGTACTCTTACCTACCGCCATGCCCTGTCCCTTGATCAGCTGAACTTGGTTTATTGTTCATCCCTCATTTCCGGTTGTACTGAAGGTCATTTAGTGTTAATGCTTCTAAATGATGGAAATTGAAATATCTCATCTGTGGCTACATTCAAGACTGAGCTAAAAACATATCTATTTAACATCTATTTTGGATAATGTGACTATATGTGTCCTTATTGTAATGTGTGTGCGGGTATGTAAATGTAATGTAATGTACAATGTAAAGCGACCTTGAGCTACGGAAACGAGCTATATAAATAAAACGTCCTTTTCTTCTTCTATATATGAAAGGGTTTTGAATATGTATTATTGTTAATGGTGAAATTAACTCTTTCACACCCTATTGCAGGTACATAACAATTTGATCATGCTTTATATCAAAATGATACTGAATGAAATAAATGAGTCATTAAAATATTTATTATCAAAGTCTATTTCAAATAACATTGCTCATCCAATTCTGCAACATTTTTGTAGATTAAGTTACTTCTAGCATACCTCTTAATGGTTTTAAGAATAGAATATACAGTTGGCAACCTTTATTAATCATAGTCTGAAGATAATATGATTTAACTTAAAAAATATATATAATATTACTTCCAGCAGTTTTGAAGAAATATAGAAACCCAATGTCCATTACTTTAGACATCAAATAATAAAATCCTTTGTAGTAAAGGTAAATGTCACAAGCCTTTGTAAAATAAAGATAGTATGATCTTAATAATGTCACCTAATTTTAAGTCAAACAATTGCTTATTTCAAGATAAATATAATAGAATCAGAATTATTTATGTTACATGCCATGCTTTTAAATAGCCCAAGCAGCCTATTTTTTTGTATAAAAAATTATAATAAAATATTATAATAAAAAACATCAGTGGACTTAGTATTATGTCATATTAGTAAAAATCCAAAATTTAAGCTGGAATGGATGGGCTCTGAAAGACTGGCTTTGAAAATGATAAAAAAAAATCCACTATTTGTGTGATACCAACACAGCAACATGAATTATGCATTGCTAAAAGAATCTCTATCCAAGTGACTATCAAGCATTCGTTCATTGGTATTAAGGTATTTGATTTTGAATGTAAGTTGACATGTCCTAAATCGCAGTCCAAGACTGACACAATCGGACCATGACAACTGTTGCACAATAGCCTATTCATTTGTTGATCATGAAGAATTAAGGTAAACCAAACAGTTGAAATGCATTATAAATGATTTATGATTTAGTGTTAAACGTACATACTAACGAACAAATAACTGCCGTATAATTTGTTATGCAATGCAAAATTCTGAAACGAGAGACTAGTGTTTGTTTGGCTTTAATGTGGAGCGGAAGTGCGGATCAGCTGATGCTGGAGAGCCATCTTCATCTTCCCGAGCAGAGGAGAGGGGGACAGGACAGAAAGAACAGGGGGATCTCGACTCCAAATTGTCAGCTTTTAAAGACATTTTGGATCCAGAGAGCACTGGCTGCTTTGAAACGGAGGACTAGAAAAGAACCGGCCGGTGGCACATGCAGACAAGCGAATTACGAGCTTTTACACACAAAGGAGAAGACAAATGAGGCAGCTAGAAGTGGCATAAAGACTAATGTGTTTTCCACAGATGGACGTCTGTCTCGGTCGAGGGGTCAAATCTTAATTTTAGTTGTCTATTTTTTTTTAAAACCCACGTTGAGGCAAAATGCTGAGGTAAAAGCACTGGCCGGTTGTTTGTTTTGGGTAATCATTGGATCGACAAGACTCGGATTAGGGACCAAGGCTTTTGTGCCAAAACATTAAAACAGTGTTATTCCGTTTGATTATGTGTAGGGACAAATAAGCACAGGTCGTGTCAGCGCTTATTTTGACAGTTTTTGAAGTGTTTGGGTTTCTCGGTTAGCGGGGACGCTAGCAGGCTAATCAACTAACGTTAGCCTATCGGAGTTAGCAGAGCTACCTCGATCGAAATAAAAGCAACCGTACCTGGGTTCTTTTGGGTTAACACAGGTTTACTACTGTGATATGGCCTTATTTAAGAGAAATATCCCTGCAGAGGGTCACTAGGTGTACTTGGGGACCTGTTTTTCTTCACCGCTGTCTTGTTTTGTTAGCCGTAACGTTAGAGCTGTTGTGGGACTCGAGGCTCAGCTGATAGGACGCGCAGAGGAGAGGGGTTTTAAATTAACATTTGAGTGAAAAGAACTCCTGCTTGCTAAAACGACCAGAACTAACATGTTTACATGCTAGTGAGTCACTACAGTTCATGCTGTCAAATAACACAATTTGCTATGTAGTTGGAATACTACACTAAAGAGGGACTTATTGATTTCAAAGATTTAAACCTCGACAAAAAGGTCCAGTAATACATATCTGGACGATGTAAGACACCACATATATATGGGGAAAAATCACACGTATATTGGTTTATTAAATCTTTAGCTATGGGTTGTCACTTTTTTCAAGAATTAGACCCCTAAGCTTCTCCAGCAATTGGGGTCTAAAAGCATGGATTAACTCCACTTAACTGCACCGCAGTGATGTGCAAGTTCTCCATCTGACAACCTAAATATAGCATACATTTGTAAGAAACACAGGCTTTCTTGAGGGACTTCTCGGTGTTTGGGTTAAGTGTGAGTTTCCCCTCCCCCTGAGCGAGTGTCACTTCTCAAAACAACAGAAGCTCAGACTAGGCACGTTCAGTTGGAGCTTTCAGGTCTCCACACAGCGGATGTGATGGAACTGATGTTCGCTGAGTGGGAAGACGGAGAGAGGTTCTCCTTTGAAGACTCGGACCGTTTTGAGGAGGACTCCCTGTGCTCATTCATATCAGAGGCGGAAAGCCTCTGCCAGAACTGGAGAGGATGGAGGAAACAGTCTGCCGGCCCAAACTCACCCACTGTGAAGATTAAAGGTAATGAAATTTTGTCTTTGCACTGTGGAACGCTTTATGTGCTGTCATTGCAACTTGAGCACACCGTTCCTTGCACACCGGCTGCACTTTTGACCTCAGGATGTACTCTTAATTTATGGATAACACTGTCACGTGACCTGCATGTTCACAACTAATAAGTGAAACTGCCTCCAAACATGGCCTTATTTGGACAATTTAATTAACCTTGTATGTCTTGGAGTTATTTTTTGACTAATTTTCTGATAAAGAATACACATTTATTATCACTAGTGGAGTTACAGTATATATTATAGTAAGTTTCCTATCTGTGTGTTACATTTTTATTTTAAAGGTCAGTTATGGCCTTCTTTAAACATTGGCTTATGTTGTTTAGCATCTTAAATAAATAAATAAATATATATATACTGTTATGATAGGGTGCAGTGTGGTAAAATGCTCTGAGATAATTTTATCTGTCATGTTATAGCATAGCAACTAAAGCCACTGCACTACTTTCACACACCTGTAGTAATACAGCACATTGTTTTGTATGTAGGGAATGAATTTGCAAAGTGAGACATTAGTGATTTTCAGCCGCTATGGAGATTTATTTGTGAAATATGCATGTAAGAATGTTTCTTTAAGATGCACATCATCCATTAACAAATTACTGAGTAACACAGCAGTTTTTTTTTTTTTTTACAAAAAAGATATTATTAAATAAAGTGATTTTAATTAAGCAAAAAATAAAATGTATTTTGCTTAAGTCTTTAAACATTTTATTTACTAAATGTGTATTGTTACAGCAGTATTCAATGTGTTTTCTGTTATAATTTCTTAAAAGGAGTCTTAAAAGAAAATCATGTATTTTTAATTTTCAATTTGACTTGAAGATCACAGGTAAGTGAAATGTCAGATGACAATAGTAAACTTAAAGGGATAGTTCACCCACAAATGGAAAATCTTCATTTACTTACCCTCATCTCGTTCCAAACCTGACTATTGTTCATCTTCGTAAAACAACTAAAGATGTTTTTAATGAGATCTGAGATATTTCTGTTTGTTCATTGACATCTACGCAACTACCATGTGGATGCTCCATAATGTTCACAAAGAGATTGTAAAACTAATCCATATGAATTGAGTGGTTTAGTCTAAATTTCTTGAAGAGATGCAATCACTTTATATGACGAACAGATTAAATTTAGGCTTTTGTTCACATAAACATTGATCAGCAAACATAAACAGAATGTCAAATAACCTGCTTGAGATGATGCGTGAGAATTAACAGTTTACCATGTTAGATGTGTGCGTTGATGAATGTTATGTGAATAAAAATTAAATATGTATAAAGCGATTTGTGTCTCTTCAGAAAATTTGGACTAAACAACTCAATATAGATTAGTTTCGAAGATGAATGAAAATCTTAAGGTTTTCGAATGACATGAGGGTGAGTAAATGATGACAGATTCCCCCACCCAAGGTCATCTGCTCAACCTGATGTCTTTCCAACCCTGTATGACTTAAGTTGTGTTGAACTTGTGAACTAAAATAAGATATTTTCAAAAATCTTTTTTCCCCCCATACCATGAAAGTCAATCCCAAAACCCCAACATTCTTCAAAATATCTTCTTTTGTGCTCCGCAGAAGAAAGTCATACAGGCTTGAAACAACATGAGGGTAAGTAAAAAAACCAATAATTTATATTTGGATGAACTGTCCCTTTATTATATTGACTAGAAAAAGCAATGTCCAATTCTTAAGAATATATGTATTTCTTTTTACTTCTGGTTTAACTCCGATTTGTCTCTATAAAAATGTTTTACAGTATCCATAGCTTTTTGTTCTAGCAGGAAATCTAGATCTTTGATATTGCAGCACAACTGTGATGTGTTAAAATCCTGTTTGAAACAACTTTGAGTTGCATTTGGTCAGTCACTCTGTATTACAGCAAATTCTTTACACTGCTGAAACTTCATCCCACCAAACGCCCCATGCTGTGCGTGTGTCCTGAGAGTTGTCAGTTGTTAAGGGAGAGATCTGTGCTGGTGCAGATTTTTGAGTAGAGCACATAACATTTGTTGGATAAGTTAAGGGGGTTTGGAAAGGAAGGCCTGTGTGGTGTTTAGATTGAGAGTGAGTGAGTGTTGTGGGGGGTTGGGTGGAGTTGAGCAGCAGAGGGCTGTACAAAGATCTTTGTCTTGTGCAGATCACTGCCTCAGAACAGAGGATTGTGGTTAAACAAAAAAAGCCACATTTGATCAATCAGCATAATGCCGCTGATCTTGCACAGCCCAGTTTTAGACACCAACATTTCTGTTCTAAAAGTAAATCAGAGGTATATCACGTGCCCATTTTCTTGGCACTTGACACAATCACTCAGACGTAGCTTTTTACATAGGACTCTGTGAGCTTGGGTGTCTTTTGTTCTCTGGTTGTTGGGCAGCGGGCGGTAGGGTTTGGAGCAGTGAGATGGCAGACCACTCATGAGACTGTCTCACCTATTTACTGCCTCACAAAAGACAAAGCTGTCTCGTAGCCTGTTGTGTTAACTCCTTTTCTGTTGATCACCATGGTTAAATCAGCCAAGGTTGGCTATGAGTGAGTGTGCCACCTGATTCATTGGGATCTCACTCACACTTATGCTCATTGTTGCAGCTGAGCAGCTGTTTGTTGGCAGCACCTTTAATGAGTCACCTGTCCCCTGTGAAGTTGTTGTCTCTATGACTCCCACTGTCTGTCTATAATGTATTCTTTTATCTACTTGTGGTCTGGGTAATTCATCTCCAAAGTAGTTTAGCGTTTCATCTTTTGGCGGTTGGTTTTAGATTGTGTGGGTGGTTGGTAATGGTGTGGTTTGCTTCTATTTGGCCATGACATGTTTCAGTGTTTTGCTTAACAGCTGAAACACCAGGTTGTAGGTAGACGGAGTAATGGTAAAATGTTAAGTTGCATATTGTCAATAATTGTGCATCCTGAAGGTAACATGAGAGCATCATTTTGACATTGTCAGTTGTGCTTTTTGGTTAAGGGTGATTGATTTAACCCTAGATAAATCTGTGTAACTTGTCTCGTTTTTGATAACATGGTCACAGTTTGTGGAAATGGACAGTCCTGCTGATTTTCCTTCATGAGGAATCGGATAAATGATTCCTGTGTTAGTAGAACTTTGAAATTGAGGACCTTGTTTCCTTTTTTAGAAGGGCTGCAACTAACGATTATTTCAATAATCGATTTAATCGTACAATTTTTTTTTCGATTAATCGGTTTAGGGCTGTCAAACGATTAATCGCGATTAATCACATCCAAAATAAAAGTTTGTGTTTACATAATATATGTGGGTGCACTGTGTATAATTATTTTATTTATATAAATACGCACACATGCTTGTATATATTTAAGAAATATTTTCATGTATATATGGTATATAGATTTATATTATGTAATATATTTATGTTTATATATAAATATTAATATTTTATATATAAACCATATTTTTTTTTCTTAAATATACATGCATGTGTGTGTGTGTATATATATATATATATACACACACAAAATAATTATACACAGTGCACGCACATATATTATGTAAACACAAACTTTTATTTTGAATACGATCAATTGCAATTAATCGTTTGACAGCTCTAAATCGGATATATAATCCCTTTTATAAAAACAGTAAGACAGTTCAGGCTTGTGTACCATTTATACTAGTATAATCAGGTCTAAATGGTGCATGCAGTGGAGGTACAATATATTAATTTAAATTTAAAAAAAAATAGCATAGCATGCTTTGGCTTCATGTGGCAGTTGTATAGTGACATTGTGTGAATGTAATGCGAGATGTGGCTCTAAGGTGACCGAGTACAGTGGATTAGTGCCATTGCCTAAAGCTCTGTTATGATAATGACCTGATGTTGGTGTTCATTTCAGATGGATCTTGCTATTATCGTATGAGATAAGTATGTCACTACAGCCTTGCAGCTCAGTATAAGAAAAGTTTTATTATATGTGAGTTCACTTTAGGCTGTAGGCACAGATATTCAGTTGCTCTTGGAGTGTTTTTTTTAGTCTGAGTATTTTTCATTATTAATGCCTGGCGACTCTTATCATTGTCTGGAGGAAATTAGTGACTTGAAACCAGGACCCTGCAGGATACTGGGAACCCCCCCCCCCCCACCCCTTTTCAGCGGACAGCATTTAGTCCCTGTTGGCAACTCTCCGGTTTTCTCTCTCTTTAGCCTTGAGTGTATATCAACCGTCTGGTTTAGGAACAAAATAGGTTGCCTGAGGTCTTGAACCTCACTTCTCTGTACTGTTTTCTCCATTTCAAAATCCATTTGAACTGCAGCCATCTGTGTGACTATTGTTCAACTATTCGACAGAGATGCCAAGTAGTTTGGATTGTTTAATGCAGAGTGGCTGTAACCGGAATGTAGTGATTTTATCAAACTAGGCCTAGTGATCTAGCTGTCTCAAGGCCTGTTCATGCCAACACGAATGTTCGGCATGAAAATTTGGTCAGATTTGTCTGATTCTGGATTCATCCTCAGCTATTCACTGTTGCTTAACAAAATATTCTTTTCGTGACCACCACCAAAACAACAACAGCTCTATGAATGTGACCACACACAAAAAAAATTGGTGTAGGATTTAGGCTACTTTGAAACTATTTTCACTCAGAAATCGCTAGTAAATTTCACTAATTATTACAATTAAATGGGAAGTAGCACTGAATTAAATATGTGTGGCTGTTTTTGTCGGTCTGAACAGACGCTTTAACAGCTGTTCTTTAAAATTACAATTTTGATTGCACAGAACTGTCACACTTAGTATTTGTCTTTGTGTGAACAGGCCTTCAGATTGCTGCAAATAGCCATCAATGCCACTAATTCTTTGAGTATGTAATTTTTCTGAAGCAGAAACTGTAGCCTAACTCGGATGTCACTTCCTTTCTTAGATGGACAAGTCATCCCTCTGGTGGAGCTATCAGCCAAGCAGGTGGCATTCCATATTCCATTCGAAGTGGTGGAAAAGGTCTATCCTCCCGTTCCTGAGCAGCTCCAATTGCGGATTGCCTACTGGAGCTTTCCAGAGAATGAAGAGGACATCAGGTAAAAGCTTACAGACCTTGTAACTGCTAATAAACACTGGCTGCTCCAAAAAAAATCACTTTTTGGATTTAAATAGGCAAATTATTAAGAGTCTTTGAAAATAACATCACAACATTTATTTCCATTACGAGGTGCATCAAATTTTGGTCAAGATCTTGTATTGACAATGTGAAAGTCATGCACTCTGACTTTCAATAAATTTAAGGTCTGGGCTCAGAGGTGCCAATTCATGAGTGAAAATGATTCTTCATGCTCCCTCCAAACCATACTTTCACAATCAGAGAAAGCAGCATACAAAAAAGGTGAAATTTATGAAAAATAAGGCTTTAAAAAACAAAACAAAGACATGTTATATTGCACCTCATAAACACAATCATGCAAAGAAAAAAAAAATCAGTAAACCACCCTTTAAATATGTGTGCTTTACCTTTTTGGTTAACCAGATTACCAGAATGCCTATAAAGATCTGAAATCTGAAAGATCCGAACTGAGTGCTCGGTTTAATTTCCTTCTCCTTTCTGTTTTTGCAGATTGTACTCTTGTTTGGCCAATGGCAGCCCTGATGAGTTCCAGCGTGGTGAGCAGCTCTATAGAGTGAGAGCTGTTAAAGACCCTCTGCAAATAGGTGAGAAATCAATGACATTTAAGTATTTTATTGTGTCATGAGGTCATGGTGGGTTTTTGACCACAATGTTAAGAAAGTGGCTTTAGGTGAAATGCTTGGCTGCCCTGAACACTTCTGTGTTTTTTATGGGATACAAATCTTAAAATCGTAAAATCCTTGTGTCCATCTTTGGCACTGTACATGTTCAATGCCAAGTCTTCAAATGGCCTGAGAGAGAACCAGAGACATTACACATAAGGCTGAGTGTATGTGTAAGTGGTTCAGGCTGTGTGAATGAATGCTGTTGTTGGAGGCAGTGGGCCATACAGCAGCGGAGGGAAATCATGATGCAGCTGGCCCAAATCTGACCTAGCTTTTGCACACACAGCGATTCACAGCGTTTAGACGGCCTGTAGAGTTAAGACAACTTTTCAAAAGGCTAATAGAAACCCTTAAACTTTTTTTTAGGATTAGTGATGAATCGATATACACTACTGTTAAAATTTTGGGGACGGTAATATATTTTTTATTTTTGAAAGTCTCTTATGCTCACCAAGGCTGTATTTTATTTGATCAAAATGCAATACAAAATACAGTAATATTGTGTAATATTAAGAAATATATTTTAAAATGCAATTTATTCATGTGAGGGCAAAGGTGAATTTTTTTAAAAGCCATTACCTCAGTCTTCAGTGTCACAAGATCCTTCAGAAATCATTCTTATGCTGATTTGGTGCTCCGATAACTTTTCTGTGCTGCTTCAATATTTTTGTGGAAACCATGTTAAATTTTTTACAAGATTCTTTTACTTTTTTTAATAAAAAGTAAAAAAGAACAGCACTTATTTGAAGTAGAAATATTTTATAACATTTATATTTTATAATTTTATAACATAAATATTTTATAACATTCATCTCTATCTCTATTTAATGAATGCTGAATAAAATTTCATATCCATATAAAAAAAATCTTATTGACCCAAACCTTTTGAATGGTTATGTATATTGTAGGACAGGTATAGGTCATTTTGAGATCTGTGTTTGTTTGATATTGGACACAAAGCAGTTACATTTTATATTGCAATATATTGGTCACCTTTGAAAAACACGGAGATGGTGGAGTTGCCATCTTTAACTAGGAGACACAGTTTGCACAGTTTAACTTGAAATTTTTAAATTTGTCAGTGCAAACTTATCCATTTTTGGGGGGGGTCAAGGTTAGAAATGTGTAATTAATGAGTCGGATACTTCCAGGTAAGTTGTGTCTGTAACACTTTACAATAAGGTTTCATTACTTAACAGCAGTTAATGTATTAACTAACATGAACTAATGATGAACAAATATTTGTTACAGTATTTATAAATCTTTGTTAATGTTGGTTAATAAAAATACGGTCAATGTTTGTTCATGTTAGTAAACAGTGCATTTAACTATTGTTAACAACCACTACTATTGATTTTAATAATTTATTAGTAAATGTTGAAATTATAAATAATTTTGATTAATAAATGCCGTAGAAGACTTGCTCATTGAAACCTTATTTTAAAGCGTTACCAATGTGTAAGTAGCTTTAATATAGTGATCTTGCCGTTTAAACATCGTAACTTTCTAGAGGGAAAAATCCTACTAGCTTGTTCCTCAGAAGCATACTTTAGGTTTTTGGTTGCAGTTTGACCCCTCTGTGTGTTTGGTTCTTCTGATTTATGTGAGTTTCGCTCACTGCTTTTTTGTTTACAGTATGGTAGCAGATTGTTAGGGGGATTTATTATCAATTATATGATACTGAAAAGACCATAAAGAATCCTCTTAACTGCCCTGGCCAATCAGTGACAACCCACCACACTTACCTCCTAACTGCCCGTCAAGGGCAAATCAAACGTTTTCAGTCACTCCTACAAAGTGTAGCCAGAGCGGTCTGAGATAGAACAGCTGCACCTTAAAGAGAAGTGCTTCCAAAACTCTTCCCATTGCTTTGTGTTTAACCTCATAGTGAGAATACAGTGCTGAAAAGACTATAACCTTCAGCCTTTTCATGTCATGCCCAAACTTCTTGGTTGTTACAGACCTATTAGTCTATTCAACAAACATTTCTGCATTGCCCGCACGGAAATGAGTCTGATAAACCCATTCAGTCACTTAATTTGTGGTTCATGTGAGGTAAATTAACAATTTAAACGGATATTAAGATTACCATGGTTTTAAAAAATCACTAATACTAGCATTCTATTTTTTTAATGATTTGTAACTAATGACAACCTTGTGACATTTGCAATTATGATGTGCTTAAAGAAAGACCCTGTTTTATACAAAGTTTATGAAACCTTTGGGGCTTTTGTTTTTTATCAGGGACAGCTGACAGGATAATGTGGGTCAGGGATAAAGGAATAGAGGGGTACTTTTGGCACCGACAGGTAGACTGAAAGAAAAAAAGAGGCAGTGTAGTAGAGTTGGCTTGAGGAGGCCTGTTGAATTTGGAACCGGAGCTATAAGCTGAAACCACCCACTACCCCCACCTCTGCTCTTACTGGCCAGAGGATCGCTGGCCGCTGTCCAGTGGTAAAAGCTTTCAACCAAACCCCTGCACTCGACTCTCCACACACACTCCACGCACACATTTGGACTCTTTCTTTATCTCTTTCCATCTCAGATGTCTTTCATTTCCTGTATGGTCTGAGTTACAGTTCAATTGCTGTTTTATCATTCAGTCTTACAGTCACCAAACTCCCTCAGCCTCTTAAACATTAATGTTTCCCAATTTCTTTAATACTTCCTTGCATCAGGTGCAAATATGATGCTTTCAGAATAGCCCCTCTAAAAACAAAGCACAAGTTTTCATATTAAACTGTATTTTACAACCATAAACTCCCCAATAATAAGGGCATTTTTATCCAGAGTGTGAGGAGAATGTGAACTAGTTTTTTGTTGAAATGTGTTACCAAAGACTGACATGCTTTTGTTCCCTTAAACAGGTTTCCACCTCAGTGCCACAGTAGTGTCGCCCCAGGCTGGCCAATCAAAAGGAGCCTACAATGTGGCTGTAATGTTTGACCGCTGCCGGATCACTTCCTGCAGCTGCACCTGTGGAGCAGGAGCCAAATGGTGTGCCCACGTTGTGGCCCTCTGCCTCTTCAGAATTCACAATGTAAGAGTTTGTAAATACACACATTGTCATTTCACTTGGGATACATAGTATATCTGTATCATTTATTGTAAGATAGTTTTTTTTAAATTGGATATTTAATTGTGAATGCTTTATTTTTGCACATCGATAATGCTAATGCTCACTCAAAGTTAATTTTTTAAAGCTCTTATCAAAGCACATATCAATGTTAAATGTCATTTTCAGTAAATCTGAAAAGTAATATACTGTATATTGTCGCTGTTGGGCGGAAAGCTTGTTTCTCCAAAAATGCAAATTTTAAGGAAAAAAACAATAAAATTATTATTATTATTATTTTTTTTAATAAGCACTGCATTGTCAGAGGCTTTATATATTGTGGCTTTATATATGGTCAGACACTTGCATGTGTCATTGTAATATTAACATTTTACCAAAATAAAGCTTAAATTTAGGTTTTTGACCAGCAAATTTCAAAGAATTTTGCTCATACGTTTTTTTTTTGTCTGTTTTTAGAATGTCTAAATATGAGGCAGTTTTATTATATATTAGGGCTGTGCAAATATTAATTGCGATTTATCGCATCCTAAATAAAAGTTTGTGTTTACATAATATATGTGCATGTGATGTGATAATTATTTTTATATAAACACACATGCATGTAAATATTTAAGAAAATTGTGTTGTTCATATATAAAATATTTATATATATTATATAGATTATGTATTTATATAGATATACAGTATTTACATGCAAATAATTCTTAAATATATAACATGCAGCATGTGTATTTATATATACAAAATAATTATACACAGCACACACACACACACGTTATGTAAACACAAACTTTTATTTTGGATGCGATTAATTGCAGTAATCTTTCCACAGCCGATAGATAGATAGATAGATAGATAGATAGATAGATAGATAGATAGATAGATAGATAGATAGATAGATAGATAGATAGATAGATAGATAGATAGATATTATAATATCAGTCATTATGTAATATATATTATATAATAACTAATTTCTTGAGTAAAGTAAATGTCATACTTCTTCAAAAGAACCAGTCCTTTATTTCGCTTTGCAAACAAGCAGAGAAAACGGCATGCAGCATTTTATTGCGACAGAGGCGGGTGGAGTTTGACCAACAGTTGTGAGGATCCAATAGAGTTATGCGGTTTAGTCTCAAGCTCTTTTTGAAACTTTTCATTGCATTGGTTCCCACACCAAGGGGGACCAAAGAAACAATATTTTTTTTGTTTATTTCTTTTTATTAAGTAAAGTGCAATTACTGAGATTACCTTTTTATAGGCTGGAATTTGATCTAAGGTGAAATACAGAGCTGAAAAGAGAAAAGTTTATTTTAATGTGTCTGTTTATGAACCAACACTGCAACTCCATATGTAGCTTAGTTTAGATTGTCTCTTAAGGTTCGAAGAATGCATTAAAAGAAAACAACTACTTAAGGCAACAGTTCTCATTGTCTCTCAAAATGACATACACAGGAATTTTAATACGCACAATGGCCTCCTTCAGATAGACGTATCTGGGGGGAAGATTTCACGTACAGCACATGCACAAACTTTCTCTAGGTTTCTGTCTGTGCGGAGTGACCGTGGGCGTGAGAGCACTGAGAAGCTTTTGATTAGGTTTGATGCCTCCCTGTGGAGTCAGGAGGGTGGAGGGAAGGATCTGCTCTGCTGTGATATCTCAGCCCCCTTAGGAGGGCCTGCCACAGTCAGATAGACCTGGCGGCCCGGGCCGTGGGTGGCGTTTAGCATTTGCATGTGGGCTTTGTCTTTTGTTTGCTGCCGTTGGGGGAAATTATAACAAACTTATTTTGCATAAGCTTTTCTCGTGGTTTGGTTTTCTTGTACATATCAAATACACAGTTCCCCTGTTTAGTTTCGTATAGCTGTTGCGAGATAATTAATTTAAATAATTTAATATTGTAATTTTGGAAAAGTTAAGGAAAATGCAGGAGAATTAAACTTTTAGGTAGTGTTTGCAACATGACGCTTGCCCATTTTTGTAGGGTCGGTGTCTCTTATCTTAAAACGTTTCTTGGCAAAAAGCTGAGAATGTTTCATTTGAATGCATTTACCATCACTGTGCATTCCTGTGAGCTTTACAGTCTAATATGCTATTGTGAGTTGAATAAACAGAATATTCTTAGTTCTGCTATGATATGAGAACATTTATCAGCCACACAGGAATTTCAGTAAATCATTGACACTTAAGACTTGATATCTTGCTGCAGAACCGCGTTGAAGCCGGTGTCAGATGAGGTTACCGATCACTTTCTCCCATCACAGCCTGCAGCCTGAAGTTCAAATGCTTCAGGCTTGACATTTAGCCCACCTACTCGACAGTATCTCAAAGACTGTCACAAAGTATAACAAAGTAATGCATTCCTGCAGAAATTCTAGAAATGTCTAAATCCTAAACAGAACATGACATCTAGAAAGATAAAGACTCAAACAGTCACTGATGGTACTGGATTATGATATTGTGCATAGAGAAGCTAGACAGGCATGCACAAGTGATAAACTTTGTGTGTCAGTCATTAGACCTCTCATTCTGCATCATCGCTGTGCCCTTTAACTATTTGAGTGGGCTAATGTGTTTTTTCCCCCCATGTAGTTAGATGTCAGACTGTCCTCATAGCTCAAATTGCTTTAATACATCTCCTCACCATAATAATTATTATGCTGGTTGCAACTAGGATTTAAAAAAACATTTCAACTGACCTGATTTGAAAACATTAAAAAGGGGTCTAATCTTGACCAAAATTTTCCCTAAACTGCTTTGGAATAGTAACCACCAGGGTAATCATGTGGTATCCTTTTGCTGGAATGCTGTCTTTTAGCCAGTTTTCGTGACTTTCACATTTGCAATTTACTTAGTTGAACATTGCAAGATCCCAAACAGTTTGAGATACAGGAAGGCATTAAAAAGGCCTTACGTTTAGGTTAATTTGAGCTATTAAAACTTAAGCGTCTTTCTCACATTTAATAAATAGGTTTTAATTAATAAAATATATATACTTTTTATATTTTAGGAGGGATGGGGCTCCCTCAAAAAAAAAAAAAAAAAGATATCCATAATGAGGATCTTTGGAATCAAGACTATTGAAAATGTTAGAATACATTTTGTGTGAAATATCTGCAGAAGGGTCAGTCTGATATTATGCATAGAAGAATGTGGTCTCCCATAGTTAGACTCTCAGCCACATGGCTTATCCAGCACTCAGTCATTCTGGGGCGTGTTGTCCAGGAATCCTAAACGTTTCCGTCCTCCCTATCCTCCTCAGTTTAGTTCTCCAAGTCTGTCCTTCATCCATCCTCCTCTCTCCATCTCCCAGACACAGCCAACACATTTCACTCCAGTAGTTCACAATGCTTCCCCCACGGGACACTCTGCATTCTCTTTAATAATCTCACTATGAGCTAAAGAGAGAATTAGCTCTGATCGGCTCAAAGCATGTCTATCTGCAGCTCATATATTATGTATGGGCTGATTGCAAATGAAGGGGTTCTCCAGCATGTGTGTCCACCACGAGCAGAAGGGAAGTACCAGGTGACGGCACACTGGGACATACACCTGAAGGCATCAAAGCCTCCAGATACATTAGAAATGCAGAGTGTTTGCTAATGAGCAGCCTGCTCCCGGTTTAGTTAGTACTAGTGAGTAGATTAAAGCACTGGAGCTTAATTTCAGTTATGTCTGCCAGCTTCAAATATCAGTGACTTGTGTTTGGCTATAGGCTTCTGCTGTGTGTCTTCGAGCACCTGTGTCAGAGTCCCTGTCCAGGTTACAACGGGATCAACTCCAGAAGTTTGCACAATACCTCATCAGTGAACTCCCACAGCAGGTGAGGCATACAGTTTTTTTTTATTTGTTCTTTTTAAATTGACATGGTCTGCTTGCCAGTGGTTTCTCTGAGAATTAAAGTGTTTTTGCACAGCTCTAAATAACTGTGATGAAGTGCACACAGTGGCCTCATTGTCCATATTGGGCTGTGACTACTCAGATTTATCACAGTTCGGTTTGTATCATGGTTCTGATTCTGTGTTCATGACTTCGATGTGGTTCTGTATACTTGGTACAGTATTTACATGCTAATGTTGTATTGTTTTATACTATGTATTATGCCATCATAATCTAATATTGTTACTTGTATATAACATTATATTAAATATAATTATTTTTTAAATATTTTTTTTATTGCTTAAACATTAATAAAAAAAACTTTTATCAGATAATTTCTTATCTGATGTAAATTAATTTCCGGCTTAATTGTGATTCGCTCTTTTGTATCTGCAGATCTTGCCGACAGCTCAGCGTCTTTTGGATGAGCTTCTTTCTTCCCAGTCTACCGCTATTAACACAGTGTGTGGAGCCCCGGGTATGCATTGACCTACAAACCACAATTCATGAATTTCTAAATGTTTGATTTTCTCTGAAGATATGCAGACCTTGTAAATCCTCATTTTTCTTTTCTAATAATTGGTTCAACAGATCCTACTGCTGGCCCTTCAGCGTCTGACCAGAGCACCTGGTATCTAGATGAGTCCACCCTAAGTGACAACATAAAGAAGACCTTGCACAAGTTCTGTGGTCCCTCACCAGTTGTGTTTAGGTAAAGGCAACCAGCCTGGTGCTACCTACAGTGTAACACAGTTTACTGTTGTCATCTGTGTTCTAAAACAGTGTTTCCCAAACAGGCATACATGGGTTTTGGTGGTACTTTTTCAGACATTTTTTTATTTTATTTGTGTGGGTAAAGGATATAGCTCACAAGCTAGTGTATGACGCGTAAGACTATATTTATGTATTTAAAACTATGAATGAATGGAGGTTGGAGCAGGCTTCACTCAATGATTGCACTGCAAAGAGTCATACTTTAACCAATCTTATATACCCACAAAAGTTGACACACCCATATTCACATTAACCAATAATTTTAAAATGATGCACAAGTTTCCAATGTTTCAATCAGTCCATTAATGAAAGACAAATACTATATTTTTTTTAAAACTAGAAAACTTCAAACTAACTCTTTTTTTTGTCCCTTTTTCTTAGTGATGTGAACTCCATGTACCTGTCCTCCACCGAGCCTCCGGCAGCTGCTGAATGGGCTTGTCTGCTGAGGCCCCTGCGAGGTAGAGAACCAGAGGGCATCTGGAATCTTCTGTCCATTGTCAGAGAGATGTTTAAGCGGAGAGACAGCAATGCTGCACCCCTGTTAGAGATACTCACCGAACAGTGTCTCACCCATGAACAGGTACCAAACCTGACTCGGCCACACTTCACACCTCAGGGTGACTGTTTTAAATGTAAAAAATTGCATCATCCTGTTGAAAACACTTGTCAACACTTGTGCCTGCATTCAAACCATTTTATTTTATTTCAGAAGGAAATGAAATATGTAGTTGACTATATTAATATTGCATACGAAATGCATTTTAAACTCAACACTTAAATAATAACTGTTTTATTCTAATGATACTCTTTTTGTTCTTCCTCAAGATCATTGGTTGGTGGTACAGTGTGAGGACATCCGCCTCTCACAGCAGTGCCAGCGGACACACAGGTCGCAGTAATGGGCAGACAGAGGTCGCTGCACATGCATGTGCCAGTATGTGCGATGAGATGGTTGTCTTATGGAGACTGGCTGTGTTAGACCCTACTATGAGTCCCCAGAGGTGAGCAATTTTGTATAGCTAGTTAAGCTCCGAAATACTAGTAATTCTCATTTGTTGTGATGTTGATCTAGAATTGCTTAAAGATTTGTGGCTGTATCTTTCATAGATTAGTTAAGGTAATGTTTTTCACCTTTTGCGACTCCTCAGACGCTTGGAGCTTGCCGCCCAGCTGAAGCAGTGGCACCTGAAGGTAATAGAGATCGTGAAACGAGGGCAGCACCGCAAATCTCTGGACAAACTCTTCCAGGGCTTCAAACCAGCTGTCGAATGCTGCTACTTCAACTGGGAAGTGGCCTACCCTTTACCTGGCATCACCTATTGCAGCGCAGATAAGAAAAACGCTTCCTTTTGTTGGGCCAGGGCTATGCAGCAGCAGCAGCGGGGCATTAAAGCTGGGACCGGTGGGGAATCAGGAGATGGCACTCGTGGTGGAACCTCAGAAGGTTCTTCCTCTGAACACAAGACAAGGAGTAACTCACATCTTCCCCAGCAGGAGGTGGCTGTCCGCCCCAAGGAGACCATTGTGAGCAAGAGGAAAGGAGTGTCTGGCGTGAACAGCGGAGGCGTTCTGGTTTGTCTGGGTGGCAGGGTCTCTCTTTCACTTCAGGAGGGAGGTAAAGGCATGTATAAAGCCAACAGCTCCTCTCCATCAGCTGGTAGTAAGGCCAAGCTAACGCAGAGCAACAAGGGCTCGTGTGGAAGTTCGAGTGGTGTCAGTGGGAAACACCCTGGTGCAAAGCGGCGAACCAGCAGTGAGGACAGCTCTCTAGAGCCTGACATGGTAGAGCTGAGTCTGGATGATGGCTCCAGCCTGGCGCTCGGAGCAGAGGCCTGCAACACCTTCGATTTCCTTCCTCCTCCTCCCGAGATGTTGCCGTCACCCAGCCCGTTGCTCCGTGAGCCACTCAAATACACTAGCGGTAGCGTTTCAAAAGAGCGTGCTTTTGAGACCAAACATGTGGCACATGCTGCCATCCCCTCTGCTGCTGACGCCCATGCCTGCTTTTCAAAGGAGAGCTCCATTGCAAACCCAGTAGTGGTAGCTATGGAGAAAGAGGTGGAGGTGGAGGCAGACCTGGATGAAACCGGAGGAGATGAGGACCCTGTTGATGATGCTCTGCCCTGTGCGGCGCTACCCAGCCAGGCTCAGCGGGGCCGCAGAGAGGGAGATGGAAGTGGAGCTTCAGGGGCCCCAGGACCTCAGGCGGCTGAGGCAGCAGCAGGAGCTGATGCTGTGGGTGAAGATGACTATCAAGCCTACTATCTCAGCGCTGCCTCAGAAGAGGGAGCGGATAGAGGGGTTGCAGATGGCAACCATGAGGAAGAGCCAGACATCTTTGCTGGGATTAAACCTCTGGAACAGGAGGGCAGGATGGAGGTGAATTTCCCCCCCCTGTAAAGTACTGAAGTACTGCCTAAAAGTAGTGTTCAAAAGTTAAATGCGACCGTGCATCTTATAATAGCTTCTGTTAGAAAAGCTTCTGTTCAAAATTTTGTTTTGCCATTATTGTAATAATCCAGCGAGATTTTTGTATGCACAAGGCGTCTGACAACAGCCGGTATGATCTGATCACACCACCATCGAGTCTGTCTGTGATTACATGAAGAAACAGAAAAAAAATAAAAAAAAACTGAGACCGACTAAATCCAGAAGAACTGTGGCAACATCACTAAGATGCTTGAAGTACCCTACCAACAAAGCTACCTTAAAAACTACATGCAAGTGTAGCTAGACAAAAGCTGTTTTAAACGCAAAGGGTGGTCACATCAAATATTGATTTGATTAACTTAGAAGTTAATTGATAAATAAAATCTTTTTATGCCATTATTTTAGAAAGCATCCTAACTTTACAGTATTTTTACACGCGTCTAAATCTTTTCACAGTACTGCAGCTTTGTAGGTAGGTTTCTTCATGCATCTTGGAGATGTTGCTGCCGTTCTTCTGGGTTTAGTCTGCCTCATTTTTTTTCTGTTTATTATTCATGTAATTACATACAGACTCCCTGATGGTGAGATCAGATCATACCGGCTGTTGTCAAACTCATTGTGTATTAACCCTGGAATATGGCCTACAGAAATTAAAAGCTACACACTCCATCAATTAGGGTTAGAATAACTGTTGCCACACATACAACATGCTAGAAACTCAATAATCACTGCAACAATAATCCAAACATAGACTCTTAAGCATTTGCCTTTTTTTTTTAAACCCAAACAGTGACTTTTTTATTTATTAACAAATAATAATCCTTCCACCAAACAATGTAGTTTTTTTAGCAGCATTTAGTAGAATGGTTGCCATGGAACACACAAATGCAATGCTGCTGCAGTAATACTGATTTAATGAGGTCACACATGTATAGAGTCTTTCACAATGGCTCTAAAGGCAACACAGCCAATCATAATCAAGTCCTGGAACTGTCTGTTTTATAATTATATAATGAAAATCCTGCAAAATAGTTTCATGGCTTGACCACAAATTAAATTTTTCAATTTAACTGCACAGAACTTTAAAAGGTTTTCAAATGTATAATGGTGTGTTGCAGGTACTGTTTGCCTGTGCTGAGGCTCTCTATGCTCACGGCTACAGTAATGATGCTTGCCGACTGGCTGTTGAACTTGCTCGAGATCTTCTGGCTAATCCGCCCGACCTGAAGGTGGAGCAGCCACAGACCAAGGTACCAAAATAGTTTTTTTTTCATTTCCCACAGGTTTCGGCTGTGACATACAATTATAACGGTGCTCACCAAAATGGATATCTGCTTGTCTTGTTTAGGGTAAAAAGAGCAAGGTGTCGACCAGTAAACAGACGCAGGTGGCCACTAACACCCTGTCTAAAGTAGCCTTTCTGCTGACTGTGTTGAGTGAGAGGCTGGAGCTCCATAACTTGGCCTTCAACACTGGCATGTTTTCCCTGGAGCTGCAGAGACCTCCTGCTTCTACTAAAGCTCTGGAGGTAAAGCATATGTCAGTCTCATAAATCTGATGATCTGCTTGACAGTATAGTTTGTTAGAGATGTGTCTGGTTTTGTTGAAATTTGGAAGTGTAATATCAGTTTTTATTTTATTCTAACTTTATTGTATTTTAGTGGTATAAATGTAAAAATGTATTCATGCACAAATATAAAAAATAATGCTAGTTTTTTGTCCCAAAAATCTAAACTACTATGCTCTTGTGTAAGGTGAAGCTGGCATATCAGGAGTCAGAGGTAGTGGCTCTCCTGAAGAAGATTCCTCTGGGTCTTGTAGAAATGACTTCCATAAGGGACAGAGCAGAGCAGCTCCGTGATGGAAACTTCTGCGACTATCGTCCGGTGCTGCCTCTCATGCTGGCAAGCTTCATATTTGACGTGCTCTGCACCCCTGGTAAGTCGCACATCGACCTTATCCAACAGTTTTAAAAATGCTCTTTAAAAGCCCCAAAATCCCTATGCTCATTTTTCATATTTTTTTTCCTATCACTTGCCTCTTGCAGTGGTCTCTCCCACGGGCTCTCGACCTCCTAGCCGGAACCGTAACAATGAAATGCCTGGTGATGAGGAGCTGGGATTTGAGGCTGCTGTTGCAGCTCTTGGTGAGAGTCAATTTATTTGAATAAATATACAAAACCAACCAGCAGTTTTGTTGAAGATATTCTTTCATTCTGTGTTTCAGTTGTCTCTCCTTTTCTTTAACTTTTTTTTCCCATCAGGTATGAAGACAACAGTCAGTGAGGCAGAGCATCCTCTACTATGTGAAGGCACACGGAGAGAAAAAGGTGACTTGGCTCTAGCACTGATGATCACCTATAAAGATGACCAAAGCAAGCTTAAAAAGGCAAGTCTTTTGGAGTTATCCTGTCACCGTTTAAACTGCCCTGTCAATCATCTTGTCACAGTTCAAATCCTCCACATTCTATTGAATTATTTCCTACCATTTCAGAGAAATGTAGTAGTACATTGATCTGCCAGTCATGGGTCTTGATGCTGAGAACTTGTGGGTTCACATGCTGAGAACTCTCCTCATGTGTTTGTAATTTGCATAATGATGCATTTAAAAGTCAATGATCAAATGTATCATTATAAAAATTCAAAATGCTATTGCTCATGAAATATAACAGTGAATAAATACATTATTTGCTCATGTATTTCATTTGAAAAAGACTGATTAAATATATGAGCATGCACAATGCTGGTTCATGTTTAGAGCACTACAGTATATGAAATATGTCCATAAAAACTTGAAAACACTCTTGCTCCAGCCCGTATATGATCTTTGTTTCGCTTTCTGAGCGTTGTTAAACTCTTTGTGCAGAAGCCGCTCAATAACAGTGTTCCAAAATATATGGTGTCTGAGATTTTTGGTGACACTGGGCGGAGTTTACATGAATATTCAAGATATCATTTGTCATATACAGTAAATGTTTTGTATTAATTTCTGATTTCATCTTTGTTTAGATTCTGGACAAACTCCTTGACCGTGAGAGCCAGACCCATAAGCCTCAGACTCTGAGCTCATTTTACTCTAGCAAACCAGCTACCAGCAGCCAAAAGAGCCCATCCAAACACGCCACCCATGGTGCCAGCGGAGCCGCGGGGGGAGTGTCAAAGCACACCCCTTCAGCAACATCAGCTGCTGTGCAGGGCGTGACCGGCGGGGGAGCGGCAGGGCAGCAGGGAGGTTTAGCGGCTGGCGGAGTTCAGAGCACAGCAACGGGAGAGGGCATCTCTGACAACAGAGATCAAGGTGAACTTACATCTACAAAGTGTCATGGGCAGACACTTCAATTTCAGAAGGAAATTCATTGCTTAAATATAATCGTCTTGGGCCCCTGTGGAGTTTGAAGTGACCTAGTTTTAAAAAAATATGTTTTAACCCTCTTTCTTTTTTTGCAGAGGGTGCGCAGTCGACCTCCTGTGAGCAGCAGAGCGAAGCTGCACCCTTCAAGCCTGAAGGCACAGTGCCCAGTCGTCTGGCACTGGGGGGCCGCGGGGCATACGGCACACGCTGCTGGGGATCACCTGTACGACAGAAAAAGAAACACACTGGTAGGAGACAGTGTGTTTGTTAATTAGACAGAAGAATTTTTTGATGCACCACCTATGACCTCTCGTGACATAAAGATTAAGTGCACAGAAAAATTTAATTAAATATTAAAAATATTTGTAAAATGAATTTGCATATATTAATGAAATGTATTATTTTAACTTGGCATTAAGAATTTTGAGAGTGTAAAAAGGTTTCTGACATGTTTTCTCAGGCATGGCAAGCATTGACAGCAGCGCTCCAGAGACCACCTCAGACAGCTCTCCTACTCTCAGTCGACGCCCACTTCGAGGGGGTTGGACAGCTGCTTCCTGGGGGAGAGGCCAGGACAGTGATAGCATTAGCAGCTCTTCATCTGATTCACTTGGCTCATCGTCATCCAGTGGCTCACGCAGAGCTGGAGGAGGAGCCAGAGCCAAGAGTACTGACACCAGCAGGTTAGACAAACCTGTCTTTTTGCCCTCATCGCCCCTTATGTGGGTTTTCTCTCGGTTTAACTAAATCTTTACTTCTGTACCTGTTCATCGATTAAAGTTGTTTCAGTTCAAAATCAGAACAGATTCTCTGATCCTCTAAATCTGCTGTTTATAACACATCCTCACTCTTTTTCTCTTTATAGGTATAAAGGCCGCCGGCCTGAATGTCATGCTCCACACGTGCCCAACCAGCCATCTGAGGCAGCTGCCCATTTTTACTTTGAACTGGCCAAGACTGTGCTGATAAAAGCTGGAGGAAACAGCTCCACCTCCATTTTCACTCAGCCCTCTGCCAGTGGAGGCCACCAGGGGCCTCACCGCAACCTGCATCTGTGTGCCTTTGAGATTGGCCTGTATGCCCTCGGCCTCCATAATTTTGTGTCTCCTAACTGGCTGTCAAGGACGTATTCCTCCCATGTATCCTGGATTACAGGTGAGAGATAATTGTGTAATTGTGAGAGATAATAATGTTATCCACTTGAAATGTGAATGTAATCTCTAAAATTCATATCCTTGGCTTTAGAGTATCAATTCAGTATGGAGAATTATAGTACTATACTAGAGTATATTATCTTCCAGGCTCATCTTTGGATTGATGGATATAGATAGGTAGATATGGATGGATGGATGTTTGTGAAGCTGTTTCATGCCAATGCATGACATCTAATCTCTCTGGGTCAGCGGCAGCACCAATTCCAATTTGAATATTCTGGTGTGATTTTGTCAAAGGTTTAATAAACACAGACGAATTATTGTCATTTAGGACTAAGATCATGTGTGTTTGATAGGGCTGTGTATCAGCAACAGTCACAATGCGATGCATATAACAATAGAGTCCATAGAGTCCACGTTATGATATACATCACAATACGGGTCTGCACAAAATTTCACCTCAGTTGAATTTTGTATAACAGCTGGTTAGTAAACTGCATACTATAGGGCCATTGAAAACTATAGGCAGTTGCCCTCTGCATTGTGAAGGGCCTATCTAGCACTATATAACAATATAGTTAATATAGTTTTATGTTAACATTGGGCACTCCCCACCACGTACAATATTCTGATGAGCACAAATAAAAATGTACTTGTAATACATTTATATTGTAATATAGCCTACTCATTCTAATGTTTTAATAAAATCATCTTTATGTTGCTAATAGGTTATCATTGCACTTATTAACACACTCTCTGCAAAATTAAAGCAGTCTGTAATGCGCTTTTTTCACTGTAGCTCACAGGCTCACATTCAGACAGATCGAAAGCAGTGCGTGCACAGAAACTTCTCAACGCTGCCCTGCAATTTTTATAGATAAAATAGCTTCAGCACTGAAGAGATACGTTATCAACTTCAGTGTTTTTGAAGCACTTTTACAGAAGCAACTGTATTGATACTCATATCGCCAAGTACCAAGTGATGAATCAAACACAGCTCAAAACGCTATCAAAACGCTAATAAGTTGATAGATATGGATGGATATGAAGTTAATACAAGAGTATTCTAACAAATGGGTGGGCAAATCTGCCTTTTGTTTGATTTTGAATTCTTCTGTCGTGTCTGCACAGGCCAGGCCATGGAGATTGGGAGTGCTGCCCTCAACATTCTGGTGGAATGCTGGGACGGACACCTTACTCCTCCGGAGGTGGCGTCACTCGCTGACCGTGCATCACGAGCACGTGATCCCAACATGGTGCGTGCTGCGGCAGAGCTGGCCTTGAGCTGCCTCCCTCACGCTCATGCCCTGAACCCCAACGAGATTCAGAGAGCTCTAGTGCAGTGCAAGGAGCAGGTATTGTCCAGCACAGACCACATTCATTACATATAGCCACTGGATCACAATCGATTTTTAATCTAATGTTGCAAAAATCATCTGTTTGTTGCTTTTAAACAACACTTTCCTGCATTGTTCTTTCTTCAGGATAATGTGATGCTGGAGAAAGCTTGCATGGCTGTTGAGGAGGCTGCAAAGGGAGGCGGCGTATATCCTGAGGTCTTGTTCGAGGTGGCTCACCAGTGGTATTGGCTGTACGAGCAAACAGTGGGTGGTGGTTCTGGGGCCCAACGAGAGGGTTCCGGCCGCTGCGGGGCCAACGGTGGAGCAAGGAGAACGGCACCCGAGGGAGGCTGCGGAATCCTGGATAACAACGGAGTCTTGGATTCATCAGGTGTCTCGGCTGTAACTACGACAGTGACTGCAGCCGCCGTAGTACCTGTCATTTCCGTCGGCTCCACCATATACCAGTCACATGCTCTGCCGGGCTCAGCCATGGCACACACGGCAGGTCTGCATCCCTACACCACCATCCAAACCCATCTGCCCACCGTCTGCACCCCGCAGTACCTGGGCCACCCGCTCCAGCATGTCCCCCGTCCTGCGGTCTTCCCCGTGTCTGGGACAGCCTACCCACAGGTATGAGCGCTGTTCATTTCCTATTGAAATGATTATGGCTTTCAATTACCCGTGTTAATACCACAGATTGATTTTTATTTCAAACTGTAGCATTATTTGTCTGCATTTAACTAAAGGTAATTAATGCTAAATTTAAGCTCTAATGCAGATGCAATGACATTCCTGGCAGAATTTAAATGTAGAGACTCATGCCAGTTTGTTTATACATGTATAATGATCTTTATAGCTATGCCCTTGGTTTAATTTAATTTTGTGGTTTTAATTTCTCAATGGCAGGTATATGACTCGAGGAAGGCGTATCAAGCTGGTTTTAAGAGCATCTGTTTGTCTTCTCAGGGAATGCACCCTGCTTTTATTGGTGCTCAGTACCCATTTTCTGTGGCCACTGGCCCTCATCCTCCTATGGCAGCGACCGCTGTCACTTTCCCTGGCGTTCCAGTACCGTCCATGACTCAGATCGCTGTCCACCCATACCATACTGCAGAGGCAGCCCTGCCTCTTAGCACTACTGTGACAGGTAAGGACAAGTCGGTTGTAGAATTTAAATTCCATCTTAACATGAACACAACTATAATGTCCAATAATTCTGAATAAATGCAGTTTTACAATATACAGCAATTTTCAAGATATGAACACTACTTTCGTCAGATTTGATATCTCCATTTAAAATGATTTGCTGAAAATTTGCGAGATGAAGGCCAGCTGGACAGCATAGGCTGGTGAGACACCGCCTGGGCCTGGTGCTTTCCTTGTCTTCTGTTTCCCGACCTGACACACATCCTCTTCACTGATCTGAAGTGCAGAAGGGGGGAGAGTGGGGTTACTGGAGGTGTTGATTGTTGTGCAGCGAGACTGTCATAATGGGTCTGGGGTGTGAGACTTTGATTTTCAAATGTGCAGTAGAAATTGAGGTTGTCAGCCAGTTGTTGATTCCCTACAGAATTAGGCAGGGATGGACTGGGACTAAAAATGGCCCTGGACTTTGACTAGGCCCGGCCCAAAGCAATCGGCGCATGGAAACTCGACAACAATAACGCCTGTCACAAGACTTTAAATGATACTATACCATCCAAATGATAGCTAACAGCATATTATACAATCTGTTCCAAGCTTAAAATGAGTTAATTACTTAATAGTCTTAATTATTTTATTAATTTATGCAGTAATAAATCTTAGCTACTGCACAAATAATACCACATCTAAATGGAAATAGGCTATACCATTACAAATGTAACTTCTGTATTCAAAATCTTCAAAGTTTGTAAGCATTCACTGTAACGTTACCAACATTTTTAAAGGTAAAAGCACAACATATTTCTTAATATTAGCTACTGCATGTGGCATTTTACAGCTAAAATGCTGAAGTTTAGCTGTTTTAACTATTGTAATCATTAAAAATATAGCAAGCTGAATATCATATCCCTAGCAAGTAACTTGCAAAATAGTTTCTGATTAATTCGGTTTGGGAGTAGTAGAGACAAAAGCCCGCCAGCACTGACAATTGATTGGTTGGGTCCTTACATGAGCTTGGTGAGGCATACACGCACACTAGCATACACATGCAAGGTCTCTAGCTCGCTCCCTCTCTCTGCTGTGCACGCGCTACGCATGCACACTCTTGCTCGCTTTAGATTCCGGGAGATTTTAACTAATTTGCGGGCATCAGGGAGCCGCTATCAATATGCGGGAGACTCCCGGAACTTACTGGATACTTGGGATGTCTGTGACTGTGTGTGTGGCAAGTGGTGGGCCGACCCGCTGGCCGTCCTGGAGTACCGGCCGTTCTGTGATTCTCCAGATCACACAGATGTCCAGACCGCCCCTGGAACTGGGGGATGGTGTTGTCTTGTAGATTGTGATGTCTCCTTTTAGCCACTCTATTCTCTTTTGTAAGTGTGTTGGTTTGATTGTTTTTGGCCTGATTGTACATGATTGTTTTCCCCATTCATGTAGGCATCAACTTAGGCTTGGCACAGCCGTCTGAGTTTCGCTGAGAACCATGGTTTGACGTTGTTGTACTTTAAATAAGTCCTGCTAGGAATCCACATATCCTCACAGGAACTGATGTATGGTTTTGGACATAGTCTGTGAGTTTTCCAAATCAGCGGCAGTAGCTTCAAAAACAAGTCTAATCAGTGCAGTTGAAACAGGCTCTGCTTTTTCCTTATAGGTTTTTGCTGATTTCTGTTTCTGCCTGGTTGGTATAAGATGAACCAGACAGTGATCGAGAGTCCTAAAGCTGCTCTAGGGATGGAACGATATGCATCCTTTATTGTGGTGTAGCAGTGCTCCAAAATATTTTTTTCCTCTCTGGTAGAGCATGTAATGTGTTATCTGTATTTTGGCAGTTAATGGGTGAGGTTTGCTTGATTAAAGTCTCTGAGATTAATAATAAGAGAGTCTGGGTGTTACTGCTCTGTGATCTGATCAGACAGCTTTTGCACCGCTGCACTCAAATGCACTTACTATGGAATGTAAACATTTATGAGGATGAAAGAGGAAAACAGAATGGCTCCATTCAGCCACATTTCTGTGAAACACAGAGCTGCAGAGTTTGAAAAGTCCTTATTTGATTCAGGAGAGAAGTGCCAGATGCATACTAAGCTAATCAAAAACCTGTAGAAGATTGGGTAGTGTACTTCCTCCCTGGTGAAACTGATTGTATAAGAAAAACCAAAAACAGGACAAACAAAAACAGTAAAACAACTGAATGGCACCATCTTGAAAGCATGGACCATAGTTGAGTAATTTAGTTCAAGCATATTTATTTAGTGCACCATAAACTCGGTGCAGACAAAAGTTCATTACAGTTCTTACCAGTTTACCAGAAATTGTTGGGAAGGCAGTGGACAGTTTGCAAATCCATAGACACCCCTGAACATCCTCTCCCCTTTTTTGTCCAGCAGGAGTACACTCAGGCGCCACCATCCAGGCCATTCAGGGGACTTCTCTTCCAGGACTCTCGTCCCAGCCCGCCTCACTGGTCAGTGCGCCATTCCCTGTGGAAGACGAGCAGCACAGTCAACCAATCAGCCAGCAGGGCCTGCACTACCTCCACTCGGCCTACAGAGTCGGTGAGGACACCTGATTTGTAATCACATAGATCCATTAGGGCATGGCTTGCCTGTCCTTATGTTGCTGTTTTGCACCCATTAGGATCCATCTGGTCCTGAATTGTGGTGATTAATTATCAAGAGAGGTGAGGGAGAGGTCGGTTGTGTCCATGTTGAAGGACTCACAAAGAACTCTCACAGTGAGAAATATTAATTAAGGCATGATTTCCGTTCTATCAGTACTCATAAGTCCTGGAGATTAGGATGTTTGGGTGCATGTGTCAATTTAATACTTGATCAGTACAGTGTCGTGCAGTACAGAGTGTTGATGGCGAAATGTTCTTGTCCTTATTTAGGTATGCTGGCTTTGGAGATGTTGGGAAGAAGGGCCCACAACGATCATCCGAACAACTTTTCCCGTAGCCCCCCGTACACAGAGGACGTCAAATGGCTGTTGGGCCTTGCTGCACGTCTTGGTATGCCCATTTATCTTTATAAATCCCACTTTATTTACTGTTACCTGCTTTAATAGCTAAAAAAAGACTGTAAATTATGTTACCAGTTTACCTTGCCTTCAGCGAACAGGAGGTGACTCTCCAGCAGAGTTATTGACATCTTGATGTCTTTCCTCTTACTCTGAGCTTCATCCCATGCTGATTAGTGTTGCACGATGCACCGATACTTCAAAAGTATCGCGATACTCGTAAATGAAAAACCTCACGATACCTAAATTTATTAGTATCGATAATTTTCTGAATGACCGCGTTCCAGATTTGTAAGAGACGTATTTAATGTTGGTGTGTGCAACGCACGCTTCCAGTCCCTCCCTATGGACGTCTGTGTTTCTCCTCACGCACGCAAGCAAAAAAGCTGCAGCTGTCATGAGATAAACACTACAGCGAGACGGCTGCATGCGCGAGCACAAGTGATGCGGTGGCCGCCACTCAGTAGCGGAGTGGCAATCCAGAGATTCAGGACTTTTCCCGGTGGGCCGGTAGTGTTTCAAGGCCGCGAGGACCGGTCTGATAGTTATACTTTGCAAGTTCTTAGCACCACCATCCGGCGGCCTGTACACTATAGTCTCTGCAATGGTGATAGAATGAAGCGCGCGTCTGAATGAGAACAGTGCAGGAGCCGCAAAAGACCATGCAACCGATAGCAGCGAAAAAGAGCGCTCCGCTTGATTTAAAAAAACAGATTTTAGCGCTAGATCTCTTTTTTAATAGCGAAATAAATTAATTATTTAACTGGAGATGTGTTATTTATTTTTGTGTTAGCTGTACAACTTTCACCCCAACTTTCATAGATAGCATAAATAATTTGCAAGCTGCTAAAATAAAGCATACAAAACCTCAGCTAAAATGATCTATAGGCTATATGATTATAATCAGACTCAGAGCATGAGCATGTTTGTCAGTGATTTATTTAGGCTATATCAGGTTATTACAGCATTTAAAGAGCACAGACCTACACAAAGGAGGTGCATGTGAAACGCCCTGTAAGAAATACTTTCCTTTTCAGGAAAAGTATTGAAATCGCGATTCTTGATTTGATATCGGTATCGAAACAATAATTTTGGTATCGTGACAACACTAATTGCTTGATTGCCTTTGGATGTCCAGATGATTTCCAGTTGTTTCTGTCTTTTGGATTTCTTGAAGTATGGCTAGTCCCGTGACTTTTTCCCAGCAGTTGGTGTGGTACGGGTGGGCGATCTTCCCAAAATGTAATATCATGATCTTTTAGCAAACAGCCACAATCTATGATTTGAATAGCAATATTCCTAGGGGTAGGAATCTCTAGGCTCCTCCTCTAGGCTTGTAATTTGATTACAATTCAGAAGGCTACGATTCGATGCTTTATCGATTATCTGAAACTTTTTTGTGTGGGTGACTTTAAATACTTTGCTTTAAAAGTACAAAGTAATGACCCATAAAGAATTAACATACAATATATTTTATTAACTTTGCAAAGAACTGAAAGGAAAATAAATGTGTGCCTGATCTAGCAGCATACTTGTAGTAAATTAATAATGTAACGACCGGTACAGCCAAGTGTTTTTCCTCCTCTGGGTGGAAACGTGTCATATGGCTTCTCATATTCGTCCTGTTTCTGAAATATTTTAGTTTTATTCTACAAAGCTTACAAATAGTGTGGCTCTTGTCCAGCTGCTTTCCCCCTTCAACTTCATTGAAGCCAAAATATTTCCACACGTCAGCTTTTAACGAGGAGGGTGTTTTAGATTTCGGCCATGTTATGTGCCACAGACGGTTCCGTCTTTTGCTTTTCATCAATATTACGTCATTATAAATATAAATATTTATATATTTTTTAGAAAATCGATTTTTTTGACATTTGTGAATCGATCCCCCCACACCACCCCTAGATCTTCCCAATTTTGAGATACTATTGAGAATATCCAGCGATACATATAAAGCGATACAGTATAAATAGAATATAAAGCGATACAGACACCTTCAGGATACGGCAGATGCGTCATTCAACCTATTGTAAGTCGATGTACCATCTCAATGGGTTTTGGTAATATATTATAAAGGTTGAAGAGTTCCACAGTGTGGCTTTAACACAGGGAGGATATAGCACATTAATTGAAATGGTACACACACTGACAAACAATCTTGCTATAAATAAATAAGGCCTTTAGAAATAGATTGAGGAACACACTCAATCTTACCGCTCTGTGAGGAGAATATTAGTCCTTACAGAGGATTTTTTATTACTACAGTTTAATTTCGTTCAGCTCTCTATGACTGATAGCTATTATAATGACACTGAACATGCAATGGCATCAGTTTAGCTATAAACAGAGAATTCTAGAAATTGAGGAACATGCTCAATTCTTACCTTATTGAATAGTGTAAGAGATCAGATCTTTTACTGCAGTTTAAAAATTGGGAGGCAGACTGGATTAGAGTAACCGCTTTCTCTGCATTCGTTCATTCTTGTTTTACCAGGTGCAATGAAATTTAAGAGTGACAATTTTTCTGAATGCCGCAAGCACACAGCATGTGACAAACCAACCAATCAACTGCACTACACCCTTTCCGTAACATCATTGAGAGACCCAAACACTACATTGTTTTTTTTTCCTCTGTAAATAAATCTTGTAGCAGAGGTACAACAAGCATTTTTCGATGGTGGAAATCCAATACTGAAACTACTTTGTCTTTGTGGAGATCGCAGTTCATGGTTGCATAGCACCAACAGACGTAAACGGGAATGCAAGCACTTTGGAAAGAAGGAGCTCCTTCCTCGCATTTTTAGACGCGATATGTGATCGGCCCCTAATAGGGACACTTTAAAGGGTTAATTCACCCAAAAATGAAAATTCTGTCATTTACTCACCCTCATGTTGTTTCAAACCTGCAAGGTTACCCCATTTTGATCATCTTCTGTACAGAAATTAAGATTATTTTTTATGAAATTTTGAAGATTTCTGTCCCTCGATTCACAGTCTATGCAACTACCACTTTGACGCTTAAACTAATTAATATGAATTGAGCGATTTAGTTTCTGAAGTGACGCTATTAATTTTTTTTTTTCACATAGAAACATTGATCAGCGAACATAAATATTCAAAGCAAGTTCGGTTGAGCTTTAAAAGCTTAAAATAAATCTGTTCAGCATATGAAGTGATCATCTCTTCAGAAAATGTGGACTAAACCACTCAATTATTATTGGTTAGTTTGATGATCTGTTTATGAACTTTTTGACGCGTCAAAGTGGTAGTTGCGTAGCTATAGAATAGAGGGACTGAAATCTCTGATTTCATTTAAAAATTCTTGATTTGTGTTCTGAAGATGTACGAATGTCTTACAGGTTTGGAATGACATAAAGGTGAGTAAATGGTGACAATTCAATTTCTTTTAAATGCAATGTAATAGAGATTCATTCAGTTTCCTTATCCTCCTCCCTCTTTCTCTCTCCTCAGGTGTGAACCACGTGTACCAGTTTTGTGTGGGGGCAGCGAAAGGTGTTCTTAGTCCGTTTGTCCTGCAGGAGATCATTATGGAGGCTCTGCAGAGGTTAAACCCTGCGCATATCCACGCACACCTCCGCACTCCTGCCTTCCACCAGCTCGTGCAGCGCTGCCAGCAGGCCTACTTACAGGTACAGATTCACGAATCCCTACGATTCAGCCTGGGGAGCTAATCACACTGACATTATTACTAATAACATCCCTAATAGGTTGAAATCTTGAAAGAAGTCTGTACCCTGATGATGATGATAATCCAGGAACTTATGTTCTTGCGCTGACAGAAGTGGTTAAAATTACACTCCAACACAAGCAGATCCATTACAGCTGACATTTGTATAGACTGTGGTACAACCATCTCAAAGTTCGTTTTTATATTAGTTAGACTTAGTCTCTAGTTTCAAGTAGAGAATTTAAGTAGGGTTTTAGAGCATTCGAGTGGTGCGAAGGTTGGATCGTGATGGCATTGTCGCCCACACTGAATATAAATTGTGCATGAACAATTCTGGAGTGTTAAAGCTAGAGAGGGAAGCCTGAGTCTGTTCACAGGATGGAGCATACTGATGAGAGAGCATCAAACACACTGTGACAGCCCAAAGCCAAGAGCTGCTTCCTAGAGGAGCAGCGCACCCATGCTATCTCTCCCTCTCACACACAGACACGCTCGTGCAGTTACCTGCTAGCAGGCTCAGAGTCTTTATTTAGCCATTTCAAAGAGGTTTCAGGTTGTTGCATGGGCAAACGACGTGGTTGTCTAGACTACATAAGTGGCCATTGCGCTCTCATGGCCTTGTATTTAAAAATGCCCAGTTCAAGGGACACTACCATATGTCTGCCACTGTAAATCTTTGCAAATGAATGTTGGGTAAATGTGAAAGGGGGACCGTGCCAGCTCTAATCCACTCTCTCCATGCGTGGAGAATGAGATGAGGGACCGAGAGGCTGTACTCGAGCAGAAACCTACCCAGACTGTCACTGAGTCATTTCGTACGTCGCTGGTGGGAAATGCACTCCATATGCTGCATGCCCCAATAAACATCCGGGGACATGATGCTTCATAACCTGTTTACATTTTATTAAAACGGGTTCAGGTTAGTGCCATGCAGTAGCGGGAATATTTATGAATTTGTCATGTCGCACATCTTTAAACACAGGGAGATCAAAAAGGCATGACGCTAATAAAATGCTGTTGAAAGATACGCAAACACATTTAGAGCTAAAAACTAAACTCCAAACCCTCAAAATGAAGCAACTTAAATTTTTTCATCTTATAGAATAGTTTGATCCTTCTGCTAGGAAAAAGCCCATTACACCATTGACAAAACAATGCACCTAGCAACAATGCATGAGTATAAACAAAGGAAATCTGCACACTATATCTATTTGTGAAATAATAAAACGGCAACTTTTTGATCGTCCTCTAAGCTAATACAAACATTGAAATGATATTACAATATTCATTTATTAATCTGGAGTTATTTTCCTTTAAATATGCTCTCATCCATCTCTCATATCTTACAAGCACCTTTTTTACAAATATCATTCCAATGGAAAAGAAAAAAAATCTTGAAGTTTCAATCAAAATTTAACAAGATGTTTTTAAAACCTGTCATTTTTCCCTGGTTATCCTGATTCTTCAGGTCCCCTAAGTGGACATGGTTAAAAAAGAAATATGAGATGGGTGCAAAAATTCTATTTCAGTGCTTTGATTTGCTCTCAACTTTTGCATTCCTCCAATGAACTTTACAACTTTTCGGGGAACCACAAAAGCATATTTTCAGGATTCTTTGACGAATAAAAATGCATTTTGTAAAATTATAAATGTATTCATAGTTTCTTGGGGGAATGCAAACATTTTGTGAGTGCATGCAAAAGCATTAACATAATTTTTCCTTATTCCATCTCATATTTTTTCATCACTCTGTCCCCTTAGGAGCTTTGTACATTTTGAATGTACATGTACTCTTTCGCATTTAGAAACAGATGATATTATATAAAGCTTGCTAACTGCGTTTCAGAATAATTGAAAAACTAAACTATAACAAAACTATCGTTGGAAATAAGCAAAACTAAACTAAAATTTAATTTAAATGTAAAAATGCTGTTAAAATAAAATAAGCTTGGAACAGAATTCATGTCCTCCCTGCTCATTTCAATTTCTAATTATGTTTTGTTCCAGTATATCCACCACAGGCTGATCCATCTGACTCCCGCAGACTATGACGACTTTGTGAACATCATCCGAAGTGCCCGCGGGGCGTTTTGCCTGACACCAGTTGGCATGATGCAGTTCAACGATGTGCTGCAGAACCTGAAGAGGGGCAAACAGACAAAAGAACTATGGCAGCGGATCTCGTTGGAGATGGCCACCTTCTCACCATGACTACTCTAGAGACCAGCGGGGACCGAGACACCCAATCTCCTGCTGATACACCACCACCCCTCCCCCCGCCAAAAAAAAAGACCACTGACACAGCTCAATCCGACACACAGTTCCCCTTGATAGGAAGTGTAGCCATGCAACTTCCTGTACAAGCCCACTCACATGACTGAAAATTTAGTCCCTGAAGTCATGAGAAAGTGGTACAGAGATACTGGGGCAAGTGAATTACTTCAGCCAGTGGGTCCCTCCTTCGTCAAATTGTTGATCCCAGTGTTGTGTCTGACCCTTTTGTTCTTTTGTTCTTTTTTGGTGTGTTCAGTCAAGTGACTTAATGGCTATCTCTGTTTTATCTGTGTCCTAACATATTTCATTCACTGATTAGTATGTTTTGTGATCCCCCTGAGTTTGTTTAGGTGGTTGATAAGGGGACTAAGGTTTTCACTTGCTATGTTGATGTTTGGTTCAAGTTTGAAAAAAACCACTAAATGTCAGACTCATACTGCAACATTCCTCTACCCTGGAGAACAGAGCCTCCACCGGTCATTAAGGATTTCAACGTTGGATCGTGGATGGCAGTGTAAAAATGAGGAAAATAAAACAAAACTTTGTTAAAAGAATAAAAGAGACATTTATTATGAAACAATAATCAAAGTACGGGTGAGGATTCTTCAGTGTTTTGTTTTATCTTTTGTTTTTAATATTTTGTATAGTACGGCGTGTCTGCAGAGAGCAGGATGAGGAATGGAAGAACGTTATTACTGACTGATCCGTGAGTTCCTTTTTCCGGTCAGATGTTGGTGGCTTGAGTGCTGGAACAGAGAAGTCTGGCTGGACCAGATTACACAGCTTTAATTCTAGATGTCAGCGGTGACTTAAGTCCAAAACAATTCAGGCTTCCCGTTTAAAATGGTTTCTGTTATATCCGAAATCCAGCTATTGGACTAGTAATTTCCCATAGCATTAATAGACCTTGCAATTTCATTTTTCAAGATTTAGTCAAACCACAAAATCTAGTTTTATTCTCATTTTGAAACAGGTTAACTGCTCCCCTCGGCCTAGCGTAATTGAGTGGTCAATAAACGTCACTGCCAGATTCCCATGTTTCCAGCATTGGCCCCAGCTTTGGAACTCACTAGTGGAGAGTAACTGCGTAGAAAATGTACTGTGATATTTTTGTATTCTTCAAGTGTAGCTTGGTTGGAAAAAAACAAACAAACAAAAAAATCTATATAAATACATATAAATATGAAACTGTTTTGATTGCAAGAGGATGTAATTTAGAATAAATGGGGGAAAAGAGAAAAACTAAATTGGAACAAAGCAATATTAAAAATGTAGAGTTTACTTAATAAAGATAAATCAAAACACTAATAGTTTATCTGTGTCTGTTGTTCTAACCATTGTTAATTGTACCAATCAAAATTTTCAGGTTGGGAAGTTCTCATGTTCAAAGCTGCATTTATTGGTTTAAAGGAGTAGTTCACTTTTTAAGAAAACTTTTGCTGATAATTTACTCGCCCCCATGTCATCCAAGATGTTCATGTCTTTCTTTCTTCAGTCGAAAAGAAATGATGATGATGAGGTTTTTGATGAAAACATTTCAGGATTTTTCTCCATATAATGCACTTTACTGGTAACCAAACGGTTCAAGGTTCATAAGACAGTTTCAGTGCGAACTGTTCAAAGGGCTTTAAATGATTCCAGATGATGAATAAGGGTCTTATCAAGCGAAACGATCGCTGATTTAAAAATAAATAACAAAGTGTAAGTTTTATTCGCTCAAATGGTCACCTTGCTCTGTGCTGTGATGCGCGTTCGTGACTCTCTTGTTCGAACTCGTTTATCAAAATGAACGAATCTTTTTCCGAGTCAATTCGTTCGTTTCGTTTGTTGAATGAACCAAATGACTCGGAAAAAGATTCGTTCATTTTGATAAACGAGTTCGAACAGGAGAGTCACGAACGCGCATCACAGAAGTTTTTTTTTTTTTTTTTTTTTTTTTTTTTTTTTTTAATGAGCGTTTCGCTTGATAAGACCCATATTCATCGTCTGGAATCGTTTAAAGCCCTTTGAACAGTTTGCAGTTTGCACTGAAACATCAAAAAACCTTAATTTCATCAAAAACCTTAATTTCTTTTCTACTGAGGAAAGACAGACATGGACACCTTGGATGACATGGGGGTGAGTAAATTATCAGCAAAAGTTTTTTTTTTAAGTGAACTACAAATTTGAAAAAAGTAAAAACAATAATATTGTGAAATAAATATTAGAATTTAAAGTTACGTTTCTAATTGAATACGTTTAAAATATTCAAATTCGTGTGATGGTAAAGCTGAAATGGATATGGAAAAGCAGTCACTTCTCCAGCCATAATACCTCAAATTATGGCAGTAGAGCTGCTTAAATTACATTGTTGTGGAAACTAAACACATTTTTTAGGATTCTTTGAAGAACAGCATTTATTTGAAATAGAATGTTTTGCAAAACTATAAATGTCCTCTCTAACTTAATGCGTTCTTGCTGAATATGTTTTGAAGAAAACAAACAAAAACAACATTTTTGATTTGTTTATGGATAACGATACGAATGGTTTCATGAATACGTTTCAATTGCAAGTGTCAGCTAAGGAGGGTTTTAATCGCCTGGGGGCGCTAAAAGGTTAAATTTTGACACTGCTGTGATTTTGTGGTCTATCGGGGATTCCGATTCTTTTATAAATGGGCTGATATTTAAAAGCTTTGCTTATTCAATCACGCAAGTAGTTTTTGTGCCAAATGAAACTTTCTTTGATGATTTGTCTTATTGATAAACAAACATAATGATGCTTGTCTAAACTTGTAGAATACAGTGTTTTCAAACCACTTTATTGAAAGTTCAAGTGAATGTATTTGAAAACAAATGTGTCAAGAAAATACACGACAATCTCACACCGGTCCTTGTTTACTTTGTACTCTTACCTGAAAAAAAAAATCAGTTCGGAGGTGCACTTTGTTGGAAACAAGTCTCTCAAATTTGATTACGGGGGTTTTAAGTCACAGTATTTATTTCTTTAATTATTTTAACCAGTATTTATTGCTCCAAGCACTCTAAAATCACATTTAATAGATTTTAACACATTCAACTTAAGCTTCACTTGTGTTAATACTTTCAGATAATGCCATGCGAAATTGTAAGTTTCTGCTGGTTTCCCCCCATCCGACGGACTGATTTGGTTTGTTCCAGAGTTTTCGGTAGGTAGAGCGTCTCGAGCCAACAGCAGCATCATAGCTGAGTGAAGATGGCGGTTCAGAGAGTGATGCTGTCAACAAGAGTTTGAGTTCACCTCTCATTTTTTAAACTTAGTAAACCTTTGAGGAACGCTTACGGATAGCTGTATCAGACAACTGTATCGGTGAGTCATGTTTTATGTTTTCTTCCAAACAAGTGCAGTTTTGGCTCTTCAGAATTGAAGAAATGCTACAGCTAGCCGCGCTAACCTCGTTCTGAAGAAAATCAGAGAAGCGCCGTATCAGTGTTTTTATTTTAAACTCCGTTTTGTTTGCACAAACACGGCTTTATCTTAAAAACAATAACATTCAGCCCTCTCAAAGATTGACTGTTTGTATAAAAACTGTGTTTAGTCATAGAAGAGACTGTTTGAACCGCGGTGTAGTTTTCTAGTTTAGTGGAAGTTTTGTATAGTCAGTGATTTCCATCTATACGCCCAGAAAGTGTTTAAATAATTAGTAGCTACTAGTGTTGTTAAACATAAACATCCCAGAGTTGTCCTCTTCTGTTCACAGTTTTAATGTGCAATAACAGTGTGAGCGTGTGTAAGTTTGGGTTACAGAGTACGTTACAGGGCTGGGACAAAAACAAAGCGGGATGCTTGTTGCTTTTAAATGCATGTTTTTCTGTAGGACTTTATGGGCAGATTGAGTCTACATTAGTACCTTTACACAGTCCATTGGAAAATCTGAGCAGCTTTGCCATGGAGACTCGTTTTGGGCTGTAATGAATTTTGCATGGGCTTCATTCAATGCTCAGTTCTCTTTTATACGTTCGTCAAGAAGAATATCTCATGTGTCAGCCTGTAGTGCACAGCTGTGTTTCTGTCGAAAATCTCTTTAAAACGATAATTCATTGCGAGCTAGTCGAGCTGAAAGTTAGAAGAATATGTTCTTGGATTTATAGTATTTAAAGAATGTAGGTGTTTTTTGTAAATTGTCTGTATGTAGGCAGGATGTTTGAATGTTTTTGACCGTCTTTTGATCTTGCGTTAAGAAAATATGTATTTGTGGGCTGTTGACCCATTACGTGTCCATTGATATTATTTTTAATTTTTAAGATTTTTAAGATAAGATTTTTAATTTAAAAATGAATTTACAAGATAATGTGCTTTTCTTACAATCCATTTAAGTATGTGTAAGCTTTCCAAAATAACCCTAGTATGTAAGGATATATATATACAGTAAGTTAGTTTATATATATATATATATATATATATATATATATATATATATATATAATGTGTTCTGCTATTTAAATATTGAATTATGTCAAATATGAAATATGTCTAACAATTGTTGAAATTGGATAACAAATGAAATGTATCTCAGTACCTTAAATAATACAGTGATACTTGATACAAGTAGCTTTGAAAGTTAACACACTCCTTCGCTTGTCCTTTTTTGCCCAGAAGGAATTTGCAGACATTTTTATGAATGAGCATAAAATCATTTACTTCATCCCAAGGCAATGTTGTAAATATTGGTATGAAGACTCACAGATCAAGTAGTGTGATAAGTGTAAAATCAAGATTTTTTTTACAGCCATCATACATCTTGAGCTTCTCTTTTCTTCTCCTGATTTAAAACAGGACACATCCATGCCCATAATTCATTTGGCTCTGTCCCCAAGTCCATGACCCAATTAGCATTGGATTGTGAGTTAAAGATGAGTTTGGTTCTGTCCCAAGAACATTAGCTATAAATGTCTGAGACAATTTGCAAATGAGTGTTGGGCCTGGGGTGGATCTCTTGCTGAGAGTTTTTTTTGGGGCGTTATGGTTAAAAAAAAAAATCTCTGAAAGTGGGACAAGACTTGGATTATGTTTCAATAGAGCCGTTGAAGAACCCAGAATCCCATTAGATTAATGACTTTAAATGACCAGGCTCTTTTCTTTCGCCTCATCTCCCTAAAGCTAGTATTAATTTCGCTCCTGTATCATAATTGCATGCCTATAGAATTACTCGCTCACTGGTTGTTTAAGATGACCTTTGGAAAGGCTGGTTAACTGAACTTAACACAACTTTATAATCATGAATGCTGTTGTATCCATTGAATGCACCTTTTATTTGCATTAATAATGCAAAAGTGCTTTTGCTGCAGTGCAGTCCACCGAGTCTACTGTCACTTTCCAATAAAGAACAGAATATTGGGGATCTGATTTTTTTTTTTTTTTTTTTTAAGTCCGTTTAATCTTCAGGGAGCTGAGTCAGGTCTTGTGCAGTGCCTGGAGATCAGACAGGGATGTCAACATTGGGGGAATTCTACAGCTTGAACGAACCGTGCAATGAAGGAAGCACTCAAGGAATGCTTGAGGAGATGAAGGGCTCTTCTCCAAACCAATGGTCTTGAGGACTCCAGGAGTAACAGCAATAACAACACCAGTAATAATAATATGAATCTAGAATTGGCAGTTAGTGTTAAGAGTTTCAATGAATGAACATGACTGAGGCTGCTGGATCACACATACAAGCTACCATGACATTTACTGGCAGTCTCTAGTTGTCAAGTTGGTGTGTTTGAAAAACTTTGGTTGTAGCTTTTGAAGCCCTGAGAACAAGCCCAGAGTGATGCACTGAAATAGTCGGCTTCATGACATGTACCAATGCAGAGCTGCTTTTAGCCCTCATTTCGCTAAGTCAAGAGGCAGAGGCGAACAGGCGGTCATCCCGTATTCCTCTAGTTTTTAACAGCAGATCAGTATGCTGAGCCTAAATGGCTCTTGTTATTAATAAAAAAGGGATGCTTCAGGGATTGCTGCATGGCAGGGGTCAAGAGGTGCAAGTATTAATGGCATGCTAGTTTAATATCAGATCAGTTCTGAGCTGATTGCCAGCCCAGCAGATAGATTTGCATCTTTCATGCGCAAGCCTGTGGGGCTTCAATTAGTTTTGTGTTATCTTCACAGGTTATGGCATTGAAGAGAGCAATCTTTTTTTATCTAGTAGATGATGAATTATGAATGGTTATAATTTAAGAGTGGGAGTTTTCACCGGTGTAGACTCAGATAAGTGATAACACTGAAGCCTATTAAGAATAATTTTAGGGTGTACTCACACTTAAGCGCGGTTACTGTGCCCTGGCACGATTGTTAGCTTGATCAGACCTTTTGCCTATATAAGTATTTTTTCTTCATCCGTTTGCAGACCTCACAAAAAGATTTGCCCCTTGATTTCCCTTATGTATTTTTGTTTATCTGCCATTTGCCAGTAAATCTCACCTGGTTCGAACGCCATTAGATGGATTCTTTCTACATGCCACAAGATAGTGTGTCTGTTTCTAATTCAATCTATCTCTCCACACAGCTGTGGATTACAAAAAATTGCATTGCCTTTTTGACTGTTTATTTTATTCTCGAAGTTCCTCCAGGGATAAAATTGGCTGTGACTAATTGCATAGCCATGCATGGTAAGCACAATTCTTTTCTCCAGAATGTAAGCCTCATTCTCATGGTGCTGATTCACAGGTGAGGTGGGTGTGTGGCATTTCATTTAAACTTGATGATCAGGAAGGCCCTGTGCTGGACAAACATTATTAGGCTGTTCTTCCGGAGAGAAGCCTTTGTCAGAGAGGTGATGTCCAAATGGTCTGTCTCTGGTGGTTATGTCACTGCTAGAAAACATTATAGTGTGTGATGTATTGTATTTTTTTTTATGTTATGTTCTCTTTGGATTAAAGTGGTCTCTGGTGATAGCTTGCATACGCATGAGTTGGTTTATTTACATAATTATTACATATTGGGTTATGTTTTTAGGACATCTGAGATGTTAATGATGATGTGATGGATAAGTATGGTAACCCATAGTCTGAGTTTGTCCTCTGCATTTAACCTATCATATTTAGTTCACTCATTATGAGGCGCAGTGAGTTGCATTAAAATATAGAAAATGTACTGTACATGAATTGAAGAGTTCAGATGCAAAAGCCTCTAAATGCCATTTGAAATTTTCTTCTAAAATGACCATTTTTATCAAGCTTGTAAATTTAAGTTCAGTAATTTCACTTAAATGACAATTAATAGGTAATCTTCATTGCCATTCAAGTGAAATTACTGAACTTAAATATATAAGCTTGATAAAAATGATCATTTTAGAAGAAAATTTCAAATGGCACTTAGAGGCTTTTGCATCTGAACTCTTCAATTAGTCTTTTTTAATGTACATTTAAAATGGTTTAATAATCTAAAGAATCTTTTCCCCTCTTTAAAATATATATATAGTGCTTTTTACAATACAGATTGTTCAATACAGCTTTACTGTAATAAACGGGAAAATAACAATCAGTGATGCATTGCAAACTTCATCAAATATGAGTCAAATTCAATTATATTTGATGCAATTCACCTTTAAGCAACTCTAAAGAAGAAAACGGTGTCGTTATTCAGCTCAAGTCAGTGCAATGTGGATTCAGTTCAGTGTATCGATGTTGCAAAATTCGCCAGCGAGGTCAAGTTTTCCCCCGCTGTTTTTAACGTCACTCTTTCCAGCTGTTTGAGATATTTGGCTTACTCTACAGGGCTTAAAAGTTGAACATTCACAGAAGTCAAATGGGTTGCACAGGTTTAGCAGTTTGCACTGCTATCCAACGGCTCTCTCAAGTGATCCATCCTGTGCCATGCTGCTATCCAATCTTATCACATATCAGAGGAAAAAAACATAGGGAGGGGGAAAGTGTCACTACTACCCCTTTTCCACCGAAAAAAGAACTGGTGCTGGTTCAAAGATGGTTCGGAGCTGGTTCAACTTGCGAACCCGTTCAGAACCTGTTTGCTTTTCCACTGACTAGAGCGCTCAGGGATCGACGTCGTTACGTCACTGTTTACGTCGCTTGCAAGTACCTTGCTTTGGGATTATCTCTAACTCGTGTACCAAGAAAACTTTAAAAACAATTGAAATACGTAAGTCTTTTAAACTTTTCGTTTGATATGTAATCTTTTCTGATAAGTTATGTACCCCTGTCTTGTGTCTTTTTTCTTTCCATTTATTTGTTCAATCGCGATTGTTTTCTTCTTTGCTTATGTTTAAAAAAATAAATAAATAAAAACGCTTGCTTGTTTCTGCAGTTTCGATGCGGTTTCGACCATTTGCGATGGTCAGAAAATATGTTTAGAACGCATTAAAACCCGCCCCAGCCCCCGACGTAAACATGACGTGCTAAAAGAACGGTTCTAGTCCAGCAAAGAGTTGGTGCCGCTTTGGAACCAGTTCTCGCGGCCGCGAACCGGTTCTTTGGCTGTCGAAACACAAAGAACTGGTTCGCGCGCGGGCACCGGCTCCGAACCGGCTCTCAAAATGCTTTGGTGGAAAAGGGGCTTACCTGTAGCACTTCCATCTATCTGACTGTCAGCATTGTATATTGTGGCTTGAACACCACTAAGCAGTATTTTTTTTTTTTTTCATTTAATTGCTGTGGAATATATTGTGAATATTCAAACTAATACCATACCAGATAATCTGTTGCCTGCATGTGTATCGTCGTCCCCACTAGAGTCCCATGATCTTAAATGCATGCTAATGAAAGTCTGCCGCAGACCAGTATTAATCAGTCTACACCGACGCAAGGGGTGGGGAGTGCACCTCTAGAATGCTTTTACCCCTTAGGATAAAGAAATGGTAGATTGATTCAATTATCTGTAAATGAGAGATCAAAGGACCCAGAAAAACAACATTTTTGAAGTAGCAGCGGAAGATTTGTTGTTCTAATCTCTTCAGGGTTTTTCTGCCTTCCATCAAGAGCTCTTGTACTCAGAGGTTGCTGCAAAGAGCAGTGCTTCTACTCTTTCAAGATGAAACATCTCGCTCACTTCAGTCTTCATGATTAGCTTGAAGAGGTAGTCCATCTTTTTAATGAAAGGCTTCCTTAATGCAAAATATTTTTTCCTTTGTATGTGACATCTGTTGTTATGTTTGTAAAAGGTTTTCAAAAGGTATTTTTGACCATGTTTCCCTAAAAAGGAGCGTCTTGATACATTGGCTGCTTCTATTCACTACCAAGAACACCAAGGCATTGCACATTCAATGTCAATGTCAATCACTAAACAATGTCAGTAGACAGTATGTAAAATGTTAGTTTTATCCCAAAGAATGAGTGTAGGTTAACAGAGTCTCAGCACAATGTGTTATGTGCATTTTTGAACATTTGTCATCGGACTGTAAAAGCTATTTGCTTCGTTTAGCAAATACTTGTTTTCTGAACTGACTTGCAGCACAAGGGCCAATGAATAGGGACAATATTTTATCAATGTGGCAATAGGAATAATGTGGCAGTGGAGTCAGTTTGTAATGACAACATTAAATGTTGCGACATATATTAAAGCTACACTGTGTAACTCTTTTAGTTTATTCTTATTTAAAAACACTTAGTTCTTTCAAAAATATATGTGCTCATTAATGCATATTTGCTTCGTTCAAGTAATAAAGTATTCCTGTGAGTGTATAATATGCCAATGAAATTACATACGGGTAAGGGGTTCTAATGTCAGTCACCATGTTGCCCCTCCATCTTGAAAGTACATTAGCCAAAAAGGGACATAGCCGTTAATTCAAGCTTCGCCTTTCGTGCTCATCGTTTGAGTTAACACTCATGGACGAGGTCGAACTGGAAGCCATGTTAATCTTAGACTACATTGGCCACCGTAGGAGTTAAAACGAAATCGGAATTGAGAGGAACAGAAACTAATATTCACTGGATGGTCATATATCTTTTCACTGCTAGGGGTAAAAATCACACAGTGTAGCTTTAAAGAAAATTTAGTTGTACAACTTGGGAACAGTGCCTTAGTTATCCCCAATAGACAGTTTTCTGAGAAAAAAAAAAGAATAGCTGGCTCAGCTTAATGGTGGTTTTTATTTGTTAGTTTTGAGATCACTAAATAAATAATTGTTTAGGTAAAATAAAATGGTTGGGAAATTTAATTTTTTTATCATTGCCAATCATGATAAAATATGTTTGACATAAAGCTCTTCTGTCGTCATTATAGTACAAATATAGGATGGGAGTCATTACGGCAGCCCCCGAATAATCTCTTGGACACTTGAGGACCTTAGTGGGGGAAAGGGTTGAGCGCCACAGCGAATAATTTAAGTAAAAATTTGTTAATTTTAGTTATTTTATGGCATTTTTATTATTATTTTTTTTGTAAAGAGTCATTAGAATGCATGCTTTTTTTCCCTTGACCGGCGAGCGCTTGATTCGGCTGTATAGTGTTGCAAGTATGTGTTTTTTTACTGTTTGCATGATGATGCTGACACAGAGGTAGGTCTTTCAGTTTGTTTTCTTTAATGTTTGCGTGTAAGTTGTGCAACAAATGTTAATTACATAAAAATGACAATGTTTAAAGAGGGGTGGTAACCTGTGCTGAAATGAGGAGATTTATGACACTAAGCTACCACAGGCAGCACTCACTGTATGTGACTGAAAAATACTTCAGATATTTTGAAGGAATTCCAGCATTAACCCCACAGTAAAACAGGATCGACTGGTTTCGTTTTGATTGCTAGTTTTAACAACAACAAAAAGTGATAGTTATTTATGAGAAATTGAGTAGTTTTCCAGCGTGGCTTTGAAACTGACTGGCCGATTATGACTTATTTGTCAATTATTCCCATGAAATTCTAATTACAATTATCAAAATTTACACTGAATAATGTTTTGAATAGCTTTATTATTGATTGAAGCAACTGCCAAATTATATTTACCATGCATTATATATATATATATATATATATATATATATATATATATATATATATATATATATATATATATATATATATATATAATAAATGCATGCAGGTATAATTATAAGTGCTTTTAGCAGAGCCTGTGCACATAGTGCTCTCATTCTCCATTCTCATTAGTTTATGAACAGTCCTGTCTAAAATGTTATTAGAACTGTTAGGCTATAACAATAAGTGTACACATCTTACATCACTGGTAGTTCCTATTGTGCTGAGTTCTCTGTGATTCGCCTCTCACAATGTAACATGCTCTAAACACACCTCTTAAGCACGCAGAATAATGTAAGTTAACTTTTTTGTAATCGTGACACGTTTTTGTTATCATGATTACTCAATTGTGGCACATAAATTAACAAACTGCCTACTTCATTATTTGGAATTTGATTGCATGTCAAGGGAACATGCATTAAGAAAGCTGGCTTACCTCCTTAAGACCAAGAGACTTTTGAATGGTAATTGCTTACAGAACACAAACAGACGACTGTAAAACGCTTGGATTACTGTAGCGTATTCTGTATTTTATCTGTTTTTTTTTTTCTTTTGTTGTACTCAGGAAAGTGAGAATGAGGCTAAATTAAGTCAACAGATGTAGAGACAGACTGCTAGAAAACTATGTTGTCATTAGTGTGTCATATTCCCAAATCTTTGAGACAGGGCTCTATGTTAACATGTTTGTTTAAGAGCACTCGTTCCCAAGTGTAATTATTTTTATGGGCACACTTTTTATATTTAATTAAGAATTGCCACAAAAGTGAAAAAAGGGAAAAAAGACATTTTTCATACATGACCCAAAATAAACCTAACAGAAAATTGTAGGCTAATATTTTACTTGAAATGCATCCCTGGATTGCACCCCTGACTGACTGTGTTATGAGTTTCTGATAAAATAAACTTCATAATAACTTTTAATTGTTATTCACAAAACCGTTATATAAATCTTCATTATCTAACACCAGTAGTTTGTGACTATTCATTCACATATGAATGTTAATGTATAAAATCTTTACAAATCTCTATAATCATAATCATGTCGTTCATAGATATTTTTTTTTTATTATTTTATTTTTTGCATTATAAAATGTAGGAATGTGAGACACTTTAGAATATATTCGACTAGTCGATTAACAATACTACTGCTATTGTTGTTTTTTAAATTTTTTATAAGTTTATGACTTTGCTGTTCATTGACAGTAAAGCTCCCTTGAAGTTCTTCGATACCACATCAAAAACTTCTAGCCTTACTGATAAAGTTCTAACATTATTAAAAACAAGTCCGCAGTCAGTAATAAAATAAGAACAAATAGGCCTACAGAAATTCAGCAGAGATGAATACTAAATAACAAAAACAAAGTCTAACAGTATGAATATTAGGTGTCTGCTGTCACTTTAAGACCGAATGCACGCCACGGACCAAAAAAGAAACGACAAACATCTTGTTTCTTTCTCAGCTGTTCACTTATAACATAATACTTGCCTATACGGGTAGGCCTGTTTAGACATAATTTTGTGTTTGTGTCCATTCAAGGGCAAGGAATGCAAAAGAGGAATCAATGCAGTGTTTGAGCTGTATCTGAAACGTGCCTCTCTCTCTCTCTCTCTCTCTCTCTCTCTCTCTCTCTCTCTCTCTCTCTCTCTCTCTCTCTCTCTCTCTCTCCCTCTCCGATTTTCACCTCTTCTGCGTTTAAAATTGTTTGAATGTGTAAATTGGCAAGACAACTGCGATCCGTTTCACCCCTAAAACGTGCAAACACACATTTGGATTTGTGCCTAATGAGAGCAGTACATGAGCCCAGGTTTATTTGTATAGTGCATTTCCCACACACCAGAAGTTTTGCTTAATATAAATTGTTTGGATTTGCCATTTAAAAAAGCACCAAAAATTGACTACAATCTAATTGATTATAATCGTGTCCTCATAATTTATCATGCTATGTATATGACAGATTGCACTTAACTATATTTCATGATCAAAGTGATTCCAGGCTAGCCTGGGTTTCCCCATGCTGCCTTTGCACAGCGGGATTTTATTCACGCTGTTAGGCAGCCTGGATTCCATGGACTAGATTTTCACCTCAGCGAGGGGACCATTCACAGAGTGGGTAAGTAAGTAGCAAGACGATGGCGACGTCTATGCGACACACTGAAGCAGTTTGTTTATCCCTATGGATCAAACATGGCAGCAGACGCGAAGTTACTTCATGTTTGTTTTGCACAAACGACAATAGTTGCAGAAAGCCATCGTGTACTCATAAACCCCGGACATATCATCGTCTTCCTCGTCTAATTACTCTCACTCTACATACGTCACCTGGGATAATTGAAACGATTGGCTATGAGCTACGTACAGGCGCATTTGATAGACATTCGTAGCACTTAATAAACGGCTCTGTGCGTTCGTAAACCACACCTCAATGAGACGTGGTCTGACGTTAGCCAGGCTAATCCCAGGCATCACTGCGTTTCAAATCCAGTTTTATTTTATTTTGCCTTTCAGGAAGGCGTCCTATCAAACGCGAACCAATCAGATCTCAGGTATCGCCCCAAAATGCTACAGCCCATCAGTAAAAATAAAATAGACAGATATATTTTTTTAAAGTCAGGGCGATCATCGTTTTCATGATCGATCATTGCTGTCACGTCCAAGTACTGGGGTACTCGTACTCATCCCTATTGCTACTAGTAAAAATGGTATTTTGACATCTTTCTCTCTTATTTTATTTTTTTATTTCTGGAGCCCTGTCCTCCATAGGCCTTTATGTTTAAAAAAAAAATAACCTTCTGTTTGGCCACATGGGGCTGTTTAGTGTACTGGTGATCTGTTAGAGGCCCATGTTGTTAAGCATATATATATATATATATATATTGAAGGACCTCCAAATTTCATCACCAGCCCAGCACGGCAGCTTTACACTGACAAGACAAATGTAATATATATTACATTTGTCTTGTCAGTGTAAAGCTGCCGTGCTGGGCTAGTGATGAAATTTGGAGGTCCTTCAATAGCCAATGACAGAGCACATCCTCTGAGACTCCATGTTCTACCTCAGGTGTCTGGGCCGAGCAAAATAGCTGGCATGATTCAGTGTGACTGAGTGACTCAGTGAGCGTACTTGCTGTTGAAAATCTTTTGAGAATGTCGCGTGTCGTTTTTATTTTCTTTTGTCACTGCTTGTTTCCCTCAGACCTGTGTTTGCTTCTGTTTAGGTACAGCATCTCTGTTTTTCCTCTTCTCTGTCCGGTAGTCCTCTCTGTCCTTTTCTTTCTGTGTCCATCTCTCTGGTGTTCCTGTTTTGTAGTGCGTGTCGTAGCAGAGCCTTTCGGCTGATCAGGCTTTGTTTCAGACTAAATGAGCCCAGTGTGGAGGCAGGCTGGCAGATAAACAGCAGGATCTGCAACAAGCAGTCACTGCTCGCTCTTCCACTTATGCTCTCTCTCCGTCTCGCTCTCTTTCTCCCTCGCTGTTCTCCACAGGAGGGAGAAAAGCGTGATGAGCTTCTCTGTTTACTGGCCTCTTCCTCTCTGTTGAACTGCGTGCATGTTTTATTACACTGCCGTCAGAAGCACAAAAACAAGCTTTTGTGTGCAAGAATTAGCCACTCCTGAGAAAATCTTCCACCGTTTTTGTGTCCCTCCGCCCTGCGTGCGTAATTTAGACACCGCAGGTTTTTCATTTCCCTTTTCGTCTGTTTTGGCATTTAAGCAAATGCCGACTCATGCCCAACTCATAGTCTTTTGGTATTATGATTGTATTTTGTGCCCCACATGGAAATCATTTGGAAGGAGTTCTGCTTCTTGGTCTGGACCATCACCAAACACTAGCAGATATTCCAGTTGGCAGATGGATGAGCTAAGAGATGCTTTCAGCCAATGACAAGATACTGTCTCAATGCCTCTTGGCAGAATAAACTGCTCAACTTCTGTTGCACTGCAAACGAAGAGAAGCACTTGTAACATGCTTTTCTGTTTAAAATCCTTATCGCTCAGAGATGAAACCTTTGTTCTTTACCCTACATTGGCATGATTCATGTTTCTGTGCTATAAAAAGATAATGAGTGTAGATGTATTGTCCCCTTTATGACTCAGCTTGTTAAAGTCTACCAGAAATTGCACTCGTACTGCATTTCACTTGCGTAATGTGACTTGTTTCAGAAAAATGGTAGTTAGACTTGATTTTTTTATCCACTGTGAAATGATTGTAAAAAGTGGCTTGTTCTGTGTTAGATGTTGAAAAATGAAAGAGCTTTATTGGGTCTCATTCACTAAGCATGCGGACACAAATTTGTGCGTGAAATATGCGTATGAACGATTTTAAGAAAACGATATTAAAACAGGGCTTTAAGTGTAAAATACCGAACTAACCCTTTAAGGAATGCATCTTTCACAACTTTCAACCCTACCATTGAACGGTCTATGATGGTAATTTTTGCTTTCATGTTGACTGCCTTTTTTTGTCTGTTTTTTTGACGAACAGAACCTGAGATGTTCCCCCGTTCCCAACACAGGGACTCGGTAGCTATGTTTTCATCACCCTGTTTTTATGTATATTAACATATACACAACAATTATGTGTATTATATAAGTATCACATCAGAAACGAGAGATGGAAATGGAATAATGGGATATGGAAATTCTGACATCAAACCTACGTGATTAATAGGCTTTTTCCTCATGATGGGAATTACGGCTCTTTTTAGAGAACCGAACCAAATCATTTGGCTTGGCTCAGTAATAAGAGTATACGTTTGCATGTTTTACTCATCTTGTTTTCTGATCTGATAATAAGGACGATCTTTTCGCCACACTGCTCGACCACATGCACTCCTTGCAGTGACTGAATATTATGGTTAATGTGTATAGCCTACTGAATGTTCATGCGACAAATCGAGAGTGGCGCCGGACCGCCGGTGATGTCATCACACGTGATCGCACGCACATACACATCAAAATAACATTCAGTCAGTGACTACTTGATGTGTGGCTGAGCATTGTAGCGAAAGGATTTTCATTATTCTGTTCTGTATTAATATACAAAAAAGGAAAACGGCTCACCGTTCATTTAGAGTCGACAACCTGATAACTCACCTAATTCGCATTTGTTTTTTGCGAACTTGGAAAAGATTCGCTCCACATTTGGATGGAAACCCAACTAGTGTTGGCACTTTTGCTCCTCCATTTAAGCACACTTTATTTGTGCCATGTAAACAACTGGGACCTGCTGGTCTCCTATAGAAAAGAGTGCTCATTGAACAGTGTCTAATTTGTGTGTATTGTGCACATAGTGAGGTGAGTGGGGACTACATTTCAGACTCGAGGCTTTTCTGGCATGATTTGCATTTACAGATTTTCGAGGTTGTTGCACCTGTAGAGACTGCTGTTCTCTGATGTTGAGAGTTGAAGCATACATTTCCAAGTTTAATGAGCTCTTTAATGAGCAGATCACTGTATTGCAGATTGGATGCGGAGAATGACAATAGGAGAAATCATGTTTTTTTGTGCCGTGTGGTCTTCATGAAACTTTTCTTCATTTGATTTGCATCACACCTGTTTAATATTTGATTGATTGGTGTATTTGTGCTGTTTAGTTATCAGATGTCACCTGGTTTCATTTGGATTAAGATCCCTTAATCCTAGATGTTTAAATTGTACTTGATGAGCGAGTAATTGTTGGCTTAATCTGGCATTCATTTTGTTTACATACTACCACAAACAGGGATGTGCCAAGAGCTTTGAAAATGTTCCAAGAACCAATAATGTGCTAATTATAGGACAAATACAATTTTTTTTAAATCACACAGCATAGGATTTGATTGAGCTAGATGTTTTGTTTTTGCTTTAAATGGCCGTACACACTGGGATGAATATCAGTGCACATTTTTCGCCAGCGTATTTCAGCACGTTTTTTGTGTTCACACCCAAGCGATTTTCGGGGACGATGAGACAAGTGAACATGCAAATTCATTCCGTGACATTAGATGGCGCCAATTTGTCATATAGTTTGTCATCGCATTTGTCATATAGTTCTTTATGTTCTAACACCAACGAGACCAGCAGCTCTACATTCATCTTGCCTTGCATCTTCCTCATCTTATTTCTTACTGGCTGTGTAGACGGTGATGCTACTTGGCGTATATCTTCTTCGCCATTGCATGACCGTTTGGCAAGACCGTTTTTGTTTGGGTACCCCCAGGTTGTTTGCTGTAACTTCAGAAGCTCCAAACACATGAGCAAATGCGCCAATCTCATTGGTCGGATAGTTTTTCTCATTGGTCTAAAAAAACGAACCCGAGGCGTTTTTTAAAAATGACGCTTGTACGCATGGCGTTTTACGCGTCGGTGTGCACACTCACATTGGCGCCCTTTGTTTAGTCATGAAGCATTAAATGTTGGCGAATATCACATGTGAAATTAGTCTCAGTGTGAACAGGCCTTACAGTGACAAGTCTTATCGCTGTGCTTGGCTTGGGCTGTTTCCTTTTTACAATCCCCTTCCTAACCTGAGAAGATTCACTTTTTTGAAATGAAACTGATTGCTATTTAAGTCCTCAGTGACAAGTTTCATTCATGTTCTTAGCTCTTGCCCTTATCGCATAAGTGGCAATTTCCAGGACACATAGCTTGAACGTATGTAGCATGCTAGTACAACACTTTTTGGGAAAAACAGTACAACAAAACTACAACGATTCTTTATTTATGTGTTTTATAATGTCACCGAAGATCAAGCCAGGAAGCACCATTGACTGTTGTGAAAGTGATTGTTACAGAGCTGAGCAATATAATCTTATGAAGCGTCTCTTGTTTTCATAGGTTTCTGCTCCTGTCCATTTAACTACGGAAACTCATGTTCTTAAAGAGTGCCTTCATTTCACATCTCATGCTGTACATATGTAATCGTGAGAAATCCAGTCTTAAGTGTGTTTTCTATGTATATAGGATTTTTTAAAGGGTTAGTTAATAACGTTCCGAGGCTGTCAAGTTTCAATTCCTCAAGAAACCTATGCACTATGCAGGAGTGATCCAGCTCTCAGATTTCATCAAAAATATCTTTATTTGTGTTCTGAAGATCTTACGGGGTTGGAACAACATGAGGGTGGGTAAATACTGACAGAATTTTCATTTTTGGGTGAACTAACCCTTTAAGGAGTTTAACTTCTCCCAGACGTCTTTGAGCTCAATGTACTCCCTCGACCTGGCTGTAGCGGAATTCATGGCTTTTCTATAAAAGTTGAGAATGAATCATGCTCTTTTAAGATATAATTTAAATTGTCATGCTTATTGCTCTGTGACAATGTTGTGCATGACCCATTCAAACTAGCATGTGTCTATGAGACCATACAGGACAAAATCTCGTTTTCTCCCACAGTCCCACTCTGTCTTAACTCCAGCAGGCTGCATTGTTTGGGATGAAGGAAAGCTTCGCATGCATGGACCATCAAAACATTAATCCTCCATATTGGAGTGTCCTGTAGTGTCAGTGGTACCAAATGGTTCTTTTGTCATTTCTTATTGCTTATTGTGGGATCAGTCAGTCGCTGGCTGTCCTTTTACCCAGCAGGGTGCCGTCCTGGCAAGCACTCCTCTTTCTCGAATCCAAGCCCTTAGCGCTTACTAAGGTAATGATGCTGAAAATTCAGCTTTGCCATCATAGGAATACATTACATTTTTAAAAAATGAAATCTAAAACAGTAATTTAAAATTGTAGTACTATTTTACAATATTGCTGTTTTACTGTATTGATCATATCAATTTAGTCTGTGTAAGCGTAAGAGACTTATGCCTGTTTCAAAAGAGGCTTCTTTTATTGCTAGCAATAAGATTTTTTTCCCTTCAAATAGAGATACCATCATTAGTTTAAAACAATAAATGTATGCCTCATGTCAATGCCTAATGCCTTTAAAACAATTGTTTTAAACTAATTGTGGTACCTCTGTTTGAATGGTAAATCATCTTATTTTTAGCCGTTTCAGAGAACGAACAAACAACTATGCATTGAATGTCATCAAAAGATAGACATTTTTTAGTTTTATTTATTTATTTATTTTTGCTGTCACCCAGCCCTAGGAGCTAGCCATCTTTTGATTTTGAACTTTAAAGAGAGAGACCTTGCCACGAACAAATTAAAGTGCACTATCCAAACAAACATTCATACATGCTTAATTTTGTTGAGGTCACTGCATGCGTAATTATAAGATGATGAACGTATACAGAAACACACAGGCTTATTCAGAGCCTTCTGAGGTCACATTCTTGTTGAAGTTGTGTACTGTACTGGGCTCTGGAAATATTAAAATCTGCAAATTTGATGGCCAGACACTGGACGGGACAAGGAAAAGATTTTTTTCCACCATCTCCTTCTGTCGGCTCTCAGTAGGAAGTCCGTCTGTACTGGCCTTTATGCCAGCAGGTGTGTGTGTGTGTGTGTGTGTGTGTGTGTGTGTGTGTGTGTGTGTGTGCGCGTGTGCAGAGAATAATGGTTTTCTATTGAATTCATCATCTGTTCTTTTACACATTTGAGGAAAATAAGATTAGATAGGTGGCACTGGTTGTCAAAAGGAAACATAAGGGCCCCCCTCCTGTTGTGAGTCACACTGGCGGTCTGTCACAAATCCCTCCATCCAGTCTGCCTCCCTTCTTTTAAATTTGAATGGAAAAGCTCTGTAAGCTGAAAAACAGTCTTTTTCATCTTCAGTATCTGAAAATTATTTTCAAATCATGTATTTTCTTAAAAAGGCAAGATTGTTTTTTTTTTTCAAAACGTACATCTTTTTATTAGCAACATTTCCTAACAATAATGTTGCTAATAAAATTTTGATGCTCATTTGCAAGTACGGATAGTGTGCGGGAGTTCTTTTTTTCTTTTTAAGATTTTTTTTTTACCTACTTGTATGGTGTTTTTCTCCATGCAGGTGTGTGGCCAATCAAAAGGTTTGCTAATCAAAAGGTACATCTTGAAAAGGGGGGTCGTCTTATATTCAAGGACATTTTATATTCTGAACAATACGGTAATTTATCATTCATCAACACTTAAATTGCTAAAACTGAGTTGTACAAACATTTACATTGCACATAAGACATAAGTTTTTGTATCAACTTTTTAATTATAGAATTGTTTTTACTCCAGTATGTCTACAAGGTCACGGTGATTTCAGTCAAAACATTCCATTAGAGGAGCGTTAATTAAACGTCTGTTTCGGTCACTGATTTCAACCTGAACCTGATAATAGCTGTTTCTGACAAATTTTTGGTGTATTTTGCTTGTAAAAGTCTCCTTGTATCATTTTATTAAATGCACCACTGAAATTCTTTAAGTGCTCGTAAATTTTTCAAAGAAGCTGCACATCTTATACTTGCCATAAAAATTAAGTGTCAATTCCTGCCATTGAGAAATCGGCAAAATGATGGTGCACGGATGAGGGTCCAAACAATGAACATCAAAAAGTGCCAGGTGTGTGGCAGTAGCCTACTTCACTTTAAAGGGGCTATGTGTAGGTTTTTACTTAAAAAAACTTTTTAAGATAGAGTCTTCATTTGTACATTTATGAGCCAACCATAATGTAATAGAAAGAATGACACCATGACTGTCCACCACGGTTGCCTCCATCAGCCTGCAGGCTCAATTGTGTGTGGAGGAGTCGGGTCCGACTTTGCGTGAAAAATGTGACATCATGCGCGTTCTTGTATACTTGGGCTTACATCCGTTGGGCAGCCATTAGTAAGCAGCTGCAATCATTAACAGTAGTGTTTTAAATAGACTGCGGGCAGAAAGAAGCGTCCAGCCTCCAGCACAATCCAGACACCCACAGAAACTCCTCGTAAGTAAAAAGAAACAAACAAAAAAAAAACCTTACCTAGTGTGGCCAACAGACGTGCGATAGTGTCCACCAAGAACAAGCATGAGACTGGCTGCAGTTTCTCTAAAAGTCACTGGTGTCAGTAACGGTTAGACATTTCAGAACTTCCACAGTGCTCCTTTAAATTTGAGGATAATAAAGTTGTTTCTCAGAGATGTCAGAACTACTGTGTTGTTGCCAGAAGATTGAAACTAAGCACACATTTTCTCTCTCGTAAGTGGATCTTGTGGGTTTGTTGCCGTTTCAGTCAAATTATGATGTTTTAATGCTTTATGATATGAATGAGCAATATTTTACAAGCAAGCACAAACATATTGTGTGGCCTCTGTTAGCCTTTGTAATATGCGAGTCTATGAATTTCAACTCTTCTTGAATTAAATATGTCATGAATTAATCATTTCCACAGAAGATTTCTTCAGGTCCATACTAAAAAAAAAATAATAATCAATGGACATGCAGTTAAAATACATTCAATTAATTTAGGTCTGGTTCAAGAAATATCAAGCTTTTTTTTTCCTCCCACATATTTTGAGTAGGCTTTTGTGCAGTCTGTCTGTGCAGGAATAACTTCAAAAGTACACCGCCTAATACATGAGCAGCTTAGAGTGAACATTGATTGATGGCAACTTCATTACCTTGAAAAAGCTTCATTCAGTAACAAAGTAATTTGGCCCGTGTGTTTTTCCCCTATCCCTCAACCTGAAATGAGTTTGCTACCTCTGTCTGGATGACATGCAGTATATATGATCATGGTGCAATATATACATTATTGAGAAAGTGTCACAATGTCTCAAAATACTGATTGTAGCACAGCTTGCTGATTATTTGCCTACAGCGGCTCAGCATGGAGGTCACCAAGCATGAGAGCAGGAGACTGCAGCCGATTTTATGCTGTTCTCAATTCTTATGCCAAGTCATTTTTCATGTGTGTGTTGGTTCAGGCCCTCTGGCTTTTTTCAGCACCTCAGAGGAATTGAGCGTGAGCTCCGCCTCCTTAGCTTTTTCCCCCATAAGATTTCTCTCTCCGTTCCTTGCTTGTGTTGTCACTGAGTGGTTTGAGTTCAGTCAGGTCCAGGAGGGCAGCGCCGCTGTGATTTCCCCTTGTGTGTCTTGATATAGTTAGTGAGGTTTTGTGTTTTTTAACCTGCTGGCCTCACTGTGACCCTGCTGTGTCTATGGTGACCGCTCCAGCTGTAAGAGGTTGTGGCAGCACAGGGCTTTGTGGCTGCATTCCAGCGTTGACAAGCCTGCACGTGTAGAGACACCATTACAAGAGCCTTGCTCCTGCTGAACGTTATGGGACGGTAACTTGGAGGCCATTTTCATTCGGCTTGAGTATTTAAATGGGGTAAATCTTAGTTTTTTTTTTCTGTTAAAATGTGTATTTTTTTCCTTTTGCTTTTTTTGTTTGTTTTGCTATCCCAACTTGAAAAAAAAAATGTGATTCTCACTTAATCCAGTCTTGTAGCCCTAGTTTGAGTCATAGAGGCAAACTATGAACTATGGCAGGGGTGGGCAAACTACGGCCCGCGGGCCACATGCGGCCCGTTAGGCTGTTTAATCCGGCCCGTCGAGTATTTAAAATATTGTCATAGAGATTGCATTTGCATGGGGAGCGTTGTGCAGCGCGGTCTGTTACGGGAGAGCGAGGGGGAAGCCGTGCTGACAGAGTGGGGAGAGAGAGAGACTGGGAGCTCGTGCACGCGCTGTCGAGAGAGAGAAAACGCTGGGCTGCAAGCTGTTTCAGTGGAAAGAGTGTTGCTGCATTTGTGACCTGAGAAGCTGAATCCAGCGGGAAGAGTACTGTTTTATATGTGATTTGTTTTTGAAATATTCTGAATTAATTGTGTGAGCGCGAGCAAGCGCTGTGGGGAGAGAAAGTAACTCAATAAAGTGCATGAGCCCCAGTATTCGCCGACCCTGTGTCTCCTTCCATCACCCATTCACCGAACCAACATCCCCGTCACACATTCATTTTGCCTTTTTCCTGCAATACTTGAATAAAGCAGCTCATTCATTCAGAGTTGTTGTGGCTGTGCTGCAGTGTGTCACGTGACAAGCAATGACGCGTCACCATGGAAACCATACAGTGAATAAATAACGGTTGCATTGCAAAGCTCATGTATCCCCTCACACACCCGTGTCCAACTCGACCCGCTCCGAGCGGGCCTCGAACCCGGGTCTCCAGCATGAGAGTCAGGCGCGCTAACAAGGAGGCAAAGACTGCAGCCTCTAGCATCTGTCGCTAGAGCGCCTATTGAGATCGGGGAATGAGGTTTACTCGCACATTAACTACTAGCTGGCCTCCGTTACACTCACGCCGCAGAGTCAGACCGTTTTTTGTAATTTGTCATATGCAATTTATAACTAATATCCCAGGAAACAGAACGTTTGCACGATTGAATCATTGACATTTCAGCACTCCTTCAGACAGCAACTTAAGCACAACAAGGCTCCTTGTTGCACGTTAATGTTTTTTTCCTTTTTTGGAAACTCACAGAGAAAAAAAAAATGTTTGTAACCACTTGTACACCTGATTAGTTTTCATTTGATTTTTAGTTTTTCTTTTGATATTTAGTTTCTTTTCTCCTCTGTATTTGTCTCTTGGACTGCTTCCGGTTACCTTTATCGCCCGCCTCGCTACGCTCCCGTCTCTGCCGTTTGTTCAATAAATGTTCTTATCTGCTTTTGATTTTTACATTTTATCATACTTAAAATAAATTGGTACATTTTTTATTTTTATTTTATTTTTTTTCACAAATGTATGACGTTTGTGTATTAAGTGCAATTTGATTACCATATGGAGTTTTAATAAATTTGAATTAATGTAACCTTCCTTCATTGGGTCGGCAGTGGCTCAGTGGTTCATGTGGGTTGTCTACAAACCGAAAGGTTGGTGGTTCAATCCTCGGTTCCACCTCACCAAGTGTCGAGGTGTCCATGAGCAAGACACCTAACCCCAGCTGCTCCCGACGAGCTGGATGGCGCCTTGCATGGCTTCCTTCACCGACGGTGTATGAATGTGAGGCAAATTGTAAAGCGCTTTGGTGGCCATTGGGTCTATGAAAGCGCTATATAAATGCAGTCCATTTACCATTTCTCTTATTTTTACTCTACTAATTGTACACTTGCTGGTGTTTTGTTTCTAATTTACTGTTAGGCTCATTAAATAATACTAAGGATAAACAAAATTTAAAAAGAATATAAATATATATAAAATTAAAATAAATATAAAATTAAATAAAAAAATAACCCCAAAATATAACAATGCTAAATGGGGATATCTATAGCATATAAATTAATATACTATGTAAATTACGTGATCCACGTAAATGGCCGGCCCTCTGTCAAATTTTAAAACCCAGTGTGGCCCTTGAGCCAAAAAGTTTGCCCACCCCTGAACTATGGAGATATATGGAGAAATATGGAGATATATGTTTGCTTTAAGGCCAAGCATTCATCTCAACCCAGTACAAATCTAAGGATTTTCACCTCTAGCATCCAGATCCTGACCTCTTTATTACCATGACGACAGCTTTGTCACCATGACCATGATTCTACACATTCTCAATCACACTTGCCAGAGTCTGCAGCAGATTACTGCAGACTCACAGTGTTTAATAGGCTCGCTGCTATCAATAGAGTAATGGGGTGGATTGTTTAAGACTTGATTGAACTTGCCCTCATAGAGTCAATGTTTTCTTTTTTTGCCATTTCATTTTCATTTCTTTCTGTCCCTCCATCTCTCTATAGCTCTCTCCCACTTCATTCTCATTCATGTAATTGTATTGTCCTTCATTTCCAGCCATCCATCTGCCAGTGTTCTCATCTCATGCCTCTAGACCATTCGTTGGTATTCTGACCCCAAGCAATCCACTGAATATGTAGGAAGATACAGAAATGCTGTGAAAAGAACTTGATCCGAAGTCTCCATAATGTCTTGCTAATAGACTTTGCTGAGTACAAACAAAGTCCTTTCAGGCAAGTCATGCCACTCGCCGCCATCTTGGCAACGCCTCCGGGCAGCTATTTCGGACTTAAAAAGACCAGGCTCCTATCTAAATGAATGGGCAGAGAGTCAGAACTGCACTTTCACTGGTCACCGGGAAATAAAAACTGCATGTATAGAAACAGCAGTAAAATATGATAAAAATCGCTGAAAAAGTTTGATGACTTTGCCCCCAAATAAGGTTTAAAACGCCGTTTTCCCACAGGTTATACTTCTACTGCTCATGCGCTAGGGTTCTCTTGCTCGGTTGCTCTAGATTCCGAGATATTTTAACTAATTTGCGGGCATCAACGAGCCTCTATCAATCTGCGGGAGACACCCGGAACTTCTGGGAGAGATGGGATGTCTGATATTTACACAACGCACACATACATTGCATATCAAATCTGCCGCCTTTTCAAACAGTAACGTATTTAAATGTTTCCCAGCTGGGCCGTTAAAAGCAGATGATTGGCTGCCCAGCGGGAGGGGCAGGGCATTTGCATACAACCGCCATCTTTGGTGTTACGGGTTTTCCCCATACGTTTGTATTAAGGATTGAGGAAGTGACATGTCTATATAAATAGTCTCTGGTACAAATGAGCCCTGAATGAGCCCTGACTCTGTACAATCTGCCAAGAAAAGCACTGCCTGTGGCTCTCTTTTTTAAGGGGCTAAATCTCAGTCTCTTATCATTCACTCATTTTATTCTTTCTTACCTTAAGTATTGGTCCTATACGCCAACTTTTCCCTAATTTCTTTATGCCACTGTGGTCATGCTGTCACTTTCACCCATCCCCTCTTAAAAGTCTCCCTGTCGCTCTTTATCTTTATCTTTAGCTCACACACTTTCTCTCGCCTGGTTTTTGTAGCTTTCTGCAATGCCCCTGTTCTCCAGTCAAGTGCACTTCAGTCTTGAGAAGGCTTCTACACCTCGCTTGCCGTCTGCTGGGCTTAAGTGGGGTTTATCGCTCTGACCTGACTCATGATCAGGCCCTTTAGCTCAAACAGCAACAGCACGGAGAGTAGATGGGCAGATCCTGCATCATGGCAAGAAAAATCCTGCTCAATAATGAATCATGATGAAACTTAGAGGGATGTAGGCCTAAAGGGGTAGAAATAAGGTGAAGAATAGAGTTTCTTCAGGGACGACGGCTTCCTTCAGAGGCTTCCCTCTGGGACGACGGCCATGCAAACCGACTTGTGTATGGTCTGAGTGCTGACAAGCTGACCTTCCGCTTCTGCAACCTCTAAAGCAATGCTGGCAGCACTCATGCATCTATTTTCTGAAGCCAGCTTCTGCACCTGACACAGGACGAGGACTCAACTTGTTTGATTGACCCTTGCGAGGCCTGTTCCAAGTGGAACCTGTCTTGGAAAACCTCTGTATGACCTTGGCCTTTACTGTAACTCTATAGGATGTTCGGTTGGATAACTGTTTGTCTGTCTTAGGACAACTTAGTTTGAATAAAAAAGCAGACACTGATTAGCTACTCACACTACGTTTATTTAAAATGAACAGGACAACAAGACAACCAGAAGTAAATGTGTTTTCCATTATCACACACGGGTTAAACAAAACCTTAACAAAAACACAAAACAAACAAAGGTTGCAATGAACATGCCTTGTTTTAAATAACACACAGTAAACAAAACCTTAACAAAAAAACTTGGCAATTTAGACGTGCAAACTGTGCACCGGTGCGGTGAGACGTACATGCTCGGGCAGATTCGGCTTTAAGTTGTGTATCCTTGGATGCGGCGTCGTGCGTGCTGTTACAAAAAAAGCCGTGCACACAGCCAATGGAAATGGGGTTTGGGCAGTCTTGCGCACCCAATGCTTTATTTTTTGACGCACGTACCTTATGCTCGTGCGGACGCATCGACTATAAACAAGGCTTTACTCCGTGTCAGCACATACTCTGATCAGTAAAGGGCGCAGACCTCTCCCGAATCATCTCCAGCATTAGCAGCCTCAAGCACCAACTCCGCCTCCCTCGTAAGCTGATAATAGTAAACATTCACTATGATAAAAAAATGTTTGTAAAAAAATATTTTAATGTTTAGGTGGTTATAGAGTTCTAATGACAGTGTCGACAGACAGCAAATAAGTCAGCGTTGTTTTTTTACAGACCGGCCCATGAAACGCGTAGATCAGTGGCCCATTGGTTATTTTCTTAAGTGACACTGGGCTTTTACAAGCGTGCAGTGTCTGTGTGTATCTGTCAAAATGGTCAGAGAGATGGAGAAGAAACGCAAGGAATGTGCCGAGAAATGGCATGGAAAAAAATAAACAAGCCCTTCAAGCAGACGCTGTAAAATGTGTCAAAATAACAGAAATGTTTTCTCCAGCAGCAGGACCTTCATCAGCTCCCATGGCTGATGATGATAGTGAGGAGGATAAGGAGAGAGATGAGAAAGTGTCGAGCCTGTGATTAGCAGAACTACTTTCAAAACACTTTTACCTATTGCCCAGTTCCGCATTTTGACGATAACCATATTTTACTAGAGTTGTAATGAGATGCATTTGTAAACCATGTTTTCTATCCACAACACTTTTAATAAAAATCTTGTGAGAAACACTGGTATTGCAATGCAAATACAGCTTATAACTTGTTTTAGGATTCATCACTGGAGTGTGTAGTTTTACTGGAGTGTAGAGCAATTTTTTGGGTTATTTCATCTGTTAACTCTCACTCAGAGAGGGCAAAACAGTTTGAAGACTGTGTCAAATACGGCTTTGTCGGGACAAAAATACGCCTTAGTAAGGCTGACAGAAAACAGCGCATCACTAGTTCTGGTATTAAAAAGCCTAATAATTCATGGTTCATGGCATCTTTAAATCATTAAACCATCTGTAACATGCTCTGATCTCAGCCCGTCGGCTGAGTGCTGGCATCCCAGTCTCTGCAAAGCCAAAAAGCTGAAATGAAAAGGATGGTCCATATGGTCGAGATTCAAAATGGCTCTACTGGAGGCATCGTGATGCTGGAGCTCGGTGCCCCACTGTTTCCGTGAGGAAGAGTTTTCAAGGTCCTGCCAAGATGGCATGGATTCACTTTCTCTGAGGCTGGCTGTGAACCAGCAGTTGGGTTTACTGTAGGAGATTATACAAGAGAAGGTGAAGATGGTGCATAATGTAAACTCTTGCTTCAGCCATCTTAAAGACTCTGTCCTGTCTTCTATGTCCTTCTACACTAACCTCTCTGTCCCATGTGTAGTCCCATGGCCTAATGCCATGTAGATCTGTGTAATAAGTGGTTATGAGCAAAGTTGATGCTTATGAGAACCCTTTTGAATCTTAAAAATGATAAATGTGACACCGTAATATTTCATGGCCATTGGACGGTTTGGACCAAGTCCACATGAAGTTTGCCATTCAGATCCTCTCTTATGATAGTCCTCTCTCTCTCTCTCTCTCTCTCTCTCTCTCTCTCTCTCTCTCTCTCTCTCTCTCTCTCTCTCTCTCTCTCTCCATGACTTGTCTTTTTTTTGGGCTGTAACGGTTCTGTACTGTACCGCTGTTCTGAGGTCATGTTTTGTGACCTGCAGCGTTTCACTAAATGTCAGAGAGCGGAGAGAATTCTCATTGGGTGCCACCTCTATAGATAGGCTAGTATTTGGTGATGCGAAGAGAGAAAATTAGACAATAGAATGCACTTATTATCATGCTTTATCAATGGAGACAACGGGAGAATCAGTACCTCTATGGCCGAAGACACAGAAAATGTCAGAAGCTAGGTGACAAAGATCTACATAGACAAACTCGAACATTGGTAAAACATTACAACATAAACAGTGGAATGATTTGATGATAGAGAAAATGCTGAGCAGTGTGTTTTCCCTCTTTGCAGGTTCTTTTACTCCTCTGTTAATTTTACAGCGATAGCATTAGCATCCTTACTCTCGAAAATGGGCAGGATTGGAGCTAACCATTTTATACATTGATTTATGGAGTACATGCATGCTCAGAGCAGCTGGCCAATGCAGATGAATGTGATGGGAGATTAGAATAAATATTTGCCGTTTCTTCAAGTGTGTTAGACATCAAATATATTTAATGACTTAATGGCATCAGCTTCTCCTTCTCCAGACCAAGCGCCTGTTTACTTGCAGATCAAAAGCTAAATGATGTGACATTTCTTTTTCTATGCTTGAAACGTAAGTGGCAAACTGTGTTGAGTGTGCACGTGTGTCAGTTTGTTGTACCTGTTATTACAGTCAGTGCTAGTGTTTATTCCTTACAGAACTCGAGATGAGTCGCAGGTTTCGGGAAGCATTTATGTAACACTGATAGACTTCCTCTTTCTCCTTCTCTGCCTCTGTGCTATAATAGAATCTGAAAGCGAGGAAACTTGGCAGGAGCTCATATTTGAGACTGTTTTTGTCTCCCTGAGGACATTTCCTACTTGCTTTTCACAGCTGGAAAAGACATTGTCACTTATATTGCTGACTGCGTGTTAAAGATAAGGAGTTCAGAATGACCAAATTAAACAGTGCTTTATAGAGCGCGACTCTGCTTGAGTCTTATGGGCAGCACTTCAGCTGCATAGTAAATCTCGTCAAGGCTTCTGCTTTTTCTGAGTGCTCGGGGTGGCGGTAACCTATTGATTAAGAATATGTTTACACAAAGGTTGCGGCTGGATGCAGTCTAGAGAGTCACTGAAATCAAAATCCTTCTCATAATTATCTAATGGAGCAGTTTGTTTGAACTTCAGAATTACTGTACTTGTGGTTTATGTAGGCCTCATACTTTAAGTTGCTTTGGATAAAGAGTATTTGTTAAGTAATCTTGGGCCATTTACACATTGTTATTATAAGCTCTGTGACACTATTGAGAATTACTCTGATTCTTTCAGCTTTGAACTGCTGTCAGATTCAGTAGGGGTCTGAAAAAATTCAAGCACTAAATAAGAAGGACTACATAAAATGTATTAAGTAATCCAATGTATAAAAAACGCAGCCTTGTCTTCAATGTGTAAATTAAATACATTCATTCTTATTAAAGTTACAAAAGTGATTAAGTCAAGAGCAGTGAAAGATTTTCTTTTTTTTTTTGTTTCATTAGCATTAATAATGACAGGTAAATTTGGATGCTGTCACTTTAAGACCGACTGCAGATCCATTATATTAAAACTGTTTACATTCACTTAAGACATAATTTACTGTGTTTACTTGCAAATACATGGTCACTTTGACACATAGGCCTAGGTATGTTTATTTACCATTCAAGCCCACGTGAGTGTAACCATGATAGTCCAAAATCTATACGGATCGACAGATTTCAGTCTAGCGGTATATCGCCCACCTCTTGCTGTCAGTCTGGCAAACGGTGGTTATTCACCCAAAAAGTAACAATTCTTCCATCATTTATTCGCCCACATACCATTCCAAACTCTTATGGCTTTTTTCCATGAAACACAAAAGGAGAAATGTTTATCGTATTAGTCAGTCTTCTCCATTTAATGAAAGTGAATGGGGATCTAGGCTGTTGATTCTGAGCTTGAAAGTGTCAGAAAAACATTATAAAAGTGGTAGTGTTTTATTTTCGTTGTCTTATGATATATATTTGTGTGATGAACACCCAAATTTAAGTCCTTATTTATAATCCCTCTGTTGTAGCTCATTTCCTGGCATGTTGCAGCTTGTTTTATTGTGGATTAGGTGAAAGGTTCAAGTTATTGTGTCTCTCGCACTTTCATTCTACATCCCTCGCTTCCCCCTTCTGTCATCCGCGCTCACATCACGTTCTTTATTCCCCCCTGCTACTCTGACATGTCTATTCAGCTCACTTTTCCTTTTCCTGGCCCCCGCTCAGCCTCTCCCTCGTGGTCTTACTCCCCTCTGTCTAAATCCAGCTGTTGTGTTAATAGTTTTCCTGCCGCCTGGAGAGCCAAGTAATGAGATTCCATTTAGAAGCCAAGACCTTTCGGCTTGAAGAGATGTTCATGTTTTTTATTTATTTAAATGTTTGTTCCTTGACTTGAGTAAGGCAGCCTCTCAGCTGTGCTGCCTGCAACAATGTTTGGTTTTTTACCATTTCTCCTTTCAGCCATATCCCTTATGCCTCTGGTTTGATGCTGCTTATGTCTTTTATCAATTTCAGTGACACACAGTCTAGGTATTTCTCTCCATCACATGCCTTTATCTGTTGCTTTTAAAGGAAAAGTTCAGTATTTTACACTTAAAGCCCTGTTTTAAGATCGTTTCTGATGAAATAGAATGGTTAAAAGACACGGTTTTATTTTCGGTTTCTGTGGTTGCACCCTCCCACCTCCACAGTGGTTGCATAGAAAGAACAATCTTTCATAAAACGCATTAAACTTTGGTTAAACGTTAAACTCACCGAGTGGTCTGTGGTGTTGTTCAGTGATATGTTCACACAGAAATCGTTGCTTCCTTTTTATCGTAGTTTTTGTCCAAGTCAAGGCAATGGAGTTAATTCTCGGGCCAGCAGCATGTGTCCAATTTTTTATCTTAACTGTTCTATTTCATCAGAAACAATCTTAAAACAGGGCTTCTTGAAACAGTGTAAAGTACCGAAACCTGTCCTTAAAGCTCAGATTTGAGTTAAATGTGTAATTGCTATATTGAATATCACCTGAAATAAGAGATGATTGTGGCTGTCTTTCCTCAGTTTTTTTCTCTCTTATGCTCTGTCTTTGGCAGCGGAGCATGCATATTCTCTATATGACTTAACCTTTGACTTGACAGCTTAGGTGCTCTTTTATTTCTTTGTGCTCTTGCAGATGATATGGGCTTCAACCGAGGCCACGTTTATACCTGATCTCCGCTGATCTGATCACTGACTGTTTGTGATCTGATAACTGCAAACACATTCAATGCTAGCCAGAAATACATGTGACCACTAGTGCTTGGTTATTGATGCAGATTTCCTGATTCATTGCAGTTCTTATTCACAAGCTCTTGATTCGGATGCATTTGGGTGTATTTCTGGTATAATGCCTATTTTGCTTGCATATGCAATTATTCTTCCCCTTATGCTGCATATTATACAACACATGTGCACTGTACAGTATTTTATTTAAAAACAGTACCACTTTTTCTAGAGAAATGAAAAGGGTAATGATGCACACACAGATCGTGATTTTTCATGGCCGAATAGTGTACCTTTTTTTATAAGCAAATTGGCCAATTCCGAAACCATTGCCTCTTTCTTTGCTTCTTTATTTGCTTCTCTGCTTCTTTCTTTCTTTCTTTCTTTCTTTCTTTCTTTCTTTCTTTCTTTCTTTCTTTCTTTCTTTCTTTCTTTCTTTCTTTCTTTCTTTCTTTCCTTCTTTCTTTCTTTCTTTCTTTCTTTCTTTCTTTCTTTCTTTCTTTCTGGGTCTGACATTAGCCAGGCTAACTAAACAGAGCAGGAAAACAATAACAAATGGAAAAGCTACAGACTTTCAAAATAACATAGTAGAATAGGGAATATGTTGCATTTTTTTTGTTCATCCTAATGCATCCTCGATAGCGTCAAAGGACCACCTATCAGTTATTGCAATAAAACAAATTTTGAACATCTGAGATTGTGACTCTACTAAAATCTAAATTTGGAATGAGAAAATATATATGGGAGCAAAAGTGTCAACTTTCTATGCTTATCAAAAGACAACAGGAGCCTACCGATTTACTCAGTCACAAAAGATATGCTGAACATCAATTTGTTTTGGTTGACCACTCCATTTCATGTGGTCGTCCTAGATCAATGTTAATACTAGATGTAAACAGGGCCTGAGCCAGTGTCGTGCCTTACGTGTCTAACCACATCCGTCTTCTACTCTTCCCTTGCCTGTTTTTAGTCTTTATGTGGAATCAGGCCTTGCCTGCTCGTGCGTGGCCTGAAGGTGGAAGTGTAATTTCCTGTGGCAGACAGGCTGGGAACAATTGTTGGGGGGTGGTTGGAGAGAAACAGACTGTGAACACGCTGCACAATGATAACTCAAAGAGGCAGGCTCCTGCACGGGTGCCGAGACAAAACTGAAGAGGGAAAAAATGAATAGCTAAGCCGCAACACCCCACCCCCAAAACTCCAAGCTCATTCAGGAGGGTTTGTGTTCAGCCAGGCCTGAGAGTCGGTCTGTTGTGTTTTCTCAGGCTGAAAGTGGGGAGCACAGAGAGGTACATTAGTATCGCCTCATTGCAATTTATTACGCTCCTCTGTTCTTCTGCTGCGACTTCGTAATATGGATATAATTGAGCTCTGATAAAAGAAAAAAAATGCCAGGACATTGTGTTTTTGTGTGTCTGTCATTCTTTAGGTTGTTGTGCTTGTGCGTTTCATGGATTGGTGATCTCTATCAGACATTAACCGAAGCCTGAAGTGTTGCAGCAAATGTTTTGAAAATTTGTAATATGCGGTGAACGTGCCACAACATAGAGCTTTCATGTGACACATATGGTTGCTTGTGCATATGTTTGTCATTTTATTTTAGTTATTTATTAATTTCATTATGTCTGTTCTGTTGGCTGTCGTAGATCGGTTTGTTAGTCATTATTCCAGTAAATGTTTGGGCTGCAACTGCAAGCCACATCATGAGTAGCATCTGGACGGTTGTTCCCCATAGAGAACGTAGTAATGCCTTTTTAGGCTGTCTCTTCTGCACTGCAAGATTACTCTTCTTGTCTTGATTAAAACCTGTGCGAAGGTGTTATGTTCATCATTGCCCACTCTCTGGGTCTGTTTCAAAACATTGTCAACAGTATCCTAACAAAGATGAAAGCTCGTCATTGACTGATTAGGGAACGAAACGCTGCGTTCGTTGGCGAACTCCTTGCGCAGACGACAAGTTTCCTTTTTCGGCAGAGAAATCTGAGAAGCAGATGATGCGTGCGCTGAAATAGTATGATGATGTAATGATGATGATGAGCGTCAAGGCGGCCCCATCAGCCAATGGAGTGGAGTGAATCATGATTCTAGCTAATAAGCTAATAAGTACATGGTTTTGTTCTTTTTGTCCAATTTTTCATTTTGATGCTTCAAATGTATGTAATGATGTGATTTACCTCATAGCTGGTTGGTTTAGTTCATAGCTTACCACTCTCAAATGAATACAACTCTTTTTTTTTTTTTTTTAAATGCAATGTGGGAAAAAATACTTACAAAACCAAGGCAGCATGTTAGCATGTTACTAAGCTAATCATTAGCTTGTCAGGCTGTTGTTGTGAACCCCTAATAAGTATAAAAAGACATGGCACACTGTCAAGAGTCAATAAGGACTCTCAAAAAAATATCCATACGATAGCTATGTTAAGGGAATTAATCAATATTTAAGTTGCTGTTTATGGAACTCTACTGTAGTTCTCAAATCTCTAATGTGCTTGTGCGTATTCAGATTTGGTGCCTTAAGATGTATTGCACCAGGTTTTATGTCAGTTTTCAATTAACAGAATATATTTATATACCTTTTTCTTTATTTATTTTGTCGTCTTTCAGTGTTGATCATGGCTATTTTTTCCCTTTCGAGTCACACTTGTAGTAGTTTGATGTAGGCTGTTAGAGATTGGAGTTGTAGTTTTGTCAGCTTCCTGTCTCTCTTCTTTCGGTCTATTGGGAAGAACTAACTGTTTTACCCTTTTGTTTTGCTCACATGGACCCAGAGAGGATGTGTATTAATCCTGGGTGCTACCTCTAATAGAATTATCAACTCCTGATGTTGCGCACGCCATAAATCTTCACCCTGCTTGCTGTCTTCCTCTTGTCAGAAAGTGCAAGTGTGCACTTCTGCTGGGGTGCACTTTCCTAGAGGTGTTTCATTTATTTCCGTTTCTCTTTTCTGCGGTGGGAGCTTGATCATGCTTTTTTGCTGGCAGGGGGTGGTTGTACTAGGGCTGCTTGATTATGGCAAAAATCATAATCACATTTATTTTGGTCTATATTGTAATCATCATTATTTAAAGGGGTCCTATTATGCCCCTTTACAAAGTCTTGATTTTGTTTTTGGAGTGCACTAGAATGTTTTAATGCTTGATAGTTAAAAAAAAACGTATTATTTTTCACGCATGTTTACATTACAGCTCTTCTCTCCCCAGTCTAGGCAAAAGCATGACGTTTCGAAATATGAAATGTGCTGTGATTCGTTATTATTTTTATATTAACAAATAAGTGGCTTGTGCAATACGGATTTAATTCACGGACTATGCATGCACGGCTTTCACAGAACGTTTCAGACTGGTATGTTCTGTTTTTGGAATTTTCATAGACACTTGTTTTCTTAGACAAAGTTATAGACCATTTAATTATGATATTTGTAAGAAAACTATGGAAACACAAACAGTTATTGACACCTTTTTGTGTATTCTTTGTGGGCGCAGATTATTTAAGTGAGGAACATTATGACCTCATAAGATCTTGAAAAATGACTGTAGTCAAGACAGATCCATTCGTTGTAATTCTTGAGAAGTGGATTTTGTTGAATAAAATATCTCACTTTGGAATGGATTATGATCTTTCTATACTTACAGATCTTTTTTGCTCAAACATAGGGGTGTCACAATTCTCCAAACCCTAGATTCAGGTCTCCCGCTTCTGCAGTTGTAATGCTATCTTTTGAATGGCTGTAGCTAAGTTAGAAGAGGTTGACCATAGACTCGTAGCACTTCAACACGCATGTTTTTTTTTTCCGAACGGACGTGACATGGGGCGTGGCAGCATTGACGATTCCATTTTTTAATTCAAAAAAGTTGACAAAAGTTGAAGTTTCATGACACTCTTACTCAAACAGTAACATTGCAGACTAACTAAAGTTGAAAAAGCATAATAATAAAAAATAAAAGCATAACATTTTGCGTTTATTTGACACAAGTGCACCCAAAGATCAAAATTCACTTTGCTTGTCTGTGCTTGAGCAATTGTGTGTGTTCTCTTCTGCACTTTTGAGAACAATAATAGTTTTATCTGATTATTGTATTTTCATAATCGTTGAAAGTTCCCTGCGATTTTTGGAAATGCAATAATACAAACTCAGTTTCAATTACTTACACAGTCCTTGGTTGCACGACATGGTTTGTGTTTTTTCTAGTATGTACACAGCCAAGAAGGCTTTTAACATCACTAGCTTTACATTCACTGACATTAAATGTACATAAAGACCAATGCATGTTTAATACTAGCCCTGCTGTTTGGGGGCACAATGCATCTTCTCTACATTCATTAAAAAGGCATGGCACTTAAGTGAATGTCATAGGCCCCTTGGTGGCCAGGCATCATGCTACATTGCTACAGTCCTACATTTGCCTTTTTAATCTTCGTTGGATCTGCATAGGATGTTTGTATAGTCCTGACACAATGCCGTGAAGCCTGCGGGCCACAGCAATCAGCCATGAAGATCTCTCTCTTGTTATTAATGTGGGACCCCAGAGACTTTTGCCTTTTATCAGATACACCGACCTGAGATTAATCTTTTCCCCAAATTTGCCTATTCATCATCTAGTGCAGTTGCATAATTGCACTAATGGGGTTATTTGCAGTCAAAATAATGTATTTGTCTTTTTGCAATTTCAGACATGTAAAAATATGTAGGTAGTTTGTTCATCATCAAACATGCAGCATGTCTTCTGTCACAAAGCTCTTGTTGATGCAAGTGGAAAAATCTCTTATTGAATGTACTGTACAAAGATTCTCACACACAAAAAGCAATGGGTCCCACTTGCACTCACCACTTTCCCTTATAGAAATCATATCTCAGCTGGACCAACCAATCATGAGTGGGAGGGTCCATTTTATTAACGGTCTCCTCCTGCTGGGACGCAATGTGCAGATGAGATGGCGGGGTACACATGTGCATTTGACCTTCCATTTGAAAGCAACATCTTAACAAACCAGCTGCCTGTTTCCAAACAGTGTGTCATTATCTACTCACCCTCATGTCGTTCCATTCAAACCTTGTATGACTATCTTTATTCTGTTGAAAACAAAAAAATAAGGATGATCCGATCAGCATTGGTGATCACTGGAAGCAGTATTGGCCGATACTAGGGGTGTAACGATACCTACTCATGTCACAATTCGATACAACGATTCTAAACTCATGATATGATATTATTGTCATTCTCCAAGAAATATGGTAAAAGGTTAACAAGAAATGTACTGTTAATTTGAAATGCTAAATATACAAATAAAAACTGAATTGAATTGAACATAATTTTCACTTTTGGCTGACCGGTCTCTTTAATGCAGTTCTCTATACACAAACCCAGGAATGGGTAATAATGAAAGGCTTGTTCCCTTAGATGAGATGCACATGCATGCTGTTCGTGTGAGTTTTATAAGCAGTGAAGAATCACTGGTTTGTGCTGCTTGAATAGATCTCACAGCTGAGAAGAATATTCCAGTACTGATTCCATTTGCATTAACTCGGGATAGACCAGCACTGAGCACTCCCCCTCTACGTGTGATTTCACAGGTCAAGGTAATGCTCATATCTCACCTGTCAGCAAAAGAATGGCAACAACAGGGGTGATAGAAAAATGCACACACAAATACAGATACAAGCGGAGATGCTGAACGCTCTGCACCAGAAGATAAATTAGCTGTTTTGATGCAATTCCTCTTCTCTGCGTTTGGTCGTGGCTGTGCAATCGGGGATACTTGTGTTTTGTGTGTGAAAGAGTGTATACGAGTGACCTTTAGTGGTTTGGGTTCCATCGGGGGCAGATTAATTACTCTGTAGCATTAGCATGACGGTCCATGTGCTTGTCAGCTCGCAAATGTCACGTCATGAACTTCAGCCACTCTGATTAGAAGTGAATGTACTTTCTTAAGAGATTCTCCTTTTTTTATTGTGGAATGTTTTCCCTCTGGGGGCTGATCTCAATGCATCAGCAGGGGAGAGCTGAGCCCACCTAAACTTCTATCTTTCCCACCCAATCAGAATTTTGCAACAGATACTGTTAATCTCTTTGTCACAATTTGTGCATTGATTAAAAATAATATGAGGCGGGATGTGTTGAACTCTGAAGGGGTATAGAATGCCCTAACAAATCAAAAAAGCAACACCAGAAATTGCAGTAATTTTTCTATTATTAGCTGAAAGTAATGGTGTGGTGTGAAATATGCTCACGTGTTGGCTTCCGTATGTAGCGGAAAAGCAGAGGCTGAGAAAAGTACACAAGTGAAAACAGGCAGAAATTACGGGGAGTTTAATGCATCTTAGTGCATATGTATCTTTATATTTACTTAGAAATATACATTTATAAAGCTCTGACTGATTATAAAGTGGTATTTGGCCGCTACTAAAATTGGTCAAACCTTTGCAGTTGCCTTAGCAGTTGAATTATGCTAGAAAGCCTTGCTCAACTTGCATTTAATTGAATGGACGGAGCAAGAACATAATGTAAAGTGTTTAAAACGCATGCACAGTTCAGATGAAACCTTCTCCTTTTCAGCTTGCAATTGATGCACATTAAACTGAATGTATAAGTAATAATAATGCGCTTTCAATTTTTCAATCACTTAGAGCCTTAAAGGGGTCATCGGATGCCCATTTTCCACAAGTTGGTATGATTCCTTAGGGTCTTCATGCAAAGTTTGTTACATACTTTGATTTAAATTCTTCAATGGTTGTGTAAAACAACACCCCTTTTACCTCCTCAGAAAACAGCTCTGTTCACGGTGACCCATTTTGGTGCATGTCTCTTTAAATGATAATATGCAACTGCTCACCCCACCCTTCTCTTCCTCCGCCCGCGAAGCATGAGCAATACGATGTCGTATTGCTCAGAAAATCCAAATGGCTTTTTATGGCAAATGGCAATTTTATGTTTAGTTTTCTCCCCCCTGCTGTACTGCGCTGTATAAAATAGACCGTGATCATGACTGAGATATGTACTGAACTGTCAGTTTTGTGTACTGTTACACACCTAGTCAGAAATATTAGGGATTGAATTTGCAATGCATTTTTGAATTTGACTGCAATATGCTTTTCGATATTTCAAGAATGAGATGGTTTTTGTCTGTGCACCTCATCATGTTTCATGCTTTCTACAATAGAGATATGTCTTGCTTACGTCTCCTGAACATGGTCAGGTGCAAGGAGCTGTGAGAGAGAATCTCTGGAGTGTCAGTGTAGAAATGCTGGACTCAGTCTTGAGCAACTCTCCTCTGCTGTGCTGATTTGCTACATATTACACAGATAAAATCCCATTATGATAGACTACTAATCCTCACCTGCTGGCAGACTGCTTACTATCACTCTCGCTTGCTCTCTCTCTGTCTTTTTCTTTCTCTCCTCCATTCTTGCTCTATCCCCAAGTGGGAGACTCTGGTTTACAATAGGATTAGAAACCCCATCCACGGTGGAATCCGTCAGGCAGAGTTGTTAGTGTTGCCTTCGGTATGTTAATTGGCAGATAGATCACATGGGCAGTGAGAAGTCCAAACAAGATAAACATTGTTCTTAATTTGCTAATGTCTGAAGCATCTTTCATTGAGTCTCTCCAGTGAGACAGGTTTCTTCATCGACAGCATCAGAGCTCACCTCTAAATATGACCATGAACTCTCAGCAATTTTTGATTTTTTGAATACATGCGTAAGAATAAAGGTGCATGGAAAAATGCTCTGCAATACTGTGTGCATGCATAAATGTGTGTAACGTGTATGAATGATTCATAGCTGAAGCCAATAGTATTGCATTATTTATGCACAGTGTCCAACGGCTGGGCGGCTCATCCATGAGGATTGACGTTTGACATGCATGATTGGGATGGAGCGGTTCAAAGACTGGGGCTCAGGGGGTTAAGTGCCAAGGACCAGCATCCCACTGATCCCTCAGGTTCTCGCCCCAGAATTCCCTCCACTAGGCGTCTCGTGCAATTTTAGACCTGGACAATAGAGTGCCGCTCCTTTCTGTATGTATGAGGATCCAGAAAGATGTGTTAGTGCTAACCGAGACTTCCAAGACTTCTGCTTCCTCGTGGGAAAAATGCAGGTTGATGGAGAATTTGTATTCATAAAGGGTAATCATAAAGGGAATCACGTGAAAATTGAGCATATAAAGGATTACATGTATTTTGACCAGGTTATTTTACATTTAATCTAAATGTTATAGCAGTACTAAGCCCTGATTTCTAAAAGAAATACTCAAGGTCAGAGGTTTTTTTGTGTGTGTGTGTGTGTGTGTTTAAGTCATTCAGTGCCTTTTTCCTCTCATTTGGCCTGATGAATATAGGAAAAGAGACAGGTTACATTGATGTAGACCTGAACAGCAGGGGCTCAATTTGTGGAGCTTTGAGCTGCATTTGTAATGATCCTTCTCTCTCTTTCTCTCTCTGCAGGTCTTTGGCTCTGCTGATAAACTCCCTCCAATAAGGTAAGCTGTTTAGATATATGTCTATGACCATGTGACTCTATGTGCTTTATTTGTGTATTTTCAGATTAATGGAAACCATGATACAGTTGTTTTTTTTTGTATGAATAAGTTCAAATGAACAGCATGTATTTAAAATGTTAAATGTTAAAATGTTAAATGTAATTTTTAACACATGCTACACATTGTTTTAATGCATTCATTTACTTAGACTATACTAAGATAGTATATCATTTAAAATTGACAAATTAGCATTATCGGTCATGACATGAAAATAATCATCGACCGATCTTGCATCCCTAGTATATGTGCATCACAAAGAAAAGAACAAGTTGTGACTTTCGGGACATTCATTCATGGAGAAATGGAGCTAGAACAGGTTTGTCATTCTAACAGCTGAAAATAGAAGATAGAAAAGCTCAATGTTAAACAAACTCAAAATGAGCTACCGTGGTGGGGAGTAATCATAATGGAGAGAGCAGCAATCTATATCAAATGTGGGCCATTGGATTCTTTGATACCTTTATCCTATAGCAGGATAAGCTCAGGTCCCTTTGATGTCTTCATGCAGTAGCAGCATAAACTATTCCCTCAATCTCCGATTGCTCCCAGGCTGAATGGAAAATTCTACATTTATATTTTTTGCTGCTTTAAGGTGGTTTCCTCTGTTTAGAAGTATTCAAGTTTTTGACTCTGAAGTCTCTACAGTGTAACAGAGGCACAGCATTCATGCGGAGATCATTTAAATCCCTTCCGCTCATATGTTGCAACGGTGTTGTAATGACCAAATTTCTCTCTCTTTAACCCCTCCTTATTTTCTCCACCTTTCCTCTCCTCCTTTCTCTTCTCACACCCTTCCAAATACATCTGACTCCTCTCACCCCGCCGAGGATGCCTGTTGTCTCCGTCTGCCTATCTATTTTTTACAGTAGAGAATGTGATTGAAAAAGACACCTCTCTAAAGAGCCCTTGTTGTCGCGTATTCTTTTGGCCTACCAGCGCTAGTTTCTTTCTCTCTCTTTTTCCTCTCTCTGCAGTAGCTTCTTATGTGACTGTGTAATTTATGGTAGGTTCGGGCAGAGCTGTTTAATGCCCTCTCTGCCATCGGCAGCCTACGTGAGCGCCAGCAGAGATTAATTTGTGAGGAGCATCTAAATATGAAAAAAAAAATGAAATGCAGCAGCAGGAAAAACAAAAGCAGGACAGATGATTAATGTGATTTACTCAGCCAGCAGACCTGTAAGTTTCTCCACTTGCTTGCTAACCGTGGGACAGATCTTGTGTTTTAAACCACCTCCCAGATGGGCGGCGAGTGTGAGTGCAGGTTGAAGGCTGTTGCTGGTAATTGCGGAGCTGCAAATGGATTTCTGTAACACAAGCTGTTAGTGCATTTAATGTAGTTTGATCCACATGCTCAATCACAGGCTGAAGGGTGACCTCCAGCTCGGGGCCACGCTGTCTCTGTGTTTACCCAGGGCAGGGTCTCACCCCTCCTCCCTCCTTGTAGCCTCCGGCCCTACTCCTCGCATCTTAACCAGAACTCGGCGGTCATGTTAGCTCACACACTCTTCCTCTGTCACACCGGATCAGCTGCAAACGAGTGTAGACCTTCTACATTCATAGGTTCCTGTGAAATCGGTTAGCCTACATTTTTTTTCCCCAAATTATTATTTTTTCCCCGTTTTCATTTTTCTCAAATCTGTTTTCAAGGGTTTAATTAATTTATTATAATTAAAAAGTACATCTAATCAATAAAAACAATAAACAATTTAATAATAATTTTCTTTTTCAGATTTTTTTGTCAGCTTGAGTTAATTGAAATGTATTATCATAAAATCTAATTTGTAAACAAATTAAGGCAAAAAAAATAACAGTTTAATATATTAATACAATTAATATATGTCTGCCATAATTTCTCCACCAAACTTGTTGTGGTGTCAACAATAATTGATGCATCGCAATGCGGGAAATGCACAATTCAGCATCGTTGCAGCAAAGTGCCATATTCGATTACGTCACTGTTTATTTTCTGGCCTTGGACAATAAAGTTTTGAAGTTTCAGTTACTTCCGGGAGCAAAACAACAAAAATAAAGATGGCTGAGGCGGAGGGAGACCGCGATAGATGGGTAATTAAAAACGCAACCAACTATACGTCAATACAACTGGCAATACAACTAACGTCACGAACCATGTTGATTGTTAGCATTCTGAGTTGGCTTCAACAGCAACACAAAAAGTCGACACATCCCAGCTGATGAAAATTTGTCTTGTTGTGTGCAGTAGAATTTTGATGCATCAGAGAATCGAATTGAATCGAATCATTACCTGGTGAATCGTAATCGAATTGTAAGGGCAGTGCGAATGCACACCCCTACAACCTTTTATTTTAACGAGGTTGACATGAAGACCTATAAGTTTCTGTTTATACACAATTTGACTAAGTGCACAGCACTACTTTAGAAATTTTCCATTTAAAAAAAAAATCAGTGACACTCATTGGTACATTGATTCCTTCTGTGTGTTTTGCTTCACAAATTCATTTGGTTCGACATTCATGACGGGGTTCTATTTTCCCCATACGGCAGCATGCTAATAAGCAAACCTCATAGATGGGCTCAATGCCCAACAGGCTCATCTGTCCTGGCTCGCTAATGGCTTAACTGGATTAGACTGTTCCCCATCCGTGCTGATCAGAGCTCATAACGCTGATCACCTCCATTGATCCGATTGATCAGGGCCTTTCTTAAAATGCTGAAGACTACCGCTCCGCACAGATGGACCACCTGAGGATACATTGGAGGTGGTAATGGGGTAAATGAGGGGGAAACAAGTTAAACCGAAAGCTGGTTTGAGACAGATGGAGTGAAACTGAACCTGAGACGCAGTGTCTAGTTATTGACGGGCACTTCCTGTCATCAGTATTTGCCTCTTGTCGTCTTAAACCAACATAAGGCCCTGCTACTAATCAGCTGTGGTAATCTGCATGCACACAATCAGTCCCGCATTGACCTGGCAATCTCTCATCCAAGATTTGTCTAGAAATATATAAATACACTAATCAACACGTCTTGAAGAGAACAGCTGCTTGTGTCATTTCGTATGCTGCCGTCGTTGCTGCTTCTGTTTCAAAGTTATCTTAAAGTCCTCGCCATTTTCTCTACCGCTTTTGCCAATTAAATGAGATTTTTGGAAGCTGGGACACCATCCAAATGAGACCTTTTTCTTCTCATGTGTGTTTTTTTTTTTAATCTTCACCCTACCACCATTCTGAAATAAGACATTCTGTATCAAAAATTGCACTCCTTGATGAGGACCTCGCCAAATTATTTTCCTTCCTGTTCTGGTTGATTAATTGATGTTGTAAAATGGCTCCTTTGGTAATGGCTTTTCAGTTTGGCATCCAAAGCGAGAGCCAGGCCAAAGCACAGTCTGTCGCAGTCCCTTACAGCCAGAGCATCTCTGTCTTTTCTGTTCGCTGTGATTGTTAGTCTGCTGTGTTGCATCACAGGGGCTGTGCCAGTGCTGACATCACCCTGTTTAAGTACAGGTCAAGGCACTGTGTAGCTTTGACAAGTTAGACACCTTCCTGCATTCAGCCATGGAAAGAAGGGACTATAGTGCTTTGGCATCTTGTTCCCGCTGTATTTAAGCAGCTGGTGTCCATTTCGTTGATCAGCCTTTCAGGCTGTGTTATGGCTAGCTGTGCTCTTGTGGATCTTGGAGAGAAGGATATCTGGGTTAGGTCAAACTTAGTTCATGCAAGTGACAGGTTATATTAATCAAGTCAGTCATTGAAGTCCTTTTAGTTTGTAAGGTCAGTAGCACAGTATACTCAAACCTCAGCTTAATTAATTATGAAGAATGAATTTCATAATAATTGCATAATTTTTTTTTTATAATAAATAGATATCAATGTCATCATGCTCACAACATATGCAATTTCCCTATTATTAAAAACTGTTATATACACATAAATAAAGTAAGATATTTCTTTCTATTTGTATATATTATAGTTTACCCCATTGTAATTAAATAAAGCCAAACATAGCCTACAGTGCTGTGTAAAAGCCAGTTTAATTAGCCTACATCTTTTGATGTGGTCTGTCAGCAGGAAATATCAGTTTACTTTTCCAAACTTTCCTTTTGCCATTAATTGTAATAATCCAGTGAGATTTTTGTCTGTCTGACAACAGCCAGTATGCTCCCACACAGCAACAACAACAACAACAACAAAAAAAAACTGAGGCGACTAAATCCTGAAGAACTGTGGCAATGTCTCCAAGACATTTGAAGAAAACATTCATATTGTAACTTATTAATTGGAAAATAAAATTCTTTATTTCTGGATTTTAGCCAAATCTGGCAGCAACCACACAGAACCGCTTACATCATGCAGTACTGCAAGCCCTACTTGCATTTTTTTTTTCAGAACATGTAAACATCTAGTTTACACTGTGCTTCAAGACTATGTGGCTTTCCATTGTTTTCATGCATTCTATGTAAATTAGACCGCTTTGGGCAACACTGTCTACAGATGTTTAAGAAATGTATTGAACATTCAATCTATACTTGGTTTCTTTCTAATGGAAATGGAGCCCTGAAGCTTTAACTTTCAACAAATTCCATCACACCTCTTAGTCATAAGTCACACACTCACACACACCAGTTCCCTACCATGCACGGGCCTGATCCTGCCGTAATGAGTGTACCCCCGCCCGCTGAGGTTCTGTCTCATTAGCTTTGCGCTAATGGAGCCCTACAGGTCTGGCTGCACCGACTTCTCCACTACCAGACTAACGGTAACCCATCATGATGGCTAATGCCTGATGGACAGCTGGCCGGCTGACCTGAACTGAGACCTCATCACCAGGGTGAATTCATATTGCTTTCGCTGCTGTCATTACTGCTGACTGTGCATGAGGGGGTAATTTGTACTTGGCTTGCTTGAGAATTAAGAGCAGCTATGAAGAAAGAATGAGGGGGAAGAAAAGGAAGTCATCTGAACCAAGGCCTCTAGGGTTGCTGCAGTGCAGATGGCCTTGTCGGAGAAAAACTGTCATGCTCTCTCTCTCTCTCTCTCTCTCTCTCTCTCTCTCTCTCTCTCTCTCTCTCTCTCTCTCTCTCTCTCTCTCTCTCTCTCTCTCTCTCTCTCTCTCTCTCTCTCTCTCTCTCTCTCTCTCTCTCTCTCTCTCTCCTTCTTCTTTCTCATTTTGTGGGGTTGAGGCTGGACATTTGTCAGTGTCGCCCACTTCCCAGCTCTCCCTCAGCTATCACTGCAGAGACAGGATGAGGCCGTTGGCAAAGACCAGACATGGGGTGTGCTCTGAATCTGTCTTAGTCAGTTTGTGTGTATGTGCATGCCTGTGTTTTAGAGTTTGTTTGTGTGGGAAATGGTATTCGTTGCATGTAGCAGACCTGTAGAAAAGGGATGTTTTCAACTCGCCTTTCAAATTGTATTCATCATGCCTGTATATTAAAGGTAGAAAAATCGGGGCGATTGAATGTGTGTGTGAGTGAGTGAGGTGTTGTTGATTGCATGCTGGTGAAAAGCTGAGATGGCACGTTTCCAGGTGCTCTGAGTGAGACTGTGAACAGTGCTAGTTTGACAAAGGAAACGACGTCCTACAGACTTCTTCCAGACACTCAATTACAGCATAAGGTTTACACTCATGGCATGACGTTACAAAACTTCATCACCTTTCGAACTAAGTAACGAGCAACTTTTGTTTGCACAACGCCACTTGTTTAAAAGAAATGAATACTTTTATTGCAAAGATGCTAAAAATGTTTCAAAAGTGACCGTAAAAAACAAAACAAAAACGCATTTCACTGTTTCTACTGGAACTACAACAGCGAAATATAATAGATTTTGACTTAGACTCCAACAGGCGCAGTGACAGTGGGAACTGCCGAGTCATTTATAGGGAGGCCAACCCTCATTGACTTTTCTCCCCTCAAACAGAGTAACCCGATCTGATCTTGAGATGTGAATCTAAAGCCATTGCAATTCGAAGCTGTGTTTTTCCATCAGCTCAACTTAACACCAGCATGACTTTATATTTCTACCAGCTTTACAATTGCAACTTTACACCAACAGCATAGCTTTACCTTACCTTGTCACTCCAGCAGCTGCTCTCAGCGGGGGTAACCAAACACCAGTGCACTCCCTCTCCTCCACATCAAGCTCAAGGGGAAAATTCAGCAGTGCTCTAGTCTAATATGACTTCAGTGTTTGGTGTTTGTGCTCAGTAGACTCTGTTTTGGAATAGACTAAGAATTAACAAACAGAACGGCTCGTCTTACAGCAGATGCCTGCCATTGGCATAATACAAAGATGTGATAGCAAAACAACTCTACATTGTGCAGGGATCCCAACAGATGGCTGTTCTGACTTCAGATTAGAATAAGGTTTAGCAGGAATGATATGGCCGCTTGCTGCGTTTCTTCCTTGAGTTTCCCTCACTTCCTCTTACTTTGTGTGAGAAGCATATGGAGCATGTAGAGAGCGAGAGCGAAACAGAGAAGATATTTGAGCTTGAGTGATCACTCTCCTGTGCTGGAAAGCCGAGAGCCATCCGTAATGAGCGCCTGCAGCTTAATCGCATGCAGGAACGTTTGGGATCTGCTTCCACCAGAAGGACGAGCGGAGTAATGAAGCAGCCGAGGAATGAGAGAAGCATGTGAGGACGGTGTGAGAAGGAAGGGGGTAATGGAGAGAAGAGATGCCCAGAGGGAGAGAAAAGAGGAAATGGGTGCAAGAAGTTTCACTGCTTCTCTGGGTGGAAAGAACAGATTATAGGAAAGATAGATGGATAAACTACGTAAAAAAGTGTACAAACAGTAAATAGGTTTAGGCTTACAACTAGAGAGGAATGAAGCCCTGTCCATGCTGACATTGGTTGTCTACAAGCATTATAGTTTGGTTGAAGAAAAATAGCACACATGGTCAGTCACGGCACATAGAGTTAGAAAGTAATGTTCACTCACAATCCCAAACACAGCTGGAAAGTAAACCAACCCTCAGGATTGCCGCTCTGAAATGAAGAATGGTTATGGGATTTGTAAGGAATTCAACAAATCTGGTTCAGATTCCAATTGATGATTCTGAGTCATTGATTAACCATTTATGGCATCCTCCCTTTATAATACAATAAAAAGTTCAACTTCATTTAAAATTTGATTTATTTTCAAGTAGAACAAGACTAAAGTAATGATTTGCGCTTTACTGAGTGGGTTAATTACACTTAAGACCAAACATGTAACTAAATTGAGTCTTTTTGACTAATTTGTTAATAAGAACTAGCTCAGAATACCAGTAATTTAACAAATCTTATTACTCTATGTATTTGTTTTTGTGTGCTGCCGGCTGATACGACACTGTTTTTCATTGTCTCTGTAGTATTTTTACTATGTATTTCTCATCATATTCAATTCAGACTACCAGGTGATGGCTTTGACATAATTTCTTTTGTAGTGGGACTACAGATTCAGCACTGGCATAAAGTGGCGCAGGAAATAGTCATTTTAGTACCGCGTTCAGTTCGCATAAACAAAATAATGCAGTCCTTCAAGAACAGCTAACGCAACTGAGCACCGTAAATCATCATTCAGTTCCTGACGTTTTCACGATAAAATATTCTCAAACCGTATGAAGACTGACTGTTGCATTTCCATCCAGACATGATGACCTCAGAACAGAGAGACCATGCAGTCTCAGTCACCATCAAACACGAAGGATTGTCTGTGCCTTTGTTTGTGGTGGTGGTGGTGGTCTCTCATCTGGCCTGTGTGTCCTTGTTAGCAGTAGCCATGGTGTGCTGAAATAGCTGCCTGTCTGTCTATCCATTCATCTTTCTGTCTGTCTATCTCACCATATCAACCCCCAGAGAGTCTGTTGTTTTCGCTCTCTTTTTCTCCCAATCAGTATCATGGCTTGTATCACCCTATATCACCCTAGCTTCCATTATTACTTTTAACTCAAGGATCTTTTCTAATAAGGCATTTGTTTTAAGCCAGTGCACACTGCAAGACTGAGTGGCCTGCACACATTTAAAGACTTAAGTTTTGTATTTTCTGTCGTGTTTTCAATGTTATGGGCATTGTTGACGTCATCTTGATTTCAACTTGGAAAGGGTTGTTGTCATTTTGCTCTAATTGCACAGAATGGGGAAGAGGTAAAAGATATGGATATGACGAATGATGTCTGGAAGACTTGGGCCACCACTTCCTATTGCTCATCCCATTTTCTAGCAATTTCATTGGCTGTTGAACATAGTTCATAAACCTGATGACCAGTCTGCTAGTTGACAAATAAGTTTGAATCATTGTCATAAGATCTGCTGAACGTGTCTTTTAAGTGTTGAGTCACACGCTGCAAATTGGCTCACATCTGTGGGTTTTTGTTGCAGTCCCTTACCGGCCTGTCTTGTGTGTGCTGTGCTTTACGGTGTGTTGTTGTAGTTGTTTCATCTCGACTGTGTGAGAAAATACGGGGTTGTATGATCTTATTTTATATCTCTTTCTTTGGTGTTATTGTTTTTGAAAGCTTGACATCTCTCCTTCATTTGATCTCTTTCTCTGTCTGGCTCTCCCGCCTGCAGGCTGATGATCGTCATCAGGATCTGCAGGTTTTTTTAGTGGCAATGACAGTCGTTCGTTGTGTTGTGGGGCTGGTGAGAGATAAGCTGCAGATGATCTAAGTAACAGTGAGGGTAAGAAGACAGTGAGGGAATTATGGTGGAAAAGATTGTAGGTTCATACTTAAATGTCAGCATTGGAGTGCAAATTTAGATGTAGAAACAAAGTTGACTAGTACTGACTAGGTAATTAGTGAGTCAGACTAATTTTAGAGTTTTTCTTTAAATAGTTTCATAATTGATTTTGATACTTATTGCTGCATGGTAAAACCTTCTCAAAGAAGTTGTGTGCTGTATTCACTGGGTCAAAATTGCATTCTTGAGAGAAAAAACACAGATAAGTTGCCCGATTGTTTGGGATGTGAATGGTGTCGCTAATAGGGATTTGGTGAGTCCTAAAACTGCTGCCAAGTGCCACTGAGACGACCAAGCAGATGGAGAGGGGAAGACGCTCTGTTAGAGCCGTTAACCGCAGGCCAAACCTGTGTGCCTGCTTACGTGACTGGCATTTTCTTTGTTGGTTGATCAAGACAAGAGGGTGCACGTTGCAGGTCTGCTCGTGTTTTCACTAACGGCTCCTCATCTGTCTTTACGCTTTGTTCTCACTCTCTCCTTTAATGAGACACCTCTTTCTTCACTGCAGCTCCACCAGTGACACAGAGGTGCTCCAATTACTGGCCTTTATGGAGGAGAGCAGTTCAACAACAATCAGCTTTGCACAACTTAAGAGGCAGGATGCTGATTTGTTTTACTGCAGGGGTGTTCAGACTTGCTTCTGGTGGTCTACTTCCCTGCAGAGTTCAGGTCCAATTCTAATGAAACAACTGAACTAGCTAATCAAGGTCTTTGGGTTCACTTGAAAATTACAGACAGGTGCGTTTGCAGCAGGACTGGGGATAAACTCTGCAGGAGTGTTGATCTTCAGGAGGAGGATAGATCACTGTTGCCTGGTCTGAAACCAAAGGCCTTGCTGCCTAGGAAACTGAATTGGTTTCAGAAAGGCATTTGAGTCTATTTGAGGGATTAAATTAGTGAACATGTAAGCACTAATATATATATATATATATATATATATATATATATATATGGCCAAACAGGAACTAATTATGAATGTAAATCTGAGTGCCCTGTAATTATTAGTTCGAATATATAAATTTAAGTCAGAGTATATAGATACAAATCTGAGTATTTGTTTATAATCTTGGATGTATAGATACAAATTTGAATATATAAATCCAAATACAATTTAACAAATTTAAATTATATTCATACTTAGCAATATATTCAGATTTACAATTATACATCTACATTTATAAATTCATGTTTTCACAGATTTTGATCTAAATATTCACGATTTTTCCTGTTTTGCCCCTCATATAAGATGGATAAAAATGTGTATACAGTAACGGGTGTTTTTAATCAATATAATTTGACCCCAAAATGAATAAATAGCTGTAATGGAATTATAACACATTTATATTATGAATTTAAAAATTATTGTAACAAGTACATATAAATAATGAACAATTCTTTATATTCTTTTGTCACATCCGCTTGTGATGTCCAGTAAAATCACAATGGCTGGTATTTTTGAAGATAAATTTTGTGCGTTGCATTGGATTATCATAGGTTACAGGATGTAACATAAGCATCAGATTTAGGCGTACATTGATGCCTCCCAACCTCTGTGCACTGCATGTAACCTTTTTCAGGTTTCGGACACGAGCCAGGAGTCTGAGCAAGGTACCGTAGTCATCGTTAATAAGTCTCTGTCTGTTAGGCCGCTGCGTGCCGTCTCTGAGCGATGCTGCTACCAGCAGCAGCATTGACTTATCTCAGTCTCATTTGAAACACTGTCACTTGTCATTCTAAGAGTAATGGCTATACTATAATGAGAGAGGGTGTTCGCCTCTCAATCAATTCTACACTAATTAGTGTTAATGCAACGCCAAAAAACCCCCGCAGCTCTCTTCATCACTGCCAGCTCCTCCTCTCCCCCTTCTCTCGGTTGTCATAAGGCAATCGAAACAACATCTTCATCCCTTCTGCACTTGTACATAATGTAACAATAGATATTGTGTAGTCTCACTGGTGTCCTAGCCTCTGTTCTAGTTAATGGCTCACAGCACCACAATGGCCAATTAATGTTCCCTGACACAATCAGAGCATTTGGTTGATGAATTATGGGAATGGTGTGGAAACCAATCGCAACTCCCTCCACATTTCCTTCTTGTTGGTACAGATGGCCTTTAATGTGTGTGAGTTTTTTTGCAAGTGCAATGTTTCACATCACAGCACAATTTACAGTGTAATGATTGATTTTCCTCACAATATTGCATTGGTCTTTATTATTGATATTTTTATTGTGCTTGTTCAGGTTTTTATTTCTTTTATTTATTTATTTTTTTGCAGCTGGGAAGTCCCTCTGGGTTGTGTACAACATACAGAGTGATGTTATTGTAGCACTGCCGAATAGACATTGACCTTCAGTTTCAGGAAATCACCTGCTTCCTGGCAAGATGCTCCCTTTGGTCATTAGGAGACTTGATTTACGGTTAGGTAGAGTTGTTTAAATGTACCCCACTTTTTGGATTCTGAAAGATTGTTTATTTTTTTCACTTAACAATGCTTCTTTTAGAGTGTTTTATGAAAATGTAGTAAAAACATGGCGATTGCCAAAAAATTCTACAATTTTAGATTACTTTTTAGATATTTTAGTGCCACACTTTTTTCAGGATTCTCTTATTAATGTAAAGTTTAAAAAAAAAGTAATTATTTGAAATGAAAATCTTTTGTAACATACTCACTTGAATGCATTGATGGGATGCATACTTGATAATATTAATTTCTTAAAACATTTTTCTGACTCCAAACTTTTAAACAGTCATTTTGATCATGGATCTGGGGGAAAGTGATATGATGCATAATAGCCACTTTCACACAAAACTTGAGTAAAAATGCCAGATTTATCACTTAAATGTACTACATCTGTTGTTTACACATGGAACGGCCGTTTGAATCAACAATAGTTGTGATTCAAACAGCAGCTATTGTTTCATTTGCCCTAAATTTTGTCAAATTGTAAAAAAAATTCTAACTGTTCCAGTAATATTTCCATCTGAGCAGTTCTTTCATTTCAGTATCTGTACAATTGTTCACAAACATGTCATTGTTTTGTTTTTTGTTCTCATGTCACAAGCGTTTTTGTCACAACTTGTGATTGACTCGAGCTCTTTGACAACAGCAGACTTTCTACATCAGAGCGCCCAAACTTAGCATGTGTTCAAACCGTTATTTTTTTCTAGCAAATTTTTGGTACCTGATGTACTGGCATTTTGAAAACAGACCTTGTTCACATTACCTCTAAAGGGAGATGTTGTTAAATTTGCTTAAGACTGAATGAAAGTGGCTTTAGCTTTGCATTGTCTATCTTTAGGTGAACAAAAGTAATCCAGCTCAACTGTTGAGCCTAATTTGAGTGACTGCTTCAGAAAGAGCCCGATATCTTAAATTATTTGAACGGCATGTCAGATCTGTACAGAGTCAGCCTTCATTCCTGTATCTCTCCATCTCTATCTCTCCTGCTTTCTCCTTCAATGTCACAGTTTGAATTATCTCCCTCCACGGGAACATCTCAATGTGTTTGGCTGTGAATGCCAAACACTCAATCACTGTTCTATTTTCTTCCTCCTCTGGTCTCTGAAGTAATAGGATTCCTCATCTAGCATGACTCGAGTCTCACCGGCCTAATTGGAGCAAGAAAAGATGGCAGACGGTTTACAATCAGACAGGAAATGCTCAAGCAACTCTCCTAAAATAGCAGGTTGGCAAATGGAAATTAAGAGCAAATTTAATTCACGCCAAATGCAGATTTGACTAGTGCATGAATATAAATGGGCTACAGTAGATGTGGGGATATGAGCTTGAAGAGGCGGGCTGATCGGCTCATGAGTCGCGGCGGTTATTATGTGCTGATAACAGTCCTCGTGTAAAACATTTACACGGCTGTATTGATTCTGCCTTCCTTGTAATGAGGAGAGACAGTTATTGTGTCTCATTTCAGTTCCTTGTTCTTTATGACTGGAATCAGTGTGTGGCGAATGCGAATACATGCACTAGCAGAGGCCTTGATCCGCTAAACATTAGCACACTGATGATTCAATTTCCTGTGACATGATTATGTGGTTGCACATTAAAACATCTTTAAGCACCATCGCTGAATATAACATCAGGACTGATATTATTCTGATATCATTATCTTGCATCTTAATTGTAGCTATTAAAAAATAATGTGCCATCATGAAATATGTATCCATCCTCTATTTCTGTTGTCTTGAGAGACTGAAGAAAACGGAACATTTCCCGTAAAGGCATATATTGAGTAGCTAATGTTCAGTTGTTTTATGGTGGATTGTGGGATTTTTTTCAGAAGTGAACATGTCTGTACCATGGAGTGATTTTTTGGCTATGATATGGCTCTTGAAATAGCTGATTCCCTGGGCTTTGCACTTACTTTAAACATAAAAATGTTGCACACACATAAATTGAATAAAATAATACATTTTTAATTACGTTGACCTTGCTTTTTTGAGCACTATTGAATTTTATTTTAAATCAGTATTTTTCTCAACTTTATGTTAGATAAGAGTTATTTAAGTTGTATTTATATACTATTATTTAATATTTTATTAAAAATAAATAGTTAATTTTTATATTTTCTGTTTTCATTTTAGTTTTAGTAATTGTTGTCTTTTGCCATTTTATGATATTATATTTTTTCATATTATGTTTTTTCAACTTTTGTTTGTATTTCAGTTTTAGCACTTCAACTTACACTTGAAATGTTGAAATGGAAACTGAAAAAAGTTTTTCATTTAATATTTATAGTCAGTATAAATATTATACTCAGTTTTATACTCATAGTCAGTTTTATTTCATTTAATGAAAACTATTTTTTATTATTTTTAGGTAACAATAACAGTACTGTCTTTTTTTACCCACTACTAGTTTGAATTTTTCATGCTTTTTAGTGTTTTTTACAAGTATTTAATCCATAAATCCACTGTGTGTGACTGATTATTTCCCACTGAGTGGTTTAATGAGACAAGAGTGTCCAAACCCCAGTGTGTGTGTGATTGTATCTCCACAAAGACCATAAATTAAGCATAACTACACCACTGACACTCCGGTAAGTTTGAATCAGGCAAGGAAGAGAGAACGTTACTCACTCATTACCTTCATGTTTAACTCGTCCTATCTAAAGCTGCTGTTTTTCTGTACGTTCCCTTATTCTCTTGTCTCATATGAGAAACAAGCATTTAGAGAAAACACTTAGGCTGTCAATCAGTCACTGTCTCATCCCTCTTCTCACGAGCCAGAGATTCATTGTTTAATCCCATCATTTAAAACGTGTGTGTGAGCTGAGCACAGCTTCCTCTGAGTGTGTCTTGCTGCAGGGTAATGCTTCTACCCTGATGCGATCTGACACATTGAACCGCTGCGTCTCAACTGCCGCACCATTACCTCCACACAGAGCGCTCAGTCGCCTCTATTTCAGAGAGAGACAGCTGAGGGAAGAAATGAGACAAACTTCACTAAAGTTTGGGGCTCGGAAATCTATTGTTATTTTCCTTTTGAAGCTCAGTCACTAACAGTTTCTTCTGAATAACAAGTTGTCAGTCTTTAATCAGTACGTTCCATAAATTTTTGCCTCTGGGTGTCATCTTGATCCCTGTTCAGTGGAATCAAAGTGTTTGTAAGTGGGATGCATCAACGGAAAAGCTCTTTTTTGTGTGCGTGTGTGTGTGTGTGCGCACGTGTTTGCGCTCTTGCAAGTGTGTCTAATGTAGCAGTGAGTCAACATGTTCTCTCCGGCTCAGAGATTTCTCAGCGGGAAGTCTCGTCTCCTGAGCTGCACTGCATTAGAGAGGAGGAAAGCAGCGTGGTGCATTTAACCCAATAAGCGTGCTTGAAGTGAACAACCACCCTTGCCTCTTTCTGACAGAGAGGGAGAGATAGAAGGGAGCGAGAGAGACAGTAGAAATGGAGATTTATGAGCCAGAAGATTAGGACATTTAAATGTTGTCCTTCTCTATTGTATTAGGTGAGCACTAAATTAAAATGACTGCTACCAATTATTTTTTCTTCGTTTTTTTATTAAATCAGCATGAACAAACACACTCTAAGTGGAACCCCCCACGCCCCTTTGTTTGAGTGCCACAATTTTCTCTGAATTCACATAAAAATTAGGTTATTGCTCTCCAAATGAGAAAGCAAGATGTGGTGCTTGTCAAAGCAGCTTTAATGCACCACATCTTATACTCCGAACCAGTCTAAAACCTCATTTCAACCGAAAACATTAACACTATGCTTTTGCAGCCTTGAGCACTTCCTTTTTCCCAAATCTAGTTTATGTAGAGATGTGTTGTTGTTCTTTATTTTTACTTTGTTCAATTTTGTATTTGCGCACACACACAACATCAGTGCTGCTCATTTAAAAAATGTCAGCGTTTCATCTTGACATTCCCCATTGCATTTAGCTACAGTGTTCCTCGCGGCGCCGTGTTGTGCTCAGGTCAAGCGTTGTAATGTGATGTTTAAAGTTCAAACAATTCCAGTTTTGACCCTGTTTGCTGCTGCCCTTTTGAAGCGCAGCCAGTTATTACCAGACAATTTGCATGACATATTGTTGCCTCGTAGCTCCCGTGCAAAATCATAAAAAAGAAGAGCATCTCGATACATCAGGATGTACGACATAACATTTAGAGGTGCATCTTGACATTCACAGCATAATTATTATATTATATACACATTAGATCAGTTATTTATTTTTTATATTGTGATCAATTTTGCCCTTTATACCATGAAAAAGGCACTGTAATGAGGATTAGCAATACTACACGCTTTCCTCTCTGGTTGCTCGTGTTGGTTTAGGGCACACAGGCACATCTCAGAGTGAGCTTTCCCTCTTGCGTTAACTTGGATTATCATTAATCTGCCTTTAAAGATGCTGCCCTTGGGGACCCAACATTTTGCGCACACAGAAGCCGGGAGTAAAAACCTGCATGAATATTTCCATCAGGTAATCCTTTGTGTCTTGGGCTCACCTCTCATTGCACTAGTCGTCCTCTCAAGTCCCTGCGTCTGGTCTTCGGTTTAATCCAACCACCTGTGATTAGCCGAGCCCTGTCGTAGCATGGGGCTGGTTTAGTCTCCCGCCCTGTCTGATGTTCACGCCATCAGACCATCGCCTTCAGTCTCTACATGGAGCTCTTATCTCTCCCAGATGCTGATTAACAGGCCACACTGGCAACATGACCACAGGGTAAATAGGATCTGTGCTTTTGGAATGGGACTGGTTTTAGCATTTGAGACAACCCTCCACCTTATCTAATGAGGGGCTTGAAGAGGTGCTTATTGGCCTTGCTGGTTTATTGGGTCAAATTTCAGTCAGACAGATATCCCTCAAAGGCTCAAAGCCAAACCCACGATTAGACGAGTCTCACAGTATTGCGCTTTGCCTTCTCTTGTTTATCTGGTGATTTATAGATATCCTCTCTGCTTCTTAGCTCCCAAAATACTGAGGTCTGACTTGGAGGTGGAATTCAGGTGACTTCCAATAAAATAAAACTCTGAAAGCCAGTCATTGGATCTCATTAAGCCTTGCTGTTAGTGCTGTGTGTGTATGTGTGTGTGTAACAGGTAACTGGGTCTTTCTTTGGATGAGTAGTGTGTGTTTTGCCCCTGGCGCAGTGGTGTGGAACACACATTTCTCAGCTCTCCTGTCCCACCGCCTCTGGACACCACGCCTGGTTGGCCTTGTCAATGTCACTGACAGATGCGCCTGGAACCTTCCACCTTTATTTATCTCCGTTTCCCTCTCCTCATTTCTCTATCCCATGTCGTTTGCCTTCTCTTTCTTCCCATGTTTCTTCCTCTGATCTGTGATCCCTCTGTGGTCTATTTCCTCTGAATGACAGTGTGAGTGTGAGTGTGTGAGAACATAAAATGCGAGTGTGGTAAATGAGCCAGAACCAGAGAGAGGAAAATGCAAGCTCTACGTCGACTTTCAGGTGTAAGTATATGGGGATATGTGCTGTTGTTTTTGCGCATCCATGTGAATGGAGATTGATTTGACATGGTCTCGTTTGTACACGGAAAAATCAAAGAAAAAACTTCTTCGTTTTAAGCGTGTCGTTGTCGTGTAAACGTCCCCTAAGTCAATCGGAAAACAAGTAGACGAGGGAGACACACACCCAATTACACCTGGTGTTTTAATATACTTATTTTGTCCACTTTCAGCCACTTCTATCCTCATTTCTTTGAGGAGAGGGTCTATGGGCGGGTAAATGTTTATTTTTTTAGATCTTCTTCAATCTAATGGACTTAATAAGCTTGTGCAGTTTACATATATAAATGTACCCGGGGACAATTGGAGAAATATACAGAGAGCAGCAGCTTTCGTTTCTGCTCTGATAACCGCAAGAACATGCTGAACACATTCAGTGTGTTAGGAATCAGAAATGTTGAGAGAACATTATGATTGGTACGTTTTTCGTCTTCAAACCACACATTGGTTTCAATACGTTTTAGACCCCTTTTACATGCGATTGTCCACTTGTGATCCGATCGACCAAAACGCATCTTAATACCAGGTATAAACAGGGCCTTGTGCTCACCAAGGCCTAATTTATTTGAGACATTATTTTTTTTGTTGATTTTGTGATTGCAGTTGAGATTCTCGCTTAATATTTTCATGATAAACTTTTTCATGATTCTTTGAATAAAATGTTTGAAAGAACAGCATTTATTTGAATAATAAAACTTTTATAGCATTATAATGTATGCTACTTTTGATCAATTTAATGCATCCTTACTGAAAACAATAATTTCTTTAAAAAAAAATCTTTTTTTTCTTCACACATAATGTGTTATTTCAAACATGTTCGCCGATACTGTTGTCACCTTGGAAACAAAGTAGTCTAACTTTTGGTAAATCTTTGACAGGGTAAATTGTGGTTGTAGTGAAAGTGACAGCTATACAGACAATACTAATTTGTTAAAAGCTTTTTCATTTTCACACAAACACACCACTGTTTGAAGTTTATATGGCTTTCTGAAGTATCGCACGCAAGTAATGGCTGCGGAAAATTCGTTTTTTTATCACAGGAAAAAAATACATTTGAAAGTATATTAATGGTCAAATGGCAAAGAACTAAATCTATACACAAGACATTTGAATAGTAGCAAACATAAATAATGAATGCATGGTAAAGAATTTATAGCTTTAATGTGACCTTCATATATTAAAAATTGCGTATAGTTTAAGAAAATCGTGTGTTTTCCCCCTCCTCTTTGTGAATTAACACCATTCATTCTTTCCAGTGTCCAACCTTGAGGAAGGTGACACTAAATACATTTGCTCGTTACATTTTTAGCATTGTTTTATGTCTTAACATAGCTGTTCTTTGTTCTTAGGTTTAAATGAACCATCCATCATAGCTAAATGGACTTTTTGACCCATAACCAAACTGATCCAGTCAGATCAATAGCTCTGCTCAATCCCAAGAGACCCAGCAAAATATTTCTGAAAAAATCCATTCTACCTGCATAGCTGACTGAGCTTCCCATTCGTCTCAGCTGCTCTGAGACGTGTACTCGCTCTCTCTTTCTATCTGTCATGGAGAGCCGTGGATGACATAGCCAAACATTTGGTGTCATGTCTCAGAGAGAAAGGGTGGGATTCTGCCTTCTATTCTATGCCATTTTTCCTCCCTTCCTTCCATGGTTCAACGAGCATCGTTATCTCCAGTTCCTCAACTGACCTTTTTGTTTATATCCTGTGTGCAAATTAAAGCAAAGTCACAGACAATGTGCGAGCACTTCTTGCCACTCTAAAAATACATGTTGGGTGATTGGGAACACAGCGCTGAAATAAAGTCATTAAGTCGCTGTGAGTCACACGGGAATATGCCAGTGGATCAGGAGTGCGGCTGGACTCCTCAGCAAAGCATTGATTTAAGCGAGGTTCTGACGTTCTCTAATGGGAGAAGTGCAGTTAATGGAATGTTCTGGGTTGAAAGGGCAGGTCAAATGAAGTGGATAAAGACGAGGGATGGTCAGAAGGTCTAGGGTCATCCATTGTCATGGCTGTTGATGAACATTTCTGTCTTTATATGTCATTTGGGTTTGTGCTTCTCTGTTTTCTCTGTAGTTTGGAGTAGCTTTGATATGGTTCTCCAATGTCTATTATAGTTAATGTGGTCAAGCACAGACTTGAATGTAACTTTTCTAAAGAAAATAGAATGTCAGCCTAGTTTTATGGCCTCTCCTTAAACCTTGTGTTTAGTGTCTATGATTCATACCACGGATACAAAAATGACAATAGTGCTGTGAAGTTAGATAAAAGATTCATTCCCACAGATTAGTTGCGTTTGTCATTACCCCAAAACTGTTCTTTGAGGTTCCCATGGGGCGTTTGAAGAAAAAAAAAAACAGTGAGAAATAAGCATGCCTTTTATTTTTTACTTACCAGTTCTTTACTTTACTATAAAACATTGTAAATATAATTGGCTTGAATAGCTGAGGAAATTATGCTTCCTTTGACCTCTGACTGGAAAAAACACTTTTCAGAGCTATAGACATAGAGAGATATATAGAGAGAAAGAATAACTGTGCCTCTTACTCAATCTTTTAAAATCATAACGGTACATTTTACTGCTTCCTGCAGAAAGATGTTTTCCTGCCACTCATTGAGACTCATTCTTTGTTTCACCGTCTCCCCACCTACACGAGGGTCAGGCTGCTTTATGACCAATGATTGCACTGCAGTGCCCTTGAGCAAGGTATTTATGAAGAGCCACAAACCTTAAAAGGATCATTTATCCATAAAGAAAAATTCTAATAATAAACAAATAAATACATAAATCATTACATTTATATAGCGCTTTTTCTGAGATCTCCAAGTGCTTCACATATGGAAGGGGGGAATCTCCTCAACCACCACCAATGTGCTGCATCCACCTGGATGATACGAGGGCAGCCATATTGCGCCAGAACGCACACCACACACCAGCTTATTGGTGGAGAGGAGACGATGAAGCCAATTAGTTATATAGGGATGATTAGGTGGCCATGATGGACAGAGGCCAAGGGGCAAATTTGGCCAGGATGCTGGGATTACACCCATACTCTTTTTTGAAGGACATCCTGGGATTTTTAATGACCACAGAGAGTCAGGACCTCTTAACGTCTCATCCGAAGGACGGTGCTCTTTGACAGTATAGTGTCCCCATCGTTATACTGGGGTGTTATGACCCACATAGACCACAGGGTGGTCGATGGGTAGTATGAATCGACAGAACGGGAAGCATGAATCGTCAGAACACTGTGCGATCTAGTAGCTGTGTCTTGGCACAGCAACTAGAAGATTTACAACGGTCAGCTCAGTTTGAGCCTGCGCAGTCGCAATAATCACGTTTCAGTCTTCTCTGTTGAAATCAATGGGGTCGCTGTGTCCATTTCTTTTACTGTCTATGGTTAGCATTCCATTGACTACCATTCATTGTGTCACTTTGACAGCAAATAACTTTACATCTATGGCATCCAAAGACTGCATTTGTCCATTATTTATAGGACAAGGACATATGAGTTTGGATAATAGATGGATGAATCTTCATTTTGAGTTATGTGCTTTTGAATGTCTTGGAGGCAGATATGTGCAAAAGCTGTGTCCAATGCTGAAGAGAGTGACAGTATATGACAACAGGTTCGCTCCTCTGCTTTATCTTCTCTGTGTAGCTGAGATGAGGAAATGCCTTTTGAGATAGGTTGAGTGGTTGTTCAGGGAGAGCTCCGTCGGCTATATCTGTGCCGTAGTGAGGCCATTCAATCAGCCTTTTTATTACAGGATTCAAACTAATCATTTCTTTCACTTTCACATATCACACTGATGAATTTAAAGTGTTTTCTGAGTGGGCTTTATTGTCTCTCCCTTCACCCTGACACACAGAGCTGATTTGTGATAAGATTTGTGATAACTATGTTGCTCTCTTCTACGTTTCTCTTTCCCGTGGCTTGGTTTCAGGTATAATTAAGTCATTCACTGTCATCAGATTGGCAGTCATGTTATGCTACGCCCCCGGCTCTGTGCCATTCTCACCCGTGCAGCTCACAAATTTGAAGCGGCTTTTTGGCTAATGAAATGTCACTGGGATTGCAGCATCTTAAAACCACATTTCATTTATTACATCGCTCCTCCCTACACTCATCTTTTATTTGTGAAACCTGCCCTTGATTATGAGCATTGCTACAGGAGCACACCCCTGCACAATCTTCAATATGATCATTTTCTAATCTTCCTTTGCATATTGACCGTTGTTAATGTAGCACCGCTCTCTCACGATTCCCTGCTGGAGCGATGAGTCACACCCATCCATACGCTGTTAAGCATATCATCCCAACCACTCTGTCACACACTCACCGCTGCTGCTGGTTTGATGGTGCAGTGATGGAGAAATGAGCGCTGGGTTTCTTTGAAAGGTCATTTTAGATCTCTGTGGGCTTTTGTTTGCTTTTGCATGTGCAAACTGGCAGTCAGTGTAAAACTGCATAATGAGGGGTAGGTGGAGTTTGTCCTGTTCCTGCCTGTTGATCCAGAGCTCTTACAGGCTGACATAAGGGTTTCCATTGCTGTTAAACACTCAACCAATCAGCACACTTGTCTACAAGCTAAAGGATTTAAGCCAATCAATTAGCACCCTGCATGAGCTATAGACTGAGATGAGAGGAGCTTGTGTTGGGGTGGGATAGGGCAAAGGATGTGTAGAGGGATGAATCGGATTGTTCAGAATGAAATACTAGTGTTCTGCATACTGCACAGATTAAATATGATAGTTTTTTGTGAAACAGTATTTTACGATGACGTCAATATTATAAAATATTGTTTAATTCAGTAAATTTGTGTCCAGTTGTTAAAAGGAAAAAAATGGCATTTTCAATTCGATTTCTGGTTAAAATGTCTTAAACACTAAGACTGTCCCTCTTCATATTGTAATATACATAAAAAATTGTGTTGTGTGGTTTTATGATAATCTGAGAATAGCGTTAAGTCTGTTTAATATAACTGGTGAAAGCCAAGGAATGTGGAGGAAACAGTGAAATAAATGTGGAGGAGAGTCATGTAGAGGGAGAGTAGAGTTGAGAGAGTGTTCACTGTTGGTACTGGGAATCCTACAGTGCTGATAGTCATGCTTTGTTTAGTTTCTTTATCAATATTGAATTAGTCAGTGGAGAGTGGAACATGGCTCTCACTGGGACCTTGACACTGTGCAGAGGTTGTTTTCTGCGCTTGTGTGTATGTGTGAGAAGGAGAGATGAGTTGAGTGCTGTTTAACTATACATGTCATATTTGTAATTGTTTGGTTTGATTGTTTTTTTTTTGTGGTTGGGTTAATGACATCCCTCTTGTTTAACATCAGATTGTCAATAGTCCATGTCCATGTTGGAAATGGGTAGATTTACATATTGTGAGTAGATAAATGCTCCGTGTGGCGCGCGCGGTTCAAATGAGTTTCGTTCCGCTTTTGGCGCATAAACATTATCAAACATTTATCGACCTCTTGATATCGTTTTATCGAGAAAAATTATATCGCGATAGTTATCGTTTTATCGCCCAGCCCTATTTGGATGCGACAACATTGTACAGGAGAGAGAGCTTTCTAACGGTGTACGATGACAGGGTGCCGACAGCGATCACGGAGCAGCAGGATGATTTAGATCGCCAACTTCTGATGAACAAACAAAATGTCGTAAAAAAAAAATTAAGACCTAAATGTATATTTTGGGCTTTTATACACCACAAGTCTGAAAGGAGACATGTTATTGAAGACAAATCCCAAAATCTCAAAACTGAACAGAAACAAAAAAACAAAAAATAAAAACTATGGTTTTGCCTGCCGTGTCTCACCAGTGGTCGTGATCGTAGCCACTCCTCAAGCTCGAGCTGATCCGCTTTGGACCAAGCTGTTTGGCAGGCCAAAAATCCATTGAGGCCCGTTCAAACGCCGGAAGTGACAGTGGAAATGCAGTTGGTCTTGGCATGCTTTTGCACACCCACTTTTTTGCCCGACAGTGGAAACGTGGCTAGTGTGACCCATCTTTACTCCCGTGTGAAGGCGTGTTATTAGACATCCTAGTTAAGGTTCCCTCTAGTGGTCCTCTGAGAGATCTTCTGTCTTTGTGAGATTCATTAAACATTAAACTCTCAATCTGCATCAGCAAGAACAAAGGCTTCTTCCTGTGTACTTCCTCTTTTGTCTTCTTCTGACTGCCCTCCTTTCTCTCTCTCTCTCTCGCCCGCACACACACACACACACACACATACATGTTTTTCACAGTATCACACTCTCCACATGTCCTTGTTTTCTCTCTTGGCCTCCTGTCGTGCATTACCAGCCAAAGAGTAAAGCTCCAGCAGAAATACACTCATTGACAGCAGATACATGCTGGTTGTTGTCAAGATCACCAAGAGGTCTACTTGTTTTCGGTGGCCAGATCTGACTCTAATTCAATCTTTCATAAATGATTTCATAATTGTATTTATGTTCACAATAAATACATGGCTTTAGATAAATCTATAAATAAATCTAATGGCTTTAGATTTTCGGTAAGGTTAGTTAGGTTTGCAATGTTCAGAGAAAAGAGGACTACTGTCAAATAAAAATAAAGAAAATAATGGAGCAAAGATACAAATAAAATAAACAGTGCTTTTCAGGTTTTTCTGGTATCTAACAATAGTTGTCAGAAATTTAATTTAAGTATTCCAATTTAATATAACATTGCATTAAATTCTTCACTGTATAAATTAAATAAAGATTAATCATTATTACAATTACAAAACGCTATTCAGATTTGATTATCATTAAAAAGTTGCAGAACTCAATGCTCATGTGCTCGCTTCAGATGAGTGCATACAAATCTTCTCACAGTGTTTCGTGTCTTCTTGTGCTTGAATGTTTAAATTGGCAAGGCTTAAATGAGTTTAAACACAGATAGCAATGTGTGCTTAAATTTCAAATAGATTGGAATTATTCAAATCTCCCATTAGAGTCATTGAAAGGCTTTACTTTGTAACCTTTTTTTCAAGGTTCTCCCTATCTGTATACGAGTATTAGTGGATGGTCTGTAATTGATTAAGGGATATGTTCTTATCTCTGCATGGTTTGTCAATACATGTGCACACACAAAACAATTCAATGGTGTTTAGATCATAGTCTTGGAGAGAAAAGTGAACCATCTGAGACCAGACACCTCACAAATGAGAGAGAGCAAATATTGACTGCAAAAGTGACGCAACTGTGCGGGAGTCATCTATCAAAACCTCACCGCATGTCCTCTCTGTCCTCATTACAGGTGTCTGAACACACGCTGAGATTCACACACTTCCACCAAGGATAAATCAACTTACACTGACTGATTTAACAAGCTCTCTTATGACCAGCTGCAGCTGAGAGAAGTAAGTGTTGTTTTCGTTGCTTGTTCTTTGACCTGGTCACAAAAATATTCCAGAATTTAATTCTTTTTTGAAATTCAAGGTTTAAAAGACATAAAAACCACCAGGTATGGATAGTTGGCATATGTTTGTTAATTTATGTATTCATTTTATTTTGTGAACTGGATGGTTTCCTATGGTTCAACAATATGGATGTTATGATACCAATATGGATGATATGATAACAATATACCCTGTGTGATAGAATGTAATATTCTGGTAAGTGGTAAGTTATCAGCTAACAAATACAGTGCTCAATAAAAACATTTGTGATCATCTTAAAAGTTCAAATGGTTTGAAAATTATAAATAATTCATAGTTAAATTATAATGTTTCCAGGTATTGATGCAAATGACAACTTTTGTGTGTGTGTGTGTGTGTGTAAAACTTTCTTCTTTTTTGCTCTCTATTTATTTATTTTTTTCATCATTGTTTCACCCCAGAGTTTAAATAGATTTTTTTTCCTGTTTATACAAAATTAATGCATAAGATATATATTTTTTTGTTTTTGATTTGTTTTTTAGAGAGATTCCTTTTATTGTCATTGTACAAAAATTTAAAAACACAATTGATTCGTTATATTAACATATACAGTTAATAATTTCGTTGTATTTTTGTACATGGCAATAAAAAGAATCTCAAAAAATCTTTAAAAAAAACATTAAAAAGTAATAGTTTGAATTGTGTATAGCACTCATTTTTTTATCAAATGTATTCATTAGCACCCCTTATCAAAATGGTCTTCATCGCTCACTTCCGAGCAGCTTGTCGGCATGGTAACAGTCTTAATTCCACTACAGTGAATGAAACTCACTCAAGTGTTTGCTGCCAGTCCTGCAGAGCAGCTTTCCAAACCTCACTGTGACTGATCTGCAGAAACACTTAACGCTTACACGGAGGGCTCAGAAAGTCACATTTCACTTAGCCAAACTGGGCTTTTCTTTAAATCTACTTAGTGTGCGTGTGTTTGAATTGTGTACTCAGTGCACTTCTTGAGCTGATCAAATTTAAATGTAATTGACCCCAGAACCAAGAGGAGTTTGTGTGTGTCTGAAAGCACATGCACACTTCCAGGGCAGGTTATGGGCCAGACCTCCATTGAGAACACAAGCTCTCCAGGTCTTATATGTCATCCTCTAGCATGGGGATGCGCAATATCGCGATTTTTAGATTGTAAATATTTAAAATGTGTCCACAATCTGCTTTTGAAGAAATATTATAGTATCGTGTTATAGTGCACATTCTGTCATTTGCAGTTGTGGTGAGTAGCCCCTGTCTCAACTGTAATTGAACATATATTTACATCACGTTTACGTTCACGTGACATGGCAGTTCCTCGCAATGTATCATTTGCATGCTTTTTAAAGCCTGCCAGTTAAACATTTTATAAGCACACACACACTAAAACCCTGTCAAAAAAACAAGTTATTTTTCTCATCTCATAATATGGCCTAATATACGTGCTGTCGCTTGTCATTAAAGGAACATTGTGTAGGAATTTCTCCCATCTTGCGGTGAAAATGTGTTTTGCATTCAAACGAATTGTGCTTTCCAGCACCTCGCTTTATCAAATGCGCATTGTGCGTTGCATCTACGGTAGCCATTATGTACCAAAAAGCTATGACAGGATTAGTGTTCTTTCAGGTGAACAGGTTTGTTATTTCAAACAAAAAGCAAATTGTAAACGAACAAACAAATGTTACAGTATGAATTACTGACATTGAAAATCATGAACTTATTGTAATAAGTAGTTATGCCTTACCTAAAAACTTGTAATTAAGACTGTAACATTGCCTTACCTGTCGAGAAGAAAGCAGGACTTCAGCGTCTCTTTTGAAATCTTTCTCCTACATTAGCTCTATCCACCTGGAAAAAGCTATCCAGACATTAACTTGTATTTTTTGTAATCTCCAGTCACGTTTCCTTTTACGATCTATTTTGGACTTTTCTGGCGACAAGGATTTGCAATGGATAGTGAAGTGAAGTCTACAGTATGTAGTTTTATTTTTTACGGTTATTTATTCAATTTCTTTCTTGAATGCATGTTAAATACTGTAGCTGGAAAAAAATAAAGCACTGTTTATTTCATTTGTATATTATATTGTATGTTTTTTTTGTTCTTATTTTTAATAACAAATTTAAAATGATGAAATAAAGATTTTCATCTTCACCCAGTCCTACTTTGGGCTTCTTTTTTCTATATGTTTTGTTGTCTGTAAGGCAAAATGTTTAAAATAGGCAAATTATTTTTGATGTATGCTAAATGACTTCAGAAGAATCGTGATAAAATTGTGAATCGTGATCTTCCTGAAAGAAATCATGACATATTTTTTTTCCCATTATCAAAGACCCCTGCTCTTGCACATCTCTGTCAGTGAGAATATGCAGCTGGCTCAGCTATGTGCATGCCCGAGGTCTACATTTTATAAGAGAGACACAAAAAGACTATCTTGATTTGATATTGTTTGCTCAGTTGAAATTGCATCACTTATTTGTCAACCTGTCTCATCAGCTGCCTGTCTGTGCCTAGATCTTATTCACTCTGCTTCAGCTTTTGTGTGTGTGTGTGTGTGTCTTTGACAACCTGTGGTTATTAACTTTGGATCTCAAATAATAAGAAAGGCTTTGTTACTGTATGAGTAGACTGAGAGCTGACTGCTGTTCTTTGTAATATACTTTTTTCTCTTTGTCTATACAATGAGAAATGCCAATAACCCATCCACTGAATGGGGTATAAAAGACTTGATTGAGATTGAATGGCATTGATTGGAGAGCAGGTAGAGAGAGAGAGAGAGATGAGAGCATTGCTGTATAGAATTAGGTGTATTGTGCAACGGGCCCTCTGTACTCCTCATCCCCCTATGAACTCTGCTTAAACAGAATATGAGCTGAGTTGCTGAGCGCAGCTGTCACAGTAATGACATGGGCCGTCGTGATCGATGACTCTCTTACCCAATTGGAGAGCTGTCATTTTCCCCCTCCCCTGGTTTTGATTTGATTTAAGTTTAGACTGTAGAAGTTGAGCCTGAGGGGATGAGGGGAGTTTTATCTCTCTGGGATCGATGTAGAACTGGGTAAAAATGTAAATATTTGTAAATGCAATCTTCATTTAAATTGATCTGATATTGATTCTTAATATTCCCAAATGCCTTTTTATTCTGGATTCATGAAAATGTCCACTTTTTAGTATTTCTTTCCTCTGCATTTTGCTTTGTAATATATTTGAACATTTCCAATTTGGGATCCAAAAATAATTACAAAGCCCCTCCAATGAAAGTCCATTCTATGAAAAAGACAATGTAAAAGTAATGGAAGGAACATGAAGGCTAATAAACCAATGAAGTGCGTTCTTGTACTTCCAAGAAGTGTTTTCCATTCATGATTTAGAGGTCGACCGATAGTGTATTTTGCCGATAACTAGGTTAGCATATGCTGGCCAATAACAGATTACCCAACTGATAGTTTTTAAAATGGATACTGAATTAAAACAAACACAACACATAAAATAGTGTTGCGCTTTATTACAAAAATAAAAAAACACAGTACTGAACCATCAAAACGTACTGCTTTTTTAAAATATAACAAATATGAATGTATTACTTCTGCTGGAACAATCAGTTACCAGTGCTGAGTAATATGCAAAACCGATCAATCGGTCGACCTTCACAATCTGTGCTTAAATAGGTGTTGATCGATGTTTATATCTGAGCTAGTCTAAATTAAATCTAGATAAATTAAATATCTTCATTTGGGTTTCAAAGATAAACAAAAGTCTTATGAGTTTGTTATGACAGGAGGGGTTGTTTTGGGTGAACTATCCCCTTAGGTTTTTCCATCATTTCATTTTCATTAAAGTTTCGGGAGAAAGTATGTGACCATTGTTTTATTGTTTGAACTCTAGGTTAGCTGACTCCAATTAGCTTTTGCGAAAGTCATTACCCTAGAGATTTGCATAGTGTACTTATCCACACTGTACTCTGTGAATGTGTACACTGTTCGTAAAAGGAATGAAAATATGCCTCTCTTTATGTTTCATCTGTTTACGCAGACATTTCAATTTAGTCTTGACTTAACTGAAGATCAGATCACATTTTGTGACAAATTTATGCAGAAATCACATTTTGTGCACTGTTAAACTCTATCTGCATATCCCTGTGGGTTACAACTGGAGAGATGTTCATAGATATTCCCTTTTGGTCCATCAATATGCTCATTGTGTGTGTGTGTGGAGATCCTGCTGTTTTGCTGTTTGTGTTGGCTGTGTGTGGGTGTACAAATGTGTGTAAATGCAGGCATACTCTTGCAAGTGGGCATGCTAGTGTACTTGAATGATTGTCATTATTCTGCAGCCTCTGTATTCCGAGTGTTTAAGAGAGTGAGAGATGGTGTGAATGCTTCAGTGTCCTGCTCTGTGAAGTGAAAATGCTTAACAAAAGCCGGCTCCCCTGTGTGTCCCCGTATATGTGTGTGTGGTCCCAGTAGTACCATCAGCTCTGCCAGGAAGAAAATCGTGGCCCCTGAACCTTACCCCCGCCCTCCGTCTCCTCTCCTGTCGTCCTTCCAGCTCTGTGCCAATTAAGCAAGCACCTTACCAACTGAGTGTACCTCTGGAGATAACTTCCTCACCTAGACATTAAAGCCCAGTGCAAGGGAAAGACGTTAGCTCCTATTGAGGGCTCTGTCAGCAAAAGGTCCGTTAGTTTGAATCGTCTGATTCAGACCTCCCTGTAAGGAAAGATTCATTATTCTGAGGGGCCTTGCATGCACATCTCCTCAATTGTATAATGATGTCTGCCTTTATTTGTGTGGCGTGAGAGAGAGAGAGACATAGTTTAAAGGCAAGTTTGTGCTTGTGGGGTCCTCCAGGACTTTTGTGTGCATGGTGAGATTGATCACAGCATGAATGGAGGATACTGGCAAGCATCTTCCTTTAACAGATACAAAGTGAAAAGATAACTGCAGAGAAGTTGTGCCAAAGAAATTTTAATTGAAGCAAAGAGGCATTTTGTTTGTTTTTTTTGTGGTGGATGTGGGAGGGTTCTAAACCCACAGGCCAGAGAAACAGAATGACAATACGGGGTAGAGAAAGAAAGCAAGGTCGCTCTCAGAGTCAGATGCACTCGTACACCCCCCTTCGCTTTTTTCTCACGCCTATTCACACAAATGAAGAGTTCACAGAGGCAGCGTTTGCCACTGATTGGCCAGCTGTGGCAGCATGCTATCATATTAAAGCCAAAGGCAGCTGCAAATTTCAAACTACTTTTTTTTTTTAGCACTGTATTATTGTAGCACCTTGAGTAGAGGATGTGGGCGGTTTGTGGAAGTAACTTGACAGCGAGAATGGATCAGTTGTCATTTTGCCTCTCGATGTCTTTGCACAGTGTGGCCAATTAGAAAGCTCTAATACTCATGTCACGATGATACTGGTGGCAGAAGATCGCCGTGATTGGCAACTGTGACATTGCTCAGAATATATCGATTTTTACTATTCCCTTCTCTATATATACTTTGCACAAATATGCTCTGCAACACACACCTTTCTGCAGTCTCTGCTTTCTCTCTTTATAGCTGTTTAAGCATGTTATTGAATGCATTAGAGAAAGGAGTTATAATTGCATTCTCTGACCAATGCAATTGAGGAGACAATTTTAGGATTTTAGGAGTCAGTCAGTTTTTAAGAGTTTAATTCATTTGTTGAATTAACAGAAACAGTGTTTTTCACCTCAACTCTGAAAGGATGAATTCAGTGGGCCGAAGTGTCAATTTGAATCAAATATTTAATCATTAAAGATGCAATTCAAAGTATTTATGATTGTCATTGTCTCTATGGTTACACTCATTACTCAAGGTTATAGCAAATTAGGGGAGGTTATTGACTTTTTACAGCACATGTGTCAGATTAAACTATTGTATCAGGGTTTTTTTCAGTTTCTTGTATGTTTTTATTACAAACCTAATGCATAAAAAATACCTGAAATCATAAAGCATTTCACTGCACTTGCTGCAGATTAACTTCAATATTGCATGCCATGTATTTCATTATTAACACACTGACCATGTGTTTTTACTGTCTGGTTGTGTTTTTAATATGGAATTTAAAATGGTCCGTTTTGTAAAGACTCAGTCAAGACCCTGAGTTCTGTTCCTTTCAGTTGCAGTCTATCTGGCTGTAGAAACCTGTTCTGTTCATGTTTGTGAACTCTTTCAAGGGTTTTTGGTTTTATTCATTTTATATAAATTTGTCATGCTGTAAATTTACGTATAATGTTGTGAACCCTAAATTCAGTTAAAGCATTTGAAAAATATTCATTGTAAATAATTAAGAGCTAATTATCAGACAGAATTTTAATTTTAGTTCTTAACTAAATGTTTTTTCCTAAATTGTTTTTATGATCATTTGTTTCCTTTCCAAATACTCAAGTTCACCCCTAGTATGTACAAAAGAATTTGAGTAAATACAGTCATCCATTCCAAACACTGGCAGTGTGAGCCTCGGAAAATCAAAAACGATCAGTTCTCTTTTTGTGACTATTTTTGCAAAGTGCTTTTGTTACTGAAGTAGGAAGGCAGTAAGACCCCACTTTCAGTGTCACCATGACGATTGTAGGTAAGTGTGCTCCCTTCAGGGGCAGCCTTTGATCAGAGCTTCCTGTGAGCTCCTCAGCCCTGCCTGCTTTCACTCCAGGGGGATGGACATTGCTAAGGGACAGTAGCATCAGCTCTCAAAATCTGCTGCTTCGTCTGCACACAGCCAGACATCAGAAAGCATAAAGATAGGAGGAAATAGCATTCCACTCTTACGGCTTTTCAAGATGACTGGTCTCCTCTGCTCAGAGATGTACTGGGTTAAAATACACTTCTCTTGTCTTCTTCAAAGACTTTTGAAGGTTATTTAAGAAGTTCTGGAAGTTTCTGACTGGAAGTGGGTAGAGAGGACCTTTTGTTGAGTGTGTTTTGACAGTGAAGTTTCACTTCATACTATATTCAGAAGAGTTTCAGGGAAAGACAACAACAAGCTCCTCGCTTTTATTTTAGGCAAGTAGCATACATTTTGGAAATGAGAAGTAAACAAGTTCTTTTAGCTGTTATGGCCCATTTCCACTGAATGGTACGGTACGCAAAAGCCGAACCGTATCGTACCTCTTTTTGGGTACCCTTCCATTGGGGTACCTAGCACAGTGGTACGGTACCAAAAGGTGGCGCTAGACTCACTGCAGAACGGTGAGTATCGTCACTTGTGCGTGCTACAATGGCATTAGAAGCACAATTTTTAATATACAGTTGAAATATAATACTGCTGTTATTGTGTTACGAAATGTAGTTTAAAGAGTTTTCTTTCGAGAATGTAGTTTTTTAAAGCTCAAATCTGTGGTTTATTTATAGATTTATGATAATTTTACTGAGATCCATTCCAAGCAATCACGGAATGCTCGGCGCTCGTCCACCCCGCCTGGAACAGCCTTTCCTCTGCTAGTCATTCTGATGTTTGCCGCTGACTCTGACGTCTCTGTAGTGGTTAAACATGATGTATAATTTGTCTTGTATAGACCTAACAGGCGATCTTTGGTCTCTTGAATCTGTAATTCATTCCCTGGCTAATAGTTTTGGCAGAAGGTTAAGTGAAGTTTCTTATAATTGAGCGCTGAATTTGTATATTTGACTGAATTGTTTGCCTTATGTTATTAAAGCTTTACTGTATAGCTTTTTGTAACTTTTACTTATACTTTTAGAATGACTATTATTGCTAAAACTGAAATTCAACAAAAAGAGATAGTTTTGTCATTTTTTTTTTATTTGATTACAAGATCAAAAATCAAAACGCCTAATGCCAGCGCTTGTTTCTTGTGACAACCATGCCGAGAAGCAAACACCACACCTATCAAGTAAGGGTACTGTTGGCGGTGGAAACGCAAGCCGGATCATGGATCATAGGTCACACTTTGCACTAAACAACAATTTGAGAGTTAATGGTACATGCTAATATCAGCAATGATGTTACTGCCAGGACACATTGTTTTGAGCGACAACGTGAGGTGCGTGCATTAGCTAGTTTGTGCAATAGATTGTGATTTAATTCCCTTACTGCTCAGACTCATTGCACTTTTTTTCACCGAAATACGTGAATATTGCATTACAAGTTACTCATGTTAAATCAGGGCTTGGCATTAACTGTTTTGCTCTCAAGGTTTTCCAAAGTTACTAGTCACTCAGAATTTTCACTGGCCAGAATTTTGACATCGAGACCGTGGTAAAAAAAAAAAATGTTTTGGAATTATTTATAAATAAAGCTGATGTTAAGTTTTAGGATTTAAAGTATTTAGGAATTAGCAAATTTGTGACATTGATCATGTAAAAAGGTCATATTCTCTTACTTCCAACGAAGCACATGATGCTATTTATTGCAACTGCTATATTAAACATCTTGAAATGTCATTTGTTATTATAGCAAAAGAATTTATGTTGTTTGGAAGCCTGTGCATTGATGGTGGGCAGTGCTCGGAGTGGTGACTTGAGTAGTTCTGACGTCACATTTTTACAGAAGTCACAGCGCCCTGTGAAAAGGCACAGCTACTTTATGCAGGCTCTGTGCATTTGTCTGTGGATTGACTGTTTTGAAACTTACAGTATATGGTAGTTGCATAACCTTAGCCTAGACCTCTGTTATCATGAAAAAAAAGGCAGAAATGTCAGTTTTGATAATATGGGACCTTTAAAGTAAAGTGTAAGGATTTATGTTTAATTAAACTTTTGTGTTCATGTTTATGCTGATAATTATATTCAGTTAGTGAGGCAAAATAAAAGCATATTCCCTGGTGGCCTTTGACTTTTTGCATCTTACATAAAATTGAATGTGTGCACATTCATTTTTATTTATTGAATGCACTTTTAGCACTTATTTGTTGAAAACAGAATGTAGATATTTATTTACACTGTTGAGCTGTGGCCTCTTAATAAATGTATTGAGTTGTATTGAGAAGACTCTGATAGTGTATTTGGAATAGACTATTCAATCATGGCAATAACATGTCAAACCTTGACCTTACCACTCTTCTGGTTTGATTAAAACTTTGGCCAGCGCACTCAGCACTCTGTTTTCATATGAGAGGCAGCAAAGAGGGTTAAATTGTGTAAACAGGACTCAACTCTCTTCCTCTCTCTCTCTCTACTCCTGCAGTCATCATTCACTTCTCAATAATGATGCACAGCTTTGCCTATCACTCTCTTCCTGCCTCTATCGCATTTTAAGAGGTAGTCTTTTAAGGTTGTTAGCAGCAATTTGCAATGAATTGAGACCAGAAGTCATTTGTTTTTGAGGATAGTTTTTTTTTCTTGCCCGCTTCATACCATTGGGTATAGCATTCGATTAGGAACACCTACTAGTGAACTACTACTGTACAGCTACCAGGGATCAAAAGGCGGTCAGCATGAACAGCATTTTTCACTCCATACTTATGAGATCAGGGAGTCCTGGGGGTCATCCAGCAGACAGGTGGTCAGATTCCTTCATTCTGCCTTCGGAACAGGCGCGTGTCCCCGATCCCACACACGCACACACAGTGGGTGGCCGGGTTTGCTCGACTTTGCAGCGTGCAGGAGCGGAAGGTTTATTTTCCAAACAGCCGTGTGTGGTGCTGCGAGATGGGAACAACTTGATCTTGAGGTAAATGGAGCTCAGGCGTGTCCTCAGCCTCTCCTAAGCTTGATCCCTGTCGCTGTAGCTTTCTGCTTTCTCAGTCCCTATACCTCTGAATATCTCTAGACCAAAATTAGCCAACTGAAATACTTAAAATTTCCAGCCCAGTCACAGCACAGTTGAGCCTGCACACTCTCTTTATCTCACACACATTCTAGGACTTTGATCACATGCACTTCTGTATTGTGGTGACGCTCCAGAGCTTGGATTAGCAGGGATGATAGGCATGACATTCTCACCAGCAATGTAAATATTTTGACACGGCTTTCCCGATGCCAGTGGGCTCATCACGGGTGCCACCTGCTAGAGAATGAGGGAGAGGCGTCTCTGACTGCCTTCCTACTGCAGCACACTCTCTTGACAAATCACCCCTCTAATGAGGTGCCATTTTTAATCGTTAAATAATTATTCTGCAGTAATGAGAGAGATTACCCCTCAATATTTTTCAGTGTGGGAATGTGCTAATAGAAGGTTTTTTTTTACTCTTTCCTTCTCTCTGTAATGAAACGTTTTATCTGCTTCCCTCCAGCCATTGCACCGTAGCAATGCTTGTTGTCATTCCTAACAAGATCTGGGGCCCGTTTAAAAAAACACAGTGTAAAACGCTGTGCGTGCTGGGATCTAACGCCAAAGTCCCAAGGGCAGGTGCCCGGGGATCATATAGTGCATAAACACCAGGGACTCACAGAGAGTCTGAGAAGAGTCTATAGGCATCATTCTCAATAAGTAGCATCCTAAGGGAGCTAATCACATCCACAGTGTTCCACACAGTCAGGGTGAAAATGTTTGGCTTGAACTGGGTAACAGTATGGCTCTTACTCAATGCCCATGGAGTTTTATCGATCAGCGAGCAGTGCTCAAGCGGTTTCAGTATTCTGAGCCGAAGCAATGGGGTAGACAGTACTGGTCTTTAGACCGAAAGTAGTTTAGCCTGTGAGGCGGGAACCTCTAGGTTATAAAACCTAATAAATCTAGACAGGGAGGCCCAGCCTGCCGCCATACAGATAATGACAAGGCCACGCCTCTTGTGGAGTGCACTCTAACACCCAAAAGGGCACTGCAAGCCTTTAGAAGTATAGGCCAGCGCTATAGCATCAACTATCCATCTGGGTAGGCTCTGTTTCAACGCGGCTAGTCACTTAGTACGTACGCTGAACGAAACGAAGAGCTGCTCAGTTTGTCTGAAAACAGATGATCAAGACACATAAGCTCTTAATGCCCTGAATGAAAACTTGCATCCTTTTCCTTGTTGTAAACTGGCAGGGCAGACAGAGAAATAACCTGATCTCTGAACAGTGTGTTGAGGGATTTAGGCACGTACCCGTGTCTTGGTTTGAGTATGACTTTCGAGTCATTTGGTCCAAATTCCATACATATCGCGCTTACTGAGAGCGCTTGTAAATTCCCTATGTGCTTCACTGAAGCAATAGCCATAAGAAACACTGTCTTGAACGAGAAATGTTTCATGTCTGATAAATGGATTGGCTTGAACATGGGGCACCTTTCATGGCTCCCAAAATCATCGTCATGGTCTGATCCCTGCCTTGACTGTGCTGTGAAGCAGCGGCGGGCGGAGGCTGTGGCTGGGAGCTTCGACCAGACGTTTTGGGCGACCTGCTGTGAAGCTAGAGTGCTTTGTTAAGAAGTCCTTCATAGCCTATGACTTCTTCTGAACCTCAGCGAATCTATCCGCTTAATCTTTGACATGTGATCCAAAGAGGCCAGCTGGGGAGATAGTCGCGTCGAGGAACACGCAGCCCTCCGAGTCCGGTATCCGAGTCCGGACGGTGGTCTTTGTCCGTCATTGAGCGACTTGAATGAAGCTGGCAGGCTGGAGAAGGCTCGGGGACCCGCTTGAGTACAGCGTTTTTTTATGGCGCAGCACTATAGCTGGTGGAAGCCACAGGAACGAGGCATCTTTAAAAAGATGTTGCTCTTTAGAGAGAGTGTGAGTCACAGCGGCGAAGAGTAAAAGGATATAAATGCCGGAAAGCATTGCAGGTACGGCAACTGACGGCGACGAGATGAAGGCCAGCGGCTTCAGATGCAAAGGCTCGTCACGCAGAAAGCTTTTTCCCAGACGGCGCAGCTTCTTCACTCCGGATCCGGTTATGCGTGAGCTTTGCTGAAGAGGTGAAAAAAAAACAGCCTGTAATCTCCAAAAAATGTTTGATCAGTCTTTGTGGTAGACTGCATGAACAGCACTTGCACATTTTGAATAAATGTCCAAAACCAAAAATCATCAGGTATAACAGCGAGTACATCATTTTACCCACTCTTGTAACGCTTTTGTCTTACGGTCAACATAGGATGTTGCATCTTATCCTAAGATGGTAGTTCTCTTAAAAAACTGTAACCCATTTTTGGGACTGCTGATTTAAGCTTGTCCCAGTTGTGTTAGTTATTTAGTCTCTTTGTCCTCTCCAGTTAAGTCTGGCTCGCTAATTGCTGTCCTGTAATCCCACAATTAACAGACTGCACTGCAAGAATTATCAGCGGCCAGTGACAATGAATCCTGCCAGAGCTCTTCAGCATGCAACTCACATCAGTAAATCAGCTTAGTTTGGCTAATTCCTTTTCAGTCACTCATTATTCATTCTGTTTTTGCACTATTTTCAGAGAGGCAGAAAGAGAGAAGCCGGTGTTCTCAAAAGCCAAACACAAGCAGAGCTTTATCAGCACCGCTGCCCTCATTCTCACATAGCACTCTGAGAAATGGACGGGTAAAATAAACACTTTAAAGACGTAGTTTAGCCGCACTTCACATGCCCAATTGATGTCTGAATGGGATGAAAAGCAGCAAAGCTCTTTTATCTCTGTCCACACTAAAATAAATTCAGACTTGATAGACAGAGTTCAGCTCACAGGAAGATTAAAATGGAACTGACTTAGTTTGTTTTTCCCCTTCTCAGCTGAAATCAGAAATGCCACAAAGACAAATGGTTGTGGTGGTGGATCCTTTCTACTTTGGTTTTTGTTCAGCATGTGATTGTTGTATCCTTTCTTCTTTGGTTTTTGTTCGGCATGTGTTTCATGCACTAGAGTTGAGTCTATTTGGTGTGTTATTCATGGTGAATAATCAGAGGGGGGCAGCAGCCTGTGGAATTTGATGGTCAGCATTGTGGTGTTTGGGTAGTGAGGGCTTGACCCTAGGGTTGCTGGGGCAGAGAGGCTGAGAAGAGGGTCCTCACTTGGTCCCCCTTCATCTCTTTGTCCCAAACATTTGTGGTTCATGCAAGCATTGAGTTTGTCACCCCTGCTGTCTTCTCGAATTCAGGGATTCAAAATTATAGCTCAGATTAAGCCACACTCTCCAGCTGGTTTAAAACATTTCCTTTGATTAAAAATAAGCTGAGCTGTTTTTTTCAACCGTCCCCCACAGCTTTGTAAATTCTATAAATAATTTGCATGTTAATTGCCCCACAGGATTGAATCCATCTAAAGATTTTTTTTTTTTTTTTGCTATTGAATCGTTTTGTTAGAAGCACTGTGTGTGTGTGTGTGTGTGTGTGTGTATATATATATATATATATATGTATATATATATATATATATATATATATATATATATATATATTTGGGTTTTTTTTAATTGGGTTTAGCAGGTAAGCTGCAGGCTCATTAAATTTCTCCACACATAGTAGGAGTTTAAAGTGCTCTTTTTTTTATACTTAGTATTGATTGAAGCGGTCTGGTATTCTTGCAAGAGTGTGTTTGTGTTTATTTGTTTGTTTGTTTGTACAGGCGAGATGCCCAGAGGCCTGCTCACCTGTGGCTCAAATACAATATGACCTTGGGGCCTAATGATAGCCCCCTCCTTTACTTTGCCCAGAAACCTTCATTCTCTGCCCATTGTGTGTGGAAGCCCCCTGCTGGTCACTTTTATACTGCACCGTGACTCCTGTAGGCTAATTAGGGCTGTTTGCCAAGGCAAGCATCACTATTTGCACATAGTTGGGGTTAGAGGTTGAAACAGACCCCTAACCACACATATTAAAATTTGATGTGTAACGTGTCCCACACCATTTGTGCTGAGGAAATAAATGAAACCTCAAATCGTTGTCGCACTATTCTAGAGTTGCACTATTCTAAGACAGCAGACTGATGGTAATATGGGTGAATAAATCACATAGACATCCATTGAAGCTATATATATGGAGCACAACATAATAGAGGACTTTGAGGAAGACTCTTTTGACTTGGGTCATTAGGCAAACACCCTAGCAACCACATGGCAATATGTTAAAAAGCTACTCGAAAAACACTTGGCAACCACTTGCAAAGACTTAACTTGCTTTTTATTTATTTATTTATTTGTGAACATTTTAAAGTGTAGTTTGGTATAGATAAAGTAGTGCTAATGCATTTACTTCACAGCTGCTGGTTTGAGTTTATATCTGATTTATGTTAGCGGTCAAGATACAGGATTTTCCAGTATCTTGACAGCTCAAAAAATTAAGTTGTTCTGGCGTAATTTGGTTTGAGCGGAAAGAAACTGAAGTGATGAAAACCCGAGACCCCACATGGTCCTCATAAAAGCTCAGCCAGTGAGGGTTAGGGGATCAGAGGTCATATTGGTCATGTGAGGCATGGCAGCCTTGAGGGGTAATTTATGCAGCACCACAGGGACTAGTTACCTCCTGGTTGTTAATCTTACGATGTACACTTAACACACTGTTCTAACCAAGTGAAATGCCATTATATGATTGATTATACCCATTTTTTTTTTCATGTAAATCTCAGTTTGTCATAATTGACCTTGACGGGACACACAAATGTGATTTTGCTTCACTTTCAGTAGGGGTGGGCAAAACCAAAATTTTATATCAGGATATGAGAGGATCACAACATATAAGGATATGTTGTTTTCTAAGCAGTTTATCGACCGGGCCTCTTATGCGATTGAGAATTACTCCATTGTAAACTTTGACTTTAGTTTGGAATAATTAAATGTTTCTGTGCTTTTGAAATAACTATTTTATGCTTGCCAAAGCTGCATTTAATCTGAAATGGAGTAGCAATTTATATTGTGAAATATTATTAAAAATCAGTGAACTGTTTTAATATATTTTAGAATATATAATTTCTTCCTGTTATGGGAAAGCTGAATTTTCAGCAGCCATTACTCCAGTCTTCAGTGTTATGTGATCCTTCAGAAATCATTCTGATATGTAAATTTGGTGCTCAAGAAACATTTCTCATCAATTTGGAAACCTTGACCATCTTTTCTTTCTTCTTGTTCTTGTTTTCTCTTCCTTTGCATCTTATTTCCTCCCTTAGTCACACTCCCCCATCTTATTTCCTCTTGTGCTCATGTGTACCGTTACTCTGTAAACATGTTTGTTTCCTGACGAGAGTAGTGTAATAAACACAAGATATGCATGGCCATCCTGATCATTTCCTGGTCGAGTTCAGCTCTGAATAGTTTATGATTGCATTCTCTGACTCAAATGTGAAAGCTATTCTCCTGAGATGAGAAATGATCAGTAGTACTCTCATCCTGGCTTTAGCAGCACATGCCATGTGAACCCATTCTACTCAATGATTCGGGGCTGCCGTTCCCACTCTCTCTTGTCCTGTTGCTTTACCGTACTGATAATATGATGTTGAATTAGATAAACTGATCTGAGTGTATCTTAATGATCTCATGAATTGCAATGTGTTGTGATGGAAACCTGCTGTTTGTGTGCACTTGTATTTGCTTGTGTGTATATGTTTTGAACTAGAACTTGTCAGTGAGGTTAGTGCTCCCAGGCTAATAATAACCTAGGTTTCCGTATCAGGATGTGTTCTTCTGTAGAGTTCATTATGAGTTTGATCAATTTAATACAGCTGAGCACTTTGCTGCCATTCTCTTTTTCTTCATAATTATTCTTTGCCATCTCTCAGACAGGTGAATTACCAAATTACAATTCTCTGAATTAATTATTAGCTTTTTGGGTGGAAGTAAAGTTTCGCTTTTCCAGTGTCTAGTGTCATTCCTTATGCTGTTTCTCGTTTCCTTTATTTCTCTCTCTTAGCTTATCATCTGTCCTAGACAAGGTGCCTTTGACCAAAGCACAGGCCATGCCTTGTCCGTGTGTGGGAAAAATGGTCCTTTAAGTGCCAGCCCTGATTTATAGTTACAGCATGGCTAGCATTGATCATGTCAGAGACTGATAGCTGGCTGTAAGCGGACAAAGCCTCTCTTGGTGGGGAGAGGATCGAGAAAATGTGCCTTGAATCCGATGATTTCCGTCTCAAGCACCTTGAAACTCAATCTAACTGTTGACTTGTTCTGTCCTACGGAGAATTTTTCAGATATTCTCAAGTTTACAAACAGTGCATTCCAATCACAGGTTTTAATTACCCATCATCTGCCTTCCCATGCTCTAATTAGTGTACTGTTTAAGGTTCGTGACCGGAAGGTCTCTTATATCCATAAGGTCAGTGATTCCTCTATCCCACCCGTAATGCTATCTTACTGGAGGACAAGAGCTCCAAGACTATTTTAGGAGTCATGAGTAAAAAAAAAGACTCCATGGTAATGTAGTGATCCCCATAAACAGTCACACTAATAGTAAAATCACATGGCCACTTGGAAATATAAAGAGTGATGCAGCATTTTGGTCAATCACTAGGCTTAAGATCTGCTTGCTTCCCCCGTTTCCTGCACTCTTTAAAGGTGTTTGATGATGTTTGAACTGATTGAATCTCTCCTCTGTCTCCGTTTCAGGTTCTGACTCGATGGTGAATGTACTTTCCATGCTGGGCCTCTACTGGGGGCCATGTTCATCATCCTGCCCTAGTGGTGAACACCCTCAGAGTACTTGCTGCTGAGGCCAGTGGGGCAAGTGGAGCACCGGCCTCGAAGCTCTCCAAAATATACAAAAGAGCACTCTACACCGAGAAGCACATGCTTATTTGAAAGTTTAGTGCACAGCAACACAAAAGAAGTCAGTGGTTAGACAGCTGATCCTTTGTCGAGTGGTGGTGGAGTGTCGAGAGAGATCAAGAAACCCAATCCTCTTATTCCAAGACGCCAGCCAAGAGTGAGTGCACTCAGGGAACACGTGGTGGGGGTGAAAGTGTGTGTTGACCTCATTGAAGGACTGGGGCTAGAGGCAGCAATCAAAGTGGAGACACACCTCATGGACTATGGGGGCCATGGTGACCTAGCATAAATGGCTACTCTTGACCCAAAGCTTGTGCCGGTGTCTGCTGCTCAACCTTTTTCCTTCTTCTTTCTCTTTTCCTCTCTGTTGTCTTACTCTTGCTGCAAACATTGCAACGGTCATCCTCTCAGCCTCCCCTCTGCCCCCCTCTCTTCCCCGGTCCCGCTTTCGCATTGTGGCCATGGGGCTGTGGAAGTTAGTGCGGGGCGTCAGGCAACTCGAGCTCCACCGCCTCATCCTGGCGCTCATCATCTTTTGCCTGCTTTCCATGGCTTTCTTGGCCTACTATGTCAGCAACAGTCCTAAAATTAAAGAGGCGCCCCCTTTGCCCTTCAGTGACTGTGGTGTTGTCGCGGCTGCAGCAGGAGGGCAACGGGCTCCTCTTTTCCTGCCAACTTTCACAGGCAGGCAGAGGACGGTTAAAGTGGTGGATAACTCTCGAACGGAACCTGTGGTGCTTGTCTTTGTGGAGAGCATTTACTCTCAACTCGGACAAGAGATTGTAGCTATCCTCGAGTCCAGCCGCTTCCGTTACCACATTGAGATCGCACCCAGCAAAGGCGACATGCCTACATTGATGGAGCGTGATGTTGGTCGCTATGCCCTGGTCATTTATGAGAACATTCTCAAGTATGTCAACTTAGATGCTTGGAATCGTGACCTGCTGGATAAATATTGCGCAGAATTTGGCGTGGGCATCATTGGCTTTTTCAAAGCCAATGAGAACTCCTTGCTCAGTGCCCAGCTGAAGGGCTTTCCACTTTTCCTGCACTCTAACCTGGGCCTACGGGACTACCACATCAATCCAGCTGCCCCATTACTGTACATTACAAAACCCAATGAGGTGGAGCAGGGCCCACTTCCTGGTGATGACTGGACGGTCTTTCAGTCTAACCACAGCACCTACGAGCCTGTGCTTCTGGCCGTCACAAAGTCCTCAGAAGCACTGGCCCACCTGGGCCCCCACCGAGCCCTTCATGCCACTATAGTTCAGGACCTTGGCCTCCACGATGGCATTCAGAGAGTGCTTTTTGGCAACAATCTGTCATTTTGGCTGCACAAGTTGATTTTTGTGGATGCCATAGCCTATCTGACAGGAAAAAGACTCTGCCTGTCCTTGGAGAGGCATCTGCTAGTTGACGTGGATGATATATTTGTGGGAAAGGAGGGGACGCGGATGAAGGTGACAGATGTGAAGGTACGTGACTATCTTTGTTAACGGGATAATTTACCCTAAAAATTCTGTCATTTACTTACTGTAATAATATTTAAAAAACTTTCTTTTTTTCTCTCTGGTTTGGAATGACATGAGGATGAGTTAAGTGATGACTGAATTTTTATTTTAGAGTGAACCATCTCTTTAATAGCTCTTAGGCTTCTCATTGTTGTTCTCTCAAACTCATCATCTCAGCTGTTGACGTAATGAGCAAAATGCATGTTCTCGAAATGGGTAACAATGTATTAGCTAACAGATAACATGGTACACACTACACAGATGATGCTTTGAGCACTGTAGTGTCATGGAGAGGCTAACAGCTAGTAAATGTGCTTGTTAGAGCAAGGGATAATTGCTCTGTTTGGACAATGTGCCTATTAACCTCCTATTTATTAGCGGCTTTGCCAAAGGGGCTGATTACACAGGCTTATGAATCCCTCCCAGTTCTCATCATCAGGTTGTGTAGAAGCTTTCAGCCTTCCATAATATGCAAACCACACTGCTGACTGTGGTCTGTACACCCTCATGAGCCATAAATGTGTAGTATACACTTGCAAAAAGAAACACCACCTGGAGGTCATCCTCTTTGAAGATAGTCAAAGTAAATTAACAGCTCTGGTAAGAAATATGTCAATTTATGTCTCATTTGCATTGACAACGTGATGTTATTTAGCAGAAACATCTAAGTCAGTCTGGCAGTTAATTTGCTCACCATAAATGTTATTTTACAAAGTTAGCTTTAGTTTTTAGTTTCATATTTAAGGGATGTGAAGAAAAGTACATTGATTGATTTTTGACGATTTAAAATGTTATGTGCTAAAACGGCAAATGGATATCTGTGACTTCAGCATAATGATCAAAAGTAGATTTTTATCAGTGTTGATATAAAATATCTTTTTTTTTGTTTGAGGAATAGCTTATGCATGAACACAAGAATTCTATCACTATTTCTGTCATTACTTACTCTACCTCATGTCATTTCAAACCTGCATGACTTACTTTCATTGTAAACAATGACTTGACCACTTTTTTCCATATAATGAATATAAAAGCACTTGTTGCTGTCAAGCTCCAGATTTACAAGGGTTTGGAATGACTGTGATGATTACAGAAATTAAATGTTTAGGTGAACTATTCCTTTAAGTTTCTGCTAAGTCTGGCACATTATATAACATGGGTTGGGAATCATGTTCATACCTTGCAAATAGAGGGGAATGTGTGTGACGTCACTGTCGGTTACTCCCACTGAGTGGCAAAAAGACTGAGCGGCAGCATTTGTTTTCAGTGTGAATTCTGTGAAAAACACTCAAAACACATCTAAAATGGGAAAGAGCTTTGCGATTGACCGAACAACTAGATTTGATGAAATATTAGGTATATTTTTACAGACTGCCAAAAGCTACGGAACAGAGGAACAAATGGATCGCTGTAATTCATGGAAATGACTGGACTTCAGGCAGCAAAAGGTGGATTTGCAGTGATCTTTTTGTGTCAATATGCCGAAATTAGTAGTAACATCATAGCCTATTATTGTATTTTTTTATATATTGTATTGACAAATTATCAATTAAATATTTACCATCGCATATTCTGCATAATTGGATGTTTTTGAATAAATACTGACAAAAAATACACAACTTTTAGGGCTGGATGATATGATGATCTATGACATCGATCCAAGTAAACATTTAGACCTACCTATATATTGTTTTTATATAAAGCGTTCACAGGCAAATTTGTTTTATGTATTTCCCTGACGTCGAAATCGGGCACATAAATGATTGAAGCGTGATTTCTGGTTGCATGTCAATATCCGTCATCGATCACTGGATGTTTGGTAAGTTGTAAGGAATCGAGTCTCACCTTTAGTTTAAACTGATAATCGTTTTTGCAGTTTCCCCTATTAAATCCAGTCACGTAGCTGCTCTTTTGCCACTCAGTCTGAGGTTGCGTGTTCCAGTGGGAAAGGGATATCAATGCATACGCTCTATATTAAAACCTACCTTAGTAAAACTTTGACTCTTTAAGCTTGTCCTCATGGAAATAATCTTTAAGTCTAACCAAATAATATCGCACCCTTTTGCTTCTTATTGGCCTTTTTTGTTAGTTTTTTTGCGCTCATAAACTAATATTGTGATGCATGTCTGTAACTTCATTTGCAGAAAATGTAAAATATGTGTTTAATATTTCTGTATAAACGTGTCTAAAAGTTTATCCATCCTGTGCCTCGGTATAAAGACCACTGCATGCAAGGTAATCTCTAACAATAGCATCTGTGCACTAACAGTAGAATTCTATGGAGCAATTGCTGTGTTTTGCCGTATATACTTCGATTGTAAATGCATTTTTGTCAACATGTTTTCATTGTTTTGTTTTTGCAAGCTGTGGGATGAGTCAATTACTTTCTGTGGGAATTGACAGCATGCCACAGATGCTGTTGATGGAGCTTAACTTGTATTTAGCCCTGAACATTCCTTAAAACCCAGCCTGTTTTAACCGCTGTTAGTTATTATTTACTGGTGAAAGAATGTGTATCATTCTAGCATCTCATTTCCAAATGTTTTTCTCTTACAGTCATTCTTAATCATAATGGTTACTGGGGACAACACCTTGGAGCAAGGACATGGTTTTAGTTCATCCATGTTCTTCTATTTTCCACAGATAGCATAAATAATTTTCAGGAATATGTGTGTAAGACAGATTATCCACCCACAGAGTTGTGTTTACGTTGTTGTTGTTGTTTTGCCAGCTTTGTATGGTGATGTATGCCATGCTACCTGGCCTCAAGCTGAACAAGTGGGCTGTAATCACCTCAGCCAGTGCTGCTGCATAGAAAATTGTGTCTAATGGTGGACTAATCGCATCTATTCTTACTCCATATCATGCTTTTCAGCTTATTTCCACCTACTCGCTACACATTGCATACCTTATGCACATACGTACACACAGTTCACTGCTCTTCTTCCTGTGCAGAGGACATAATTAGCTTTGCTCTGATTGGCCTTGTTGTTCCAAATTACATTTTAAACTATCATGAAACCCTGTTTTGCTTTACTTACTTTAATAAAGCAACAATGTTTCATATATTTCCTAGGTTTTTTGTATGTTTATATGAGTGGTGGGGGAAAAACCCGATTTTGTTCAGTATCGCAATTTTTTGCGCATGCAATTATATTGAGTATTATTGCAATATTTAATTATAAAATGATTTGTTTTACTTTCGGGTTTTCTCAGTTGGTTTTCTTGGAATTTACTCTGGTAATTTACATTTGCGTATTACGTCCACACGTTGTTGCGGTGCTTTGTTGTTGTGCGCTCAACAGCAAATTCAAATGAAAATGGCTTCACCATCACACCCGGTTGTATACGATGATGCATCTTTCAAATCGAAAGTGTAGGTAAATTTCGATTTCATCAAAAAGCGAATAGTAAAGACATTATTTATGTAATTATTCTCAGGTTTATGTTACTCTATTTTATTTAAAACAATTTTGAGTTATGTGCTGGGAGCTCACCATTCATGTGAGTTCATTCATCTGATTATTACTGTGTAATAATAGCAATGTATTTTTTATACTTTTTTTAACTAAATGAATAACGTTTTCGCAACAAAAATGAACCATCATTGAACTTACTTAAACTGGACTATGATGCTATTTTCTTCTAGATCTGCGGCACAGCCGAAATAAACTTTTGTTGCGTTATTTTCCTATCACTGTAAAGCAGCTTTGAAACGATCCGTATTGTAAAAAGCGCTATATAAATAGTTGCGTCAGCTCTACAGGGAGAAGAGAATATCTGTATGGAATGAAGATTTTATCCTTGTCCACTGTCCAAATGTGATCACTTTGCTGAATGTGACATTGCTGCACATGCAGTCAATCTATCTGCAGGAGCTGAATCTTGTCTTAAGAACAATCTTGAGTCTGTTATAGATAATCAGACTGGCTATGGGAAGAAAATAGGATTCAGGTATGAAAATGTTGCTGCGGTGCTGAGCTAAGTCTATTTAGATGATGGCAAAAAGGGGTGACAAGCTTTGTTCTGACCCCTGGCCATTTTAACTGTTTCTCTTTCTCTGTTGTAACTTTGATCAAAGTTATTAATCATCAAAGAAATGCCACATTTTCTTTTTTTTTAAAGGGTAACAGTATTTTATTTGAACTAACTCTTTTTATCAAACCATCAAAGTAAATTCACACTACTACTACTGTTTATCCACCCTGGACACCACCCTGCAGTCTTGGTTGGGTGGCTCGCAGATTGCTATAAAAACTGCAGGATTATGCTGACATGCTGAGCAAACACACTCAAATATTGGATACACATACTCAGGGACACCGGCGGCTCTTAAATCAGCGTAAGATGCCATCTCTTCATCGCAAAGCAGCAGCCTTCTCTCCCCAGCAGCTCATTTGATTTGTGATACTGCTGCAACTATCGGCTCAGCTTTGTGTTAGATTTGTGCGGGAAGTGTCGCTATCTCTCCCTGCCGTCTGATTTGTGCTGTAATTCGCTTATACCCTCGTATCACTCTCAGAGTTTGAAGGGCTTGATGGCAGGATCATTTTGTATTTCAAGCCTCAAAGCGTCGTCATTAGCTAGATGTGCGCAGTGATGCTAAGTTATGAAATGTGTTCATTTCACACGGATGAGTTTAGATTGATGTTAAGGCTGCAGCTTCATTCGGCACGTCTGACCTGCCCGTGGGTAGAGGAGATTTGAATGCAAATGTATATTTCACATCCCACTCATTCTGTCTATCTGGCCGATGGCCTGAAAGTTAGTCTTTTCTTCGTAGGACTGAATAGGCACCACACTGCCATCTGTTGGTGACTTTAGCTCATACATTTGAGTAATGTAGCGGAGAGATTCATTTAACAGCACAGCTCTGTTGATGTTTTTGCCTTCAAGCACAGCTAAGGGTAACGTCAGATGTTGTTGTTGTTCTTGGCAAATGGCTAATCTTATTCCACAGATTTTAGGCAGGACTCTGAAAGCATGTTATTAAAGTAATAACTCTTCTTCAATTTCAAGGCTTTGCTCAACACACAGAATAAACTACGGACGCTAGTTCCCAACTTCACCTTCAATCTTGGCTTCTCTGGAAAGTTCTACCATGCAGGTACTTAATTTCTTTCTTCTTTTGTTGTCTTTTAAGACTCTTTAGCATTTGTTCACACTTCAGGAGAATCAACAGGAGATTTTGTTAATGACAAATAATCACAAATAAGTTTGGACAGACCTTTTTGTTGTTGTAATGGTTTAGAGTCACTTAGTTTGCTCATCAATGCTATACTTATCGATAAGAAATACACTAAAACACTTTAAAATAGCTGTTTTTTATTTTAAAATAGGCTATATTTATTAATACATTTATTATGTGATGGTATATCTGAATTTTCAACAGCCATTACTCTTCAGTCTTCAGTGTCATGTGATCCTTCAGAAATCATTCTAATATGTTGATTTGTTCTTCTACATTACTTATTATTTTCAATGTTGAAAAGAGTTGCCCTGCCTATTTTTTTATGGAAACCTTGAAAAATCTAACTTTAGTGCAAACTGAGACTGAAAAGTGATTTCTATCAGATTTGCTCAACTTACAAAAACTTTTTCCCTGTTCAGACTACAAAAAAACAAAATGGTTCTTTGTTACATAAGCACAAACAAAGACATTTTTAGTGTCTTAAGCCATTTTTAGATCCAAATGTCTTTACTATTAAACTTCAACAGTATGTATATGCGTGTTTGCAGGTACAGAGGAGGAGGATGAAGGTGATGACATGCTGTTACAGCACCGGCATGAGTTCTGGTGGTTTCCACACATGTGGAGTCACATGCAGCCTCACCTCTTCCACAATGTCAGCGTGTTGGCTGAGCAAATGAGACTCAACATGCAGTTTGCACAGGTTAGTTGGTGATATCATCTTAAACTGAATTATGGATTTCTATACCACTAACAGTTTCAAACAGATTTTACGAAAATAGTTTTTCCCAGACGCTCCATCACTTCTATTTGGGAATGATCCTATCCTTAATAGTAAATACTTAAAACATCCTAAATGTTTTAAGTATTTACTCTCTTCAGCCAACCTACAAAATTCTTGTAGTTTTATTGAAATATTAAGCTTAGGCAAAATAATTTTTACATAATAAAATGTGACAAAAAAAAGAAAAAGTAGTTTCTTCGATCTTTTCCAAATGAGTTTTTTCCCCTCGTGTTGTTGCGACAGGGCAGCATGTTTTGTTCCTTCATTATCGTGTTACTATTTACAGGCATTATTGCTGCTGTCGCAGAGGTGCGAGTATCGATTCTCTGCCCGCCTGCTTTATCTCATGTTGGTATTTCATTATAGATTTGTATTAGCACTTTTTCATTGGATCGGTAGGATTCTCTTTGACCTTGACTCGGTGTGCATCTGCTGAGGAGATTGTGAATTTGGCCTGTTGAAACGAGCCCACCCTGGTGTAATGATGGTCATTGGAGTGGGATATGGACCGCAGGCAGACAGACAGAGAGAGGGAGTGTGCTGTGAATACTAACCAGCTCTTTCCTCCTCTCGCTAATCCCTCTGTCACATCCTGTCTTTAGAGCAGACACTGACATATGCCTTCTCCTGCTCTCCGCTCAATGGAGAAGACACAGCTCCTTCATCAAGGTTTAATGAGCCTGCAAAGGGCCGTTCTTAGCCGGGGCTTGTGGATCTCACAGTTTGTGCTCACACTCACACACACAAGTGAGGAGCAACAAACACACATGGAGCTCTTAAAGGTGGCACTTTGGACTTGAAAAAAGTCCTCTGCTCATCTGAGGATGTGTTGTCTACCACCCTCCTGTGGTGTTGGAAAAACTATGCCTCTTGTCTTGACACACTGCCTCTGCTGAGAAACATAATCAAAAGCTTCTCGCTCGCAAACTCCCTGATGACATGTCTTGTTAACGGTGTCTCTAATGCATCTCATATCGACTTTTCTTCTCTGTTCTACTCCCACTTACCCTATAAGTCTTGGTAGTGCAATTGTGAGTGGATTTGTGATTGATCATCTCAAGAGTTTGTTTGTCTCTTGTCATTACAGGAGCATGGTATTCCCACAGACATGGGGTATGCTGTGGCCCCTCATCATTCAGGAGTTTATCCCATACACAGCCAGCTGTACGAGGCCTGGAAGAGTGTGTGGGGGATCACAGTGACCAGCACAGAAGAATATCCACACCTGAGGCCAGCACGCCATCGCAGGGGCTTCATACATCGTGACATAAAGGTAAAAAGATGCTGCTTCACTGAAAGGCCCAATGATCTGCTACAAAAAAAGAGGAGAGAAACCAAGTAAATCATCTTTCAGCCAAACGCTTATTTTCTAATTTGCTGATTTGGCGCTGAAGAAATGTTTCTTAATATCAATGTTAAAAAGAGTTGTGCTGCTTAATATTGGTGTAGAAACTTTTTAGAAAGTTCAAAAGAACAGCATTTATTTGAATTAGAAATCTCTTGTAACACTGTAAATGTCTTTACTGTCACTTTTGATCAATTTAATCAATGCAACGTTGCTGAATTAAAGAAAAAAAAATTCTGAATCCAAGTAAACCCAAGAGGTGGTGATGGCGCAGTGGTTAAAGACACATGCCTTTGGTGTGAGAGACTAGGGTTCGAATCCACTGTGAGACACCAATGTGTCCCCGAGCAAGAGACTTAACCCCTAGTTACTCCAGAGGTGTGCGACCTCTGACATATATAGCAATTGTAAGTCGCTTTAGATAAAAGCGTCAGCTAAATGAATAAATGTAAATTTAATGTAAATGAATCCAATTCTGATTGATTTTTCAACGGTAATGTGTCTGTGACTCGTTTTTCCTGTTGATTTTTGTGTCAAAGGGTCTTTATTCATAAAACACTAGCAGAATGATTTTCTGTGTAAATCTTAAATGATTCAATTGCGTGCAACAATTTTTCTGATATGGATTGTATAAACAATTCACTGTAGAGATTCGTCCTGCTTTTGTTTTATGATTTAGACGCAGTGTTTTCAAATCCAAGAAACAATAATGCAGTTATTGTAGCCTAAGTTCAATGAATGACTAATCAAATGACTAATGGCGGTTTCATTCCTTCTAATACATTTTTCTTGGAGTGTGGCTGAAGCAGAATTGAGGCTTGTCTGTTCAAGTCTCTAACCTTCTTCTGTCTGCAGGTGTTGCCCAGGCAGACATGTGGCCTGTTTACTCACACTATCTTCTATAATGAGTACCCTGGAGGCTCTCGGGAGCTGGACAAGAGCATACGTGGAGGAGAACTCTTCCTCACTGTCCTCCTAAACCCTGTGAGTTGCATTTGTGCTGTTTTCTCCTCTGTGTGTGTGTGTTTAGTCAATGGGCGTGTGTATATTTTTTGGTGACAGAGTCGTGCCCTTGCGCTGTGTGCTTTTGTTTGTGTTTGGCCCTATCGCCTGAAGTGTTTGCTAGTGCAGCAGCTGGAAACATAAACTAGATTATGATCTTCATAATGAAAGTAGCAGATGTTTCCACAGCTTTTATTTAAAAGAAACAAATGAACTTAAATGTAAATAATGTTGCTTCCACCCTCAGATCAGCATCTTTATGACACACCTGTCTAACTACGGAAATGATCGGCTCGGCCTTTACACCTTTGAGTCTCTTGTGAAGTTTGTGCAGTGCTGGACCAACGTACGGCTACAGACTTTACCTCCAATGGAACTAGCCGAGAAATACTTCCAGATCTTTCCAGAGGAGATGGACCCCCTATGGCAGGTAAGAGAGCATCATATTTGTGACGCATAGATTTATTAATTACAATGATTGGTGCCTGACATTCAAGAAACACTCCACAAATCTCTTTATCTAAAATGATAAAATAATGTTGTAAATTATATTATAATAATAATAATAACAGTAATATTGAATGAATGGAAAGGTCATGGGCATTTTTTAATCAAAATGTGTGGGAATGTGTGTCTTTTCATCCATCCAGAACCCCTGTCATGACAAGAGACATAAAGACATCTGGTCCAAAGAGAAGACCTGTGATAGGCTGCCCAAATTTCTGGTTATCGGCCCACAGAAAACGGGTAAGTCCACATGTTCCCAGACTCAAATCAAAAATCCTGCTTAGGTTAAAGGGTTAGTTCATCCAAAAATGAAAATTCTGTCAGTATTTACTCACCCTCATGTTGCTCCAACCCTCAATGTGTTTATTTGTTCTGCTGAACACAAAGGAAGATATTTGGAAGAATGTTTTAATCAAACAGATCTCATTCCCCATTGACTACCATAATATGTATTTTTTCCTACTATGGTAGTCAATGGGGAATGAGATCTGTTTGATTAAAACATTCTTCCAAATATCTTCCTTTGTGTTCAGCAGAACAAATAAACACATAGAGGCTTGGAACAACATGAGGGTGAGTAAATACTGACAGAATTTTCATTTTTGGGTGAACTAACCCTTTAACTAAATAAAAAAGGTCCAAAATACAACCTAGACGCATCTGATATATTGATTGTTTTTGGCAACAGGTACCACAGCTTTGCACTCCTTTCTGACCCTTCACCCTGCCATCACCAGCAACTTCCCCAGCACAGTCACCTTTGAGGAGATCCAGTTCTTTAACGGGCAGAATTACCACAATGGCATTGACTGGTAATATACACAATACATTTTCTCTCCTAGCCAATGTAGCGGACACAAACCATAATTCATAAATTCTATCACCCCTCCACTTTATTGTATTTGTAATAGTGTCTGGGCTTCATATTGAATTCTTAATAGGTCCATTATTTACAGGACAAGCCCTCTATTAGAAAAATAATTTGAGTGAGACATCATTTACAATGTTCTGTAATGAAAGACTTATCCAAGTCTGGATTTATTTGGAAATAAAACCATTGTGGTTGTAGCCTCTTATAGCATATTTGTATTAAATGAGTGTCTTAATCTTTTGCAGGTACATGGACTTCTTTCCATTCCCCTCCAATGTCAGCACAGACTTCATGTTTGAAAAAAGTGCCAACTACTTTGACACAGAGGTTGCTCCAAAGAGGGCCGCCGCCTTACTGCCCAGAGCCAAGGTCATAGCAGTGCTTATCAATCCAGCCGACAGAGCCTACTCTTGGTATCAGGTACTCTAGTCTACAGCTTTCTCTCATTCTCCAGCTCCTTTTTTTAAGTGGAGTTTCACACATGGGGTGAAAATATCAAGTCTTTGTGGTAGCCAGAGTCTTTTTCTTGCCACTTTCTTCCTGTCAGTCATTTTATGCATTAATAGAGCAGCCCTTGTATAGCCAGCAGGAAGTAGAAGTTCTTCCTAGACAGATTTAATTTATCTTAACCATGAATCTGCCTTCACCCTTCTCTTTCACCATAGAAATTATGACATGAATTGTGTTTTTTTATGTCTTGTCAGCATCAGCGAGCTCACCAGGACCCTGCGGCAATAAACCACACTTTCCACGAGGTTGTAACAGCAGGTCCCTCTGCATCGAAAGAGCTATTGACCCTTCAGAACCGCAGCCTTCAGCCCGGGACTTACGCCACACATCTAGAGCACTGGCTTGTGCACTACCAGGCCAGACAGGTAGACTAGTAGCTATCTGTTTATGATTGTCAAGTCTTTTCCTGTTGATTTTTTTATTTTTAACAGCATTACATTTTCTGTTTATTTATTCATATTTTGAATTAGATTTTATTTAGATTTTTATTCCATTTTTTTAAGCAATTTAATGTGCTTTTGTCATTTTTATCATTTTATTTTGTTTATATATATATATATATATATATATATTTCTATTTAGCTTTTATTTCAGTTTTACTTTTTTATTTGTTTAATTTATTTCAAGTTTTTCACCTAACATTTATATTTTATTTTATTTCAGTTTTATGCAATTGAACAATTTTAATAGTTTTAGCTTGAAATATCAAAATGTCAACGTCAGTAACATTTTGAAAAATATAAGGCTAAACATTAGCAATTCTATTTATTTATTTGTTTGTTTGTTTGTTTGTTTTTGTTTAATGCTTTCTTTATTTGACACTCCTCCATTAGCTCCATATTGTAGATGGCACCCTGCTCCGATCTAACCCAGTCCTGGTGATGGACGGCATCCAGCGGTTCCTGGGGATCACGCCCATCTTCAACTACACCCAGGCCCTTGTGTGAGTCCCGCTGTTTACACATCACCTCACTCTGTTAATGAACACCTGTGATAATCTTTTATTCTTGTAAAAAACTGGGTTGTGTGTGTTTTGCAGCTTTGATGAAGGTAAAGGATTCTGGTGTCAGAGGTTGGAAGGTGGGCGTCCTAAGTGTCTGGGGAAGAGTAAAGGCAGAAAATATCCTGAAATGGCCCCTGAGGTAGACTATAGTCTCTTCTCTTCTTTCCTCCCTCATATAACTTTCTCTCTTTCTGAACGATGCCAGTGGCAAGGACACGCGTTGTAGACGTGTGACTCATCGGCAGTGAGAAATGATGGACTCGACCTCACACAGACACGGACAGTCATGCGTCATATATATCGCTGGATATGTTTCAACTAGTAAAAGACAAGAAGCATGTTTGGTACATTGCATGTAGAATTAAATAGAACACACAGGGTCCTCTGGGTCATTCTAGGCTATTTGTCATGTTTTTGTTTATTACTTAATGAAAAGGGAAAATGGCTTAGTGAAACAAACAAACAATAAATGCACACAAAAACACATCTGTTAAAATAGTCAGCGGATCATCAACCCGTTCTTTGAACAGCTCGGCCTGAAACTGGAAAAGCGGCTTTTGGCAATTTTAATATTGATAAGAATAATCATAATAATTTGTCATTTTAATTACAAATATGTACTACTACTACTACTAATAATAATGTAATTAACACAAATTCATTCATTTATAAGTGTATTATTAATAAGAATATCAATAGTAGGCTGATTTCACCACATGAATCTTTGTTATAATAATAATAAACATTTGGAATTTTTATGAGTTTTATCAATGATAATAATTATAGAACTAATTTCTAATTGCAAAAAAATTTTTATATTTATATGATATTTCTAATAGTAATACAATTATAATAATTCAATAATTTATTTTTTGTTAGTTTTGTTAATAATAATATACTACCACTTAGGAAGGTTTAAAAAAAAAAAAAGATTTGAATAGTTTTAAATACATTTTAAATGTTATAATTAATTTTAGTTTGTGAACCACTACTTGATATTATTTCTGGGAAGTTGTTGTTATAAAACAAACTGTTGCAGGTAAATTTAAGCTATGATACTCTAGGATGTTCTATATTGCTAACATAGTCATGGCTACAGGCTGTTGTTAGTTAGGACACGCTACACTTATAAGCTGCAGGTTTCCTGAAGCCGCTCTGTTTGTGTCTTTCCCAGACACGTGCCTTCCTGACGGAGTACTACCGGGAGCATAACCTGGAATTGTTGCGGCTGCTGAATCGGCTGGGCCAGACATTACCTACCTGGCTCCGAGAAGAGCTCCAGAGCAGCAGCTGGAGCTGAGAGGACGTCTCCTGCTCCTCCAGTATCGGAACACCTAAAAAAACCCAGTCCGCTCACTACAGAGGTACCAAAACCACTTGGTTCAAAACTATAGTAGCAGATGAAATGAGTGACGGCTTTGAGTGGACTGCAAACTTCAGCCTCTCCCTGCTGCCAAGGTGCTCACATGCCCTGTCTGGCATGTTGAAGATGAGGGAATGCTGGGATATGTAGTCCCTTCTCTTCTCTTAATGACAGATCTACCTATCAGGACCAGAACGCACAACCAGTGTGGACAAGCATGAATTCACTGGTGACTTAAGTGTGTTAATACACACTAGTACTCGTACAAAAACTCTCACACACACACTCAGTCTAGCCTTGCTCATCTCTCCTGAGGAATGATTGTAAAGCATTGTACATTTAAAAGCGTTGTATATTTTGGGTCTGGGTGGGTAAGATTATAACTGAATAGGCATCAGTTGAACCTGTTTGTGTACAGCCAGAGCTCTGTTTGAGTAGGACGCTTAGAGGATGACAGATCTGCAGCCCTTCTCTTCTCCACACACACAAAGCTGGACCAGAAACCAAACGGTAAGAAAGTATTTGCAATCGAGGGAGCGATTTCTCATCTCCCACTATAATCCAGTAAAGTGTCTTATCAGGTGTTATCCCTGTATTTATCCTAACCATGCACTTTCCTCTACACTACGCACACTGACGTGGAAGTTCATGTAGATGCTGTGGCAGATGTGTTGTGTGTCATGAGTTGTGAAAGCGGGAGAGGAGAAGGGCTGTCCTGTGCTGTGTAGTCTGTCCTATACAAGGAGAAGCTGCTGTCTAGTCTATTTTTCGTTTTTCTTTTCTTTTGTTTTTGTAAAAAAAAAAAAAACGTATTTTAAAAACTCCCAACGCTGTATTATCTCTAATAAACTCTTAGAGAGGTTGGATATGTTTGTGTGACTCATTTGATCGGCTATTGAGCATTTCGGGGTGGGGGGGGGGAGAGCAGGCCTATGGGCTAAAAAGTAGGTGGAAATCTTTTGGCCCTTCATTCATGGATTCATTGAATCACAATCTGATTCCTGATTTTTTTTATTTCTTTATTTTTTGTTCTGTAGAACATGCATGACTGCGTCTGAAATTGCATACTCTCTTCAGTAGGGAGTGGTAATTATTTTGAATAAGTAATTACTTCACAACCGTTAAAAAAGTACTTTCTATATAGTATGAGAGTGTAGTATGAATCTATGAATGTGATCTGGACGTACTACATCCACCATGTTGCCCTCATCACGTGACGTGACCTACCAGCATCAGTCATTCACAAATCCTTATTGTGTCCTTATTGAATAAAAGTACTAATTTATTTTAGCAACAACCAAGTCTTACTGACCCCAAACCTTTAAATGTAGTGTATGATCATAAAATGCCATCAGTTTTCGAGATTTTGAAGTACAGCAGAACTGTACTTGCCTCCCAAGAAAATAACTGCCTGTGGGTGTTGCCACCAAATCAACTTTTTAAGGGAACACACAGTCCTGTCTAGGGAAGCACTTTTTATTACTTTTAGATTTGCTGCCCAAAAGCACAAGAAAAAATAATTGTGTAACAGTCAAATTGTGTCCAATAGTGAATACATAAAAATTTGAAAGTAGCTCAGTCTCCAATGCAGTGACTTCAAGAAAACCACATTTCTTTAACCACAGATCACACTGCTGCATAATGAGCTTCCTGTGGAAGATTTGCTAAGAGAAAACATGTATGTAAAAATATACATAAATGTAAATTAGAAGGGGATTTTCATTTATTTTTCAAAATGCGCTCCTCTTAAAAGTTTCTCTAAATATGCTAACACGAGATGTGCACCTGTCTTTAGTCAGTTTTGTAAATAAATGCACAAATAACGGTTTCATTTTTTTTACTGCAGCACAGTTGTATATTAATGTCCTTTTGGTAGCTCCGCAAGTAACATTATAGGTGTTGTGCCTTTTTGCCCCACATAGTGGTGCTACAGACTTGAGTAATTTGGTGATGGCTACACACGCTGTATCTCAGGGACATTTCCACTTATCCATTGATTTTGGGGATAGTTCACCCAAAACAAATTTATTCACCCTCAAGTTGTTCCAAACCATGTAGGAATTTATTTCTTCTGCTGAATACAAAAGATGATCTTTTGAAGAATATGGGTAACCAAACAGGCCTACCTTGGGCCCCATTGACTTCCATAGTATGGGGGAAAATTCTTTGTAAGTCAATGGGGCCACTCAACTAATTGGTTACTGAAATTCATTCAGGTTTGGAACAATTTGAGGGTAAGTTTCAGTTTTGAGTGAACATAACATGCACATTAATGCTTTATGGGCTCACTGGGTGTTTGACTACAAAAGGGTTTACACGTTGTTTGTGTATTATTCATGTATATTTAGTTGTGTTGTAACTTATGTACTTAAGCTATGTTGTAAAGGGATGGAAATGAAAACTCTGTCATCATTTACTCATTTCATTCCAAACCTATATGCCTTTTCTTAGGTCTTACACAAATCTTTTGTTCAGCTGACGAAAGAGAGTCATATGTAGGTTTGGAACTAAATGAATATAAATTTTCACGTGAACAATACCATTAAGTCTTGTTTACATCACTAAAAATCTGTAATCCTCGTCATCTGTTTAGTCTCTCTTAGTAAAATGGCCACACTTTTATTGTTAATCAGTTTAGTACTGTGTTAGGTTGCCACAATTTCACAGGTAAAATCTTGGTACTGAAGCAAAACCAGTTGCACTAAAGCCTGAACAGGCCAGGCTGCTCATTTTGATTGTTGTTTTTCTCTTTCCCTCTGGCTGTCTCCTCCATTTTCTCTCCCTGCACTGAAATGGCTGTGAAATTTCCCACTTGGGTTAGACTGTCGTCTGTTTTGTCATTTTGTGGCATTGATTTCCTCTCTGCTACATACAGGAGATCGCTGGCAGAGCAAACCTGAGTGCGGTCGATAGCCCTTTAGAGAGGGTCGGATATGCGTGCCGCACCTCTTCTCTCATAGGAGAGCGTGCGCTTGTGTGGTGTTGTTTGTTTCCCTGTTTGAATTCAATTCATACAATGGAAGTATTCTTCAGTATTCATATTTTGTGTGCAGCAAAAGAAAAGAATACAGCTTTGAACCAACACACGGGTGCTTAAATGATTGGTTGAACTGTCCCGTTAATAGATGTGTAAGTATAGACTTTATTGAGCTTTATACATCAGTGCTTGTCCTTTCCATACATACTTCCACTGTTCCACAGTTAGCCACTATACAGGAAAGTCAGCCTCCACAGCCTTTGTTCTGGGAACTCGTTATTGGGTAAACGCCTTTCTGTGGTTCTGAGGTAATTAAAGTACCAGTGAAACGATTTGTGAGGTTTGTCTCATCAGCACTGCTTCACTTGCACTAATGCTTGTTGTTTTGTCAATATCATCCAGAGGTAATGTCCTACAATACCTAATATTAGTTGGGTGCAATACACTTACTGACCAGGTGGTGTCAACAATGTATTTCCTTGTTTGTTTTTCTTTCTTTTGTTGTTGTTGTTGCCATGTATTTTCATCATATTCCCATATTTTTTTTAACATTTCACCCTATCAAGAAACATTCACATGCAACATCACTCAATGAAACTTAATGTAATGTTTAAAAAGTAATGCTAAGTGTATAAACTATGTTCTATAAACTGAAAATAACTCGATTTATAATGAAATTCATTTTTTAAAGATGCGTAACACTCTTTCATTTACTGTTCTATTATGCTGATCCTGTAGGTGTGTGTTAGAGGAATGTAACACGGTCTTGTTAGAAGACAGCAGTGTTTACTCTTGGACAAATCATCTCAGCTTGCAAAGTTTCCCAGACATACAGTATACCATCCTAGCATAACAAATCGAGAAGGAAACCTACAGAACGGATTTCATAAAGCACTAGTTTTAGATTAAATTATTAGAGCAAAATTTACTTCAGGGGGTGGGAAAGAACCTTCATGCACCACGATGGATCATAACAGCAAGCTTTCTTTGTTAATTCTAGTTGGTTGAAAGTCAACATTTAGAGTCACCAAAGGTCTAGTCAACGAACAAGCAACCTGTTGGATTGGTGTATACATTATGGATGTGTTGGTGCTTGGCTTCTTCTTGGCGTTAGGACTGCTACACACTACGGAGGGAAAGATTCTCAGACCAAGCAGAGTTCCCCCACATATTGTTTTCGTGATGGTGGATGACCAAGGCTTCAATGACATCGGCTACCATGGCTCAGAGATCCACACGCCCGTGTTGGACCAACTGGCTGGCGAAGGGGTAAAGCTGGAAAACTACTATGTTCAGCCCATCTGTTCCCCCTCACGAAGCCAGCTTATGACTGGACGGTAAGAGACTTACTATTGTTGTTCTAATGCCACTATTATATGCGTCCTACTGTGTTTGTATGTCATACCTGAATGCAATGAGACTTCATACTTATTAATCATAATCTTAATATTACTACTATTAATATGATCCTATCCTATTAAATGTAATATTATATTGGATATGCAAGTATAGTATCTGTTCTCTGTAGTGGTTAAACCCAGTGAATGTATTGGTATAAACAAGAGTTCCTCACCTGAAGAGTTTAGCTCCAACCCTGATCAAAGACATTTGAGCAAGTTAATCAAGGTCTTCAGAGTTACTTGAAAATTGTGTTGGTCAGTTTGATCATGTTTTAGCTGAGCTTTAGGGACAGATTTGAGGAACCCTGGTATAGACAGTATCACCACCTACCATCTTTTTCTTCAGGTATCAGATTCACACTGGGCTTCAACACTCGATCATCCGCGCACGCCAGCCCCTCTGCCTGCCCCCTGACATACCAACGCTCCCTGAGAGGCTCCGGCAGGCTGGCTACAGCACCCACATGGTGGGGAAATGGCACCTGGGTTTCTGCCGGCCCGAGTGTCTGCCAACGAGCCGTGGATTTCAAAGCTTCCTTGGATCGCTAACGGGCAGCGGAGACCATTTTAACTTCCAAAGCTGTGACGGTACAGAGGCCTGTGGGTTCGATCTGCACGATGGAGACCGGCCAGCCTGGGAGCTGAGTGGGAATTACTCAACAAGGCTTTACACGGAGAGGTGAGAAACTGCAACCATTCGTGAACCAAATACCTTGCTGCAATGGGTCATGCATGCTTTTGTTGTCATTCGGACTCTTGCAGAGTGAAAGAAATCCTGAGACGTCATGACCAGCGGAAGCCCCTGTTCTTATACGTGGCCCTTCAGGCCGTGCACACGCCGTTACAAGCTCCTGGGCATCTTCTCAGACGCTACCAGACCCTTGGCAATAGACTTCGGCGCCACTATGCTGCCATGGTGAGCGGTGTAGATGAGTCAGTAGGGGAGATTGTTAGTGAGCTGCGGGGGCGAGGCTACTACAACAACTCTGTGCTCATCTACTCTTCAGACAACGGGGGCCAACCTCTCTCAGGGGGTTGTAATTGGCCCCTGCGTGGTGGGAAAGGCTCCTACTGGGAAGGTGGAGTTCGAGCTGTTGGCTTCGTACACAGCCCACTTTTGAAAAGGAAGGGGGTGGTGAGTCAGGCTCTGATTCATGTTTCCGATTGGTACCCAACCTTGCTGTCTCTTGCAGGAGACAGGGAGTCTGATTCCAGCCACCTGGACGGCCAAGATGTTTGGGGCGCTGTAAGTAGTGGCCTACCCTGTCCACGAACTGAAATCCTATTCAACATTGACCCGGTGTCACGCCGACATGGAGAAGTTGATCCGAGACTCCTAACTCTGAATGGTTTTGGGATCTGGGATACAGGAGTGCGTGCAGCCATTCGAGTTGGTGACTGGAAACTTCTGACAGGAAACGTAGGCGATGGAGACTGGTTCCCTCCACAGACGATGCCAGGAGGCCCGCAACAGTGGCAGGACATGGAAAAGAGACGAGACCAGCGGGGGAAGTCTGTCTATCTTTTCAACGTCACTGCTGATCCATACGAGAGGGCAGATTTGGCAGAGGCACGGCCCGAAGTGGTCAAAATGCTCTTGACCCGGCTCGCCGAGTACAACCGGACTGCTGTCACCCCACGCAATCCACCAGACGACCCAATGGCGGACCCGCAACTTCATGGAGGGGTGTGGACTCCTTGGCTAGGACAGGAAGACGCAGGAGACGAAGGGGATGATGAGGAACCTGATGGCATGAACAGAAAGGCCAGATCCAAGAGTACCTGTAAAGTCTGCAAACTCAGGGCCTTATTTAAAAAGGTTGGTACCCGTATGCAAAGGGCCACTTTGTTCTTGTAGTCAAGAGGTAGTTGTGGGTAGGATCCACAAAGCTATTTTATTCTGCCAGTCCATTTAACTCATCTTTGCAAGATAATTTGTGGCACTCTGGCTGTGTATAATATGTCCATTGTGAACAAAGATTTTTACACTTAAGTTCCCATCTGTAGGATGCAATGGATTTTACTGTAAAGTTACTGATCACCTACTGTTAATGGGGTCTAGACAAGAGCAGAATGAATTTGATCACTTAAAGCACTTGATGTAGATGTTACTGGATCTTTATTTGACTGCATAAAATAATGCAGGTAGTGGCAATGATTTAATAGGGAATAATACAGCAGCTTGTTTGTGGACTAGTGTTCTCTAATCCACCCCCTGGTTCACTTTCTCTCATCTATCTGTTCTTTCTCTGACATGCCTCTGCCTTGCACTCCTCCTCACGCCTCTCTTATTCTCCTACCTTTTGCTTTTATGCTTGTGCTCCATCCAAATCCGCTCTGACATAGCCCACCACAACTAGAATAACACTTGATTCTTTATTGTTTCTGCACTTTCTCTCCTCCACCTGTTTATTGTCCTCTTGCATTCCTTCTTAGTTTGAGTAGATCAGGTCAGAGCAGATGCAGAAGCAAGCATATAAGAGCTATGAAAAGTATTTTCTTTAATGTAAAATGAAGGCTATTTGAGGAGGAGGAGGATCACTCTTGGGTATGAAGGCTGTGTGCCTTTTATACAAGAAATTCTTGGCCTGTTCATCTCCTGGTTTTAAGTGATATAAAACAATTCACAAGAAGGGATGAAATGTTCTCTGTATTCAATGTAATGTTTAGGATGAACAAAAAAATACATTATATCTTCTATATAAATGCTTTTACTGTGTAATTGTGTGTATTTCTGATAATGTTTGTCTGCGTTCCTAGAAAACAATCCATCCATCTGATTTGTTTACAATAACAGTCCTCTCAATAAAGATGTTAATATAGTCACAAACCATAAATGGTGCTGCAACCTATTAAGTGACCTGAGTTAAACACAATTCATAAGAAATAATTAAATGAGGAGAATGTTTCCTTAAGTCCTACAGTAGCTCGTTGTCTGAATATAAAGAATCAAGAGCAAGGTAGAAGTCAATATACAGTTGAAAGTAACGTTAGTACATACCGGTAGTTAAGATAATGCAAAACATATGTTTATTTTAAGAGCTACACAGCAAGAAGTCCATTGTTGTTAAAGATAAATTAAACCATGATTCAAAATGAGTCAACTGTTTGGTTACCATCATTCTTCAAAATTTTGTGTTCAGCAGAAGAAAGTAGCCTAAGTAATAGTTTTTTGTTTGTTTGTTTGTTTTTTACTTCAGACTTAGATTGGAGAAACAGGGTTTAGTGACCACACCTTTACAATCTCTGATGTACGTATATTTGTTGTACACTTATTTTAGGTCATAGTCCAAAGGGCATTTTTCTTTCCTGTTTTTATGTGTCCATTCTAAAGAAGTGAAGAAAATTCAGGAATCTGTATACCAGGATTAATTATTACGTAACTATTATTCCTTCATACAAGCAGATGTAAGTGTTGTAATTTCACCAATGTAACAAACACACTTCCTCCTGTTTATCTCTGAAAACTACTCAAAACAGCTTCAACCCACTTTGGAAAGACTTCAACTGTGGTAAGAATGCACAATGGGCAATCCAACTAACTCCCTCACAGTGTGTGAGTCATCCCGAACACATGCTGAGTTTGGCATCTCTTAAAGGTGCTATGAGCGATTTGTTTATGAAATACCACGCATAAAATGTCCTTACTACCTGACAGATACAGCTCCTCAGACTAAAAATTAAATATTTAGGTGTCAAATTACAGAATCATTTGATACAGTTGGATGTTCAGAGCTCTGTTGTCCATGCTTACATTTCTATTGCAGTGGTTGAGAATCTTCGGGGGTATACATACTTTTTTTATATATATATTTACATACACCAAATAAGTTCATTGAATAAATTAGTTTGAGTGTATAGCTTCTTTGTTTACCTTTAAACCACCAGTCATGCTATATTCTGAGATGGAGGGATGTTGTAGTTATATAATTATATTTTTTATACATTTTGTTTGTTTGTTTTTTTGGCTGTATTTCAATGTATTTGTTCCATATACGCAGAACTCTTCTTATGAAAGTCAAATGTTGTCAGTTATGGTAATGAGAGTTAGCTTCCGAAACGCGCGCTCACACTGTACAAGGTAGACCAATCACAACAGACTGGGCCAATTAGAAAGGAGGGATTTAGAGACTAATTCATCCAACGAGTCATTTTAGAATCACTGAACAATGTGGTGATGTATTTTATGAGAAAATGAAACAGCTTTTTGACATTTGATGCATGTAAACCTGTTGTAGGAGACCTCCAAAACTAAATTGGCCACCTTTAAAATAGCATAATGGGGCACTTTAAGCCCCACAGACTGCTCCTAATATTTTAGCCCTTTTTGTGACGCATCAGTTAATCTTCAGTTACAGAGGTGAAGTACTGTAATAATGCGGTCAGATCATGTTATAACTTATTAACAAACACTAACAGACAAAACAGCCTGATTATGACACATTGTGTCACACAATTCAAACATATATGGTCTAAAATACCAAAATATGGTCTAAAATACGAAAGGCACTACATTTTCCTGAAGAACTGATGCTGTCTGGCAGCAAGCCATCCACCCTCTGCTACTGTGCTTTTGCAAAGGGCTGAGGATACCAAAATGTGGTCTTTCCCAGCATGCAAGGACACACTGCCATACACAGCAACATCATTACAGGAACACTGCAATTAATATCCACCCACCTCTACACTCTAATTGAGCTTTCATATCAACCTGCCTCTGTGTAATTACAGTCCCTGCACTTCTTATGCATTAATTCCTAATCTGACTGTTCGGGTTGCTTCAGGTTGTGAGAGTATTTTCGGCCACGAGACAGTGAATTGTTAGGCCTACATTCTTTTTTTAAGATGCAAAAAAAAAAAATGTCCACATAATGGACTAATATAGTGGATCAAACATGAAGCAGTCTTGCATTAAATGAGTAAATCAATTTATTTTTTTATTTAAATTGTTGTTTTACCAGTGATTGACATTTGTATTTATTTGTGTTGTCAGGTCTATTTATTAGACAAGACACTAGTGTGAGATATGTTTATGTTATTAGGAACCACATCAAGTTGTAGGGCATTTTGACATAAAATGACGCATGAAATTGAGTTTGTGTAGCTGGAAGCATCTGCATTGGCCATGGTCATTTTATCTTACACCTTCGTTTATTCAATTAGGGTAAGGATATTCAAATCTAGCCTAAAACATAAAATACTCTCAATGGTTTGCTGGTTAAAGTTCTTCAGGAATGATGTAGAAAACTCCCTTGTGATTGTTGTTTTTTTAGACTCAGTTTGTAGTTAAAGTTCCACAGGAGGCAATGGTAACAATAAAGACACTTATTTATTTTGCTGTTTAGAGCTTGATTAAAGAGCTCTTTTTTGTTGTTTGTTTGTTTTTTGCATTAACGTGTATTGTAATCAATGAAATAAGTGTTTTTATTGTTACAATTACCCTCCTGTGGAACTTAACAAAGTGAGCCTCAAAAAAGAAGCATCACAAAGGGAGACACAAATTCACAAATTCTGTCATTTTTGAACCTCAACCTGCGAGTGGGTGCACGGGTACTTTGTTTAGGCTAGATTTGACCATCTTTATCCTACCTGAATGGTTAAAGATGTAGATAAAAAGACCAAATTTACTTGCAAAGAGTATGTTTCGGGCCTTGCTACACTGAACTGGGCACCTTTGACAATCCACAATGAAACAAAAGTTGTCAGTTAGTTTCTTCCAGGAAGTAGATAGTCTTCAAGGGATTCAAATGATTTTTAGTTACATTAGCGTTTGAGATTGTGATTATATATGTCATGTCATCAACAAAACGGTAGTACTAGAATGCAGACTTCCAATGAAGTGTCCTTTATCCAGCTGAATATTAAATATTTTATGAGTATGAGCTAGGGGGCTGTAAAATTGACATTTTCTGATTCAGTCAAACATATGCCAAAGAAAAATAAGCGACCAATAGTAAATTGTGGCCTACATCTCTTGTAGTTTTTACATTGCTACCCACCTCATTTTAATGCAAGAGCAGCTGTAGCCATTTAAACTTTAATGTAAGGTTTCTGGTGTCAGCCACTTCCAGTTAGCCTATATGCTACAAAAACGGGTAGTTTTGCTGTTTTTTTTTTTAAAGTTTTTTTTAACTGTTTTACTTTTAGTTATTTAGGCTACCTTTAATCGAAAGTCTCGCACATAGGCTAAAGGAAATAGCTTGCTTCCGTGTTAAAAAATAAAGGGGGTATAGGCCAATATTCAAATGAACTCTGATGTGTTATTATAGTGTACACAACCACTTATTAAACAACGTTGTATTTCAATAATAAGGTTTATCTGTAACAGTTTTTGTTCGTTCGTCTCATTATAAAAGCTTACTTTTGCTATATAAGGCAAATCCTTTCATTCCAAACATCAGCTCTCGGTTCATTTCGCCCGATAGATCATATATCCTAAGTTGTTGGCTTCAAATTGTTCAAACCGGTTTTGGGAAACAATTCCGACTCCAAAAACGGTGTGTGCACGTTCAGACATCTCTACGCGGAAAAACACCACAGCTGTCAGATCATACAGCATGAGCGAGACGTCGTTCTATCGTCGCGTCGCATTCTCGGGCAATGTTTGTCACTTCTCTCGACGTCGACGGAGAAAATCTCGCGTGACTGGCTGCTTTCTCTCTCCACTAACACGCACACACAGACCAGCAACTCTCTCTTCCTTCCCCACCTCCTCTCTCTCTCTCACTCCCTCCCTCTCCCCCTTTGAGTGAGCGAGTGATCTCCCGAAACCTGAGCGAGGCGGTCCCGGAGACACCAGAGAGGCGATATCCTCGTAAAGCGCAACATGGCTACAATTGTAACCTCCACCAGGTTTACAGACGAATATCAGCTGTACGAAGAGCTCGGAAAGTAAGCGACCGCACCGCTGCATTTGTGTGACCCGCTACACACACACACACACTCACTCTCTTCACTCACTGCATTGTGTCTCATCGTGTTGCCTGTGTCTAGTTCAGTGTTGACAGCAGCCTTCACACACAGCCGTATCGGTTTTTGCATGTGAAAAGCCAGTGCAGCCCGGTAACGGAAAGCCCGATTGAGTCGATTTGAACATGTCGGTGTGATTTATTAAGCCTCGTCGTTCGCAAAGCTCGTTTCTTTGTTTATCTTTAGATGCATTTCCTAACATCGTGTTCGCGCGCCACAGGGTGCTTGCGGAGCCTGCGTGTTGTCGTGATGCAATAGGCAATACTTTATAGACACTTTATCACCATGCAAGCGGACATTCGTTAGAAAGGGAAATCCTTTAGTGTAGTGTGAGATGATCTGCATCCGTATGTTGAATGCACACCTAAACTTTTACAGCATTCAGTATCATTGATCGGATACCACCGACCGATGCGATGACTCCTGCCGCGCAGGGTGATAGTATAGGCTACGGTTTGCTGCAGACTTGTGTAACGATAGTTATGGAAATGGAAATACTGCTGTTTTGGGCGTCATATATCGCAGAGTCATTGGGCGGTCGGTGACGTTTGTTGTCCAGTCGCCAAAAACATCACCGCGAGAATGAAGGAAGGAAACTGAATTAGCGTTGTCCAATTCTTAAACGAATAATGTCTGTGGTGTAGGATTGTTGTAATGAACCAGTTGAACCTGTATAGAAAACCGGCCTGCACGATTGGACGTGAATCGTATTGAACCTATTTGAGCTGTTCTCGAGTCAACAACTCAATGCAAATTACTTCAATAGTCGCATAGCAGATATTACACACAAAACATGGGCTACCAGAATAGGTATTCATTTTGATGTATGACAGTTTTATCTACACGTCCAAACCCGAGTTGGCTTTAATAAAAGCTGTAGCTTTGTAAATAAACACTGCAAATAGGGCCTAAAACTTTATTTACAAAACATATTTTTGAGCTATTAAAACGTTTTAGAACATGAGATAAAGACCTGCTGAATATATATATATATATATATATATATATATATATATATATTACTGTTAGAAAGAACAGATCTGTGGAAATAATTCAGATTTCCCATCACTGTATTAAGTGTTATGCATCATCAATTATTTACCAAAACCAAAAGCATCAGAAGTGAATTTGCGTTGTTCGGTTCATTTTTCATATTGAATCTGTTTGAACAGTTCTTGAATCAAAAACTGACTGTCTCATTAATCCCAGCCAATGAGCTACTAGACCATTTGGATTTACATTGCATAAAAATTGCTTTATAAAAACTGCTGAATAGCAGAGATCTTACTCAAACACACTGGAAATATGTTTACGATTAAATTGTATGAAAGTTTTGGCAGCTGATTTTATGAAATAGCTATAGAAGAAACTTGGAGGCGCACTCAGAACACATTGAAGGCATTAGGGTCCACATGAGGATGCAAGGTCCTGTGGAAATGTTTTAGATTTTCCTTCAGTGTCTTTAAACATCATATATCACAAGTGAATATGATAACGTAGAAATTGCTTTAGTGCTGTGTCGTTTGTGAAATGTACAAATTAGAATTTGACATGCAATTCTTGCTGTTCTGGCACATAACTATGTTAATAAAGCTGCTGTTTTTCCTTATTCCATGCATTAGATCCTTATGACATGGGAGGCGGGGTTCATGGGGAGGCGGGGTTTATGACCGATACTTATAACATGGGGAGGTGGGGTTTATGACCAATACTTATAACCTGGGGAGTTGGGGTTTATGACAGATACTTATAACATGGGGAGGTGGGGTTAATGGGGAGGCGGGGTTTATGACCGATACTTATAACATGGGGAGGCGGGGTTGATGATCGATACTAGGACCGGCCATCGGGGGCCAATTGAGACGTTTTGGCTTCACTTTTTCAGGGCTTGTGCGGCACGCTTGTTACGAACCGTCACATTTGATTCACTTCATAACTGTCATCACCAATTCTGAAACCGGCACACCCATAGGCCCACTCCCATGAAGGACTGCAAATGATGTTGCAGAGTCACTCTCCCAACATTCTCAAGCTACTTTAAATATTTCTATGCATATTTGCAATAAACTTGAAATATGTTGTTTATATATACATTATCGTTAAGTACACAGTCTTGTATCTTTGTCTTTTTGTCTGGTTTTCAATTTTTGCTTCATATGAAAACCTGTAAGTTTGTGATTCTTTTCGTTGTTGGTTGGTTTGGTTAACGGATTTAATGAAAACATGAAGACTTCAAGTGCAAAAGTCTGATGTTTTTCTTTTAAATGAGCATTTTCATTTGGCTCCTATGTTTAGGTTCTGTAATTTCACTTTAATGGCAATGAACAGGTTATTAGTCAGTTAATGAAATAAATGCCATGTTTTCAAAAATTTCACTGATAAAATTAAAAACATAAAAATACTAATTTAAATGAAAAATGTCAGATGGACTTAGAGGTTTTTGCTTTACTTAAAAAATATATAAAACTATGGGAAATATTATGTGAAAAAAATACTTTTTGAAACCAATCCCGCTGCAAAAGTGTGCGAGCACTATTAGGTTAATTTGTAACATTAATATTGTGGCTTTTTGTTTGAATTTAATTCCTGTCTAGCTAGCTTGATTGTGCTCTGCTTCTTTTAAACAGGGGAGCCTTCTCTGTTGTTCGGCGATGTGTAAAGAAATCAACCGGCCAGGAATATGCTGCTAAGATCATCAACACAAAAAAGTTGTCAGCAAGAGGTAAGGTTTTTGTTTTTGGTGTCCTGTTAGTTGAGTTAATGCATTTTGATCTGCCTTCATTTTGATCAATTATTATATCTTCTATTTGTCTCAGTATGCCATTTTTAATTTTTTTTCTTCAATTTAACCAGAAATGCTTTATTTGTGATATAACTCACTGTCAGACCTATGGTCTAAGCCACTATGTGTCTTAAGAACTGTAGTAGTTAGTTAGACCATAACAGTTAACAAAGGGGTGAGTTGTATTTTTCCCATTCAAAATAGACCGATCTACCTTTTTATGTAACCGACTTTAAATAGGTAGGACCAGTCTTGAAGAAAAAAAAAAATTAGATGGCTAACAAAATTAGTCTAAGCTGTTTATGTAACTGGCGACTGCTTGGTCACTTATGCCTGATTGTACTTTTTTTGAGTGGCAGACACTGCCGTCTGATTGTACTTTGAGCAAATGCTAATTTGAGGTATCACAAACGCACAGAAAAGAAATATTAGTCTTCCCATTCTGCATCAAGCAGACTGAACAGTATTGGTAATTTGTCTCACTTTGGATGGGTCTGTGCTGTGCTCTTAAATGTGTAACAGCGAATGCAGTGAACCTGTTGATGCTACTTCTTTCATTCATTCTTTCTCTATCTCAGTTGAGTCGCTAATCACTGTCAGCATCATCAGTGCTAATTACGCTGTTGGCGAAGTGGGTAGGGATATATGAGCCTCAGCCACTGTTTCACCTGCATCACAGACAAAAGCAGCAGATCTATTTCGGGAAGCAGACACTTTGTGTACCTGTCTTCAAATGGTATCAGGTTGGGCTGTCTAGGTTTAAATTAAATTAAATTATTTTTAATTAAATTACTCGTATGGATTGTCAGCGTGGGGATGATTACACAGAGGTGGCAGCAAAGATTGATCATGATAACAAAGTAATTGCATTAACTTTGTGAGAACTCTTCACACAGACCGAAATCCAGTAACAAAAAAGTGCCAAAATGGGGCTTGATTTGAAGTCTTGTGACTTGTTAGGGGTCGTTCAAACAGAATGCGTTTTTGTTTGGAATGCACTGATACCAATTTTAACAAACATCTATTGGCCAATTCCAATAACGGTATTTGTCACTCGCTCACTAATTTTGTCATTAAAATAGATTACTGTTTTGATCGTGTTTAAAAACACACATTAATTGGGTGAGGATATATTATTGATGCATTATGAAATAATTGCTGACTTATTATAGAACATTACCTTTTTCTCATTAAATTATGTAAAAGCAATTCCCTTCAGCATTTGTTGCTGTTTTAGGATGAACGTGTAAGTGGACACATGGCCTGAGCTGGAGAAATTAAATTATTGTTCTGTCTGTAGACCTTCAAGTTGAATTACAACAGATTCTGTTCTCATTGTGTATGCATTTGTGTGCGCTACCGTCCCCATGGATGACGAGTAAACAACACATTTATTTAAAAGATCCTTGGACAAAAAGCAACAGGTAATTAGATCAGCATAGTTTGGCGACTCTTATAGGCTTCTTTTCAAGGAACCTGGCAACTGTTATTCTTCGAACTCTTTATCATGCTGGCTGGCACTGTATTAAAAAGCAACCGTGCTATTCATCCGGTGGAGCCCACACAAGTGCCAAAGCCCCCTCCTACGAAATCTCCCCATTCCCTTGGCCTTAATCAAAGCCCAGAGAGATCTCTCGACATGCCAACCTGTTAACAGACACGTATAAGCTATTATCATCTCTGAGTCATCTTGCAAAGGCCAGGACATTCTGCAATTGCTCAGTCAAATGTTGTTTATGTCTTATAGTATATAGAGTGCAGCACCCTCTTATATGTTGAGAGTGCTGCAGTATGGTGGTTGTTTAAAGGTTGATTCTTATTGATATATTCAAGTAGTTTAATTTCAGTTACGTATTATATTGAATTTAATGCTTAAATATTTAGCACCTGTAAAATTCAGATTAATCCAGTGAAATGCAAACGTAAATATTATGTAAATGTAAAGCAATGTAAGTGAGAACAAATAACATGAACTGACAATGAACAATACTTAATGCTAATTTCTACATATGCTAAACCATTTTTTTATGTTTTAAGTATAATTTAATATTAATTTATACAGTTAGTTTATGCTGCAAATTAAATGCTGCAAAAAAGTGTTTGTTGTTGGTTCATTAAACATAATACATTAGTCACTATGTAATGGAAGCAGGTACAGTTATTTTTTTTATATTGTCAGAAATGGTCTTAGGTATAAATAGTCTCATTACACGAAGAATAATCAATTTAATCCATATTTTCATAATTTTTTCACTAAAATTTTGATATGAGACCCCTCCAGTAAGTAACCTGGTTGCCTTAAAATTTTAAGTTGATTGAACTGGAAAAAGGTGAGTTAATACAATGAAGGAGATTGATTTAATCATCCGAAACTCAAAATAATAAGTTATCTCCACTAAATAAATTATTTAAGTTGATTTGACAAAAGAAAAAAATGTTGTGATAACAAATCTACACTGTATAAAAATCAAATATGTTTTTACAGTGAAGTACCCCTTTTGAAGAACTCTGATGTAACACAATTCCTACACATCTCACGTCATCCAGTCTCGTGTATACTGCAGTTAGCCAAAGCTCCAAAGCCGACTCTGTTACACAAATATTTTAGACCTGTCACTTCTGCCACTAAAGATCGCTTTATTAATAATCTTCCTGATCAGTTTCATCTCCTCAGCATCCCAGATAGCTTAGAAGAACTCGATATTGTGACAGATTCTTTTGACTCTCTCTTTTCCAGCACTTTAGACACAATTGCTCCTTTGCGCTTAAAGAAGAATAAAGATAATAGTCCAACGCAGTGGTACAACGAGCACACCTAGGCCCTTAAGAGAGTAGCCAGAAAAATTGAGCACAACTGGAAGAAAACAAAACTAGAGGGGTTTTTTTTCTTTCTTTTTTTCGCATTTCATGGAAAGAGAGCACGGTTGCGTACAGGGAGGCCCTATTAGATAAGGCCCTTATTTTTCAACCCTATTAGAAGAAAATAAACAAAACCCTAGGTATTTATTTGAAACAGCGGCTAAATTAATGAAAAATAAAACTTCAGCCCCAGATGTTTCCAAGCAGCACAGCAGTAATGACTTTATGAACTTCTTTACTTACAAGTTTGATAATATCAGGAAGAAAACTATAACTATGCTACCATCTACGACAGTATCGCACCAGGTAGTGCATTGTAGTTTCCCTGAGGAAAAATTTTATTCATTCATTGCTATAGGGGTGGAAGAATTTTCTAAACTTTCTTGTTAAATTTTCTTGTTAAATCATCTAAATCGACTACATGTATGTTAGACCATATACTTACTGACTAAGCTATTCAAAGAGATGTTTCCAGAGGTCATAGATCCTCTTATTATCATGAATTAATCTTTGTCATTAGGATACGTATGTACCAAAAACTTTTAAGCCGGCTATGATTAAACCGCTTGTTAAAAAAGGCAACTTGATCCTACAAAATTAGTTAATTACAGCCCAATCTCGAATCTACCTTTTCTGTCAAAGATACTAGAAAAGGCACAACTGTGTTTCTTTTTTTAGAAAGAAATGGTTTCTGCAAGGATTTTCAGTCAGGATTTGTACAGTACCATAGTACTGAGGCAGCTTTCATCAGTCACAAATGATTTGCTCTTATCACCTGATCGTGGTTGTATCTCTCTATTAGTGTAACTTGATCTTAGTGCTGCATTTGACACAATTGACCACAGCATTCTTTTAAATAGACTAGAAAACTATGTTGTCATTAGTGGAATTGCATTAGCATGGTTTAAATCATACTTATCTGACCGTTATTAGTTTGTAGCAATAAATGAAGAGATGTCTAATTGATCAAAAGTTCAGTATGGAGTACCACAAGGCTCAGTACTAGGACCACTGCTGTTCACTCTGTACATGCTACCATTAGGAGATCGCATTAGGAAGCATGGCATTATTTTTTCACTGTTATGCTGAGCTCTATATTTCTTCACGCCCTGACGAAACTTACCAATTCAAAAATGAACGGAAAGCAAAGATGTTATTAAAAACAAAACCAGATGACTAATAATTTCCTACTTCTTAATTCTGAAAAAAACAGAGATTCTAATTATTGGACAAAATCTTCCTCCCATTCTAGAATACTGTCTAACACTTGATTGGTGCTCTTTCGAGTCTTAATTGTCGGTTAGGAACCTGTAAAGCCAAAACAATGTTACTTTCAGTTCCTATTATCACTGTAAAGCTGATTTGAAACAATCTATATTGTTAAAAGCACTATATATATGAAGCTGGCTTGACTTGACAGTTATGTGGCCATGTGTGGTTTGGCTGAACATACTAATGGAATCGTGCTTGCTTGCTTGTAGTGTGTGTGTGTATGTGTGTGATGGTGTAATCCAGGGCAGCGTGGAGCCTGTGGCTGAGACGCAGGCATCGTCAGCATGCAGTGGTGATGTCAGGAGGTGCGTGAAACACTGCTGAATAATTGAGATCCACAGCCTGCCATAGCTCTAAATGGAAAAAGAGGCTAAGACCTTCACCACTTTCTGCCTCTCCACATCTCTCTCACTCTCTCTGACCTCCCTCAGATCAGCTGCAGCATCGTGGCCTTGTTGTATTATCAGGGCCCTAGAATGCTTCCTCGCTGCTCGCTGGAGGGCGACTGGCAGAGGCCTGATAAACGTAGCAGCACTGCTGTGGTGAATCTTTAATGGAACAAACTGTGAATTTTTAATGAACCCCAGCCAAATGGTGTGTGTGTGCACTACGGAAAGAGAATGGCTGTTGGCTGAGTGTATTGGGACACATTTAAAGGAAAGACACAATTGTGTGCATGTTTATGATGTATCTGTGTACCACCAGTGAGGGCCAGAGGTGTCAAAATAAGGGTTGGTTGTATGGTTGTGCACTCTATTGCATGTAATTGTAAGTTAAGCATGCATACATGTGTTGGGTTTAAATATGATTCCATGAGGGTTCATTCTCAAATCATGCTGGATAACACCATCATCAGGTTTTACGTTCAACTAAAATTTGAACAAACCAAATACTAAGATAAATGCTTTAGTTAGGGGTGTCAAACTCAGTTCCTGGAAGCCATTGTCCAGCAGAGTTTAGCTTCAGCCCCATTTAAACACACCTGATCCAGCTAATCAATGTCTTCAGGATTACTAGAGACTTCCAGGCAGGTGTTTTGCAGCTGGTTGGAGCTACATTGTGCATGATAGTGGCCCTCCAGCAGTGAAGTTTGACACAAGAGTTACATATATCTTGTTTGTAATGAAATTACACATGTATCACTTTAATAATATTTCACAAAATCAAAATGCAAACATTTTCATTTGCAATAGACTGATTTATCTTCTGGTATTTAGCCATGTTTCTTGATATTGTCTGTTAATTTTGGAATATTTTTTTTTTATTATCACCATTGGTCAATAACCATGTCCACTTGGCCAATGTATAAACTACCATTCGAAAGTTTGACATTGATTTTTTTTAATCAAAATATATTAAAACTATTTTCTGTTTTATTTTAAAATGTAATTTATTCTTGTGGTGGCAAAAACCTTAATTTTAAGCATCATTACTCATTATAAATCATTCTAATATGCTGATTTGGTGCTCAAGAAACATTTCTTATTATTATCAATATTCAAAACCCGATGTGCTGCTTCAAATTTTTGTGGAAAATGTGATGCATGTTTTAGGATGGAATAGATTTGATTAAATTAATAGTTAATTAAAACATAAATAGTTTAAAACAAATATTTTGTTACATTATAAATGCCACTTTCAATCAATTTATGCATCCTTACTGAAAAAAGGAGGTAATTTATACAGTGACATGGTATCAACCTAGCTATCCAACTTTTTAAATATCAATATCTCCCATTGAAAAACCCATATTGCTCAACCCCTAATTATGTCTAGTTGTCCCAGACTTTTGGACAGTATAGCGTGTAACAGGTGTCAGAAGAGAAACTCCAAATGTCTGCATAGTCAGTGACCCCCCATACAGTACAGTCGCTGTTGTCTGTGACACTCTGGTTCCTGATTAACAATGCATGACATTCACCTCTCGACACCTTAAAGTTCTGAGTCAGTCGATGTATGTGCCAATCTCCTGTCACACCCTTCTCAGATGCCTTGAATTTACCTTGACGATGTCACAATCTTTCCTGCAACCTTATATGAACTCGTAGCTAAAATGTAATTACATTAGCTCAGAAAGGGGTGTCTGAAAGGAAAACTGCCTTAATTTGTCTCGCAAGTTTGAAGGGGCGGTGTTTCTCATTTGCTCAGTATCACTTGCAATCTTAATTAAACAGGATTTCCGTTTAGCAGTGTCGAGTTCATCAGTGTCCACATGTTTATTTACCCTGACCACATGCATAGGTTATAAGGAAAGTTCTTTGATCGTAGGAGATGCATCACAAGTCCTAGGTTTTGGCTGAAATTTAGCTTTAACTCATTTAATCATAGCGATAGAGGTTGTATAGCCGGATCAGTTGTGTATTATGATAGTTAACGACAAAACGACAAAATTCTGAGACTTTTTGGCTGTACAATTGCATTTATTTTAACTGTCATGTATTGCTGAAAGATATTCAAATGTTTTGCAAGATGGCTAATGTTTTTGTACAACTAAAAATAAAAAAGGCAAGACAGCTTATTTTGTTTTGCAATTAAAAGCATATGGAAGCCATAATTTCACTACCCTGGAGTTTAAGTAGTCTTGTTTAAAGGAAAGCCTCGTGTGCATGTTTTCTTGAAAGCAGAAGACTTTTCTTCTGAAAAGTTACATTTACTATTCAGTTAGTTGATAGGTTAGGGCATTGAAATAATCTAAAATTGGACTACAAAACAAACAACAAAACAAAAGTTGAGTTTCCTGGATACAATCCATAAATGTAACACTTTTAAGTTAGTTTGTTTGTAGTTCTAGTTCAACAGGTGCCCTGAAATAATCGCAGCACCTCAATAAAATTTTATTTCGAATCTTGTTGATTTTCATAAATTTTCTAGGAATTTTGGTGGAAACTAAACATTAGTTTGAGTAGATTTTAATGTAAGTGGTTGGGTTCCATCATTGGGGATTTTTTTAGATTAACATCATAAAATATGCTGCACACACCACCAAGTAGTAATGAGCCACATTTATTGATATCAACACAAAAGCTCACCTTCCTCTTCCACATAACCAGAACACAGGTCTGTCATGCTATTTACACCGCAGCCTCTGTTCATTTTAAACCAATGAATGACGCTCTGTATTTTGAAAGGACATAATGTATTCGATGGTACAGTATGCATAAGTTTATATGTGGCACGCTCTATAAACAATGACACAGATAAACCATTATTCAGGTGGCTCACTCGTTGTTTACTAGGCGCTAAATAATTGATTCATATTGCAGGCTAAAGTCACTATCCCCAAGCTGTGTCGAAGGAGAGCTGAAAGAGCTGATCAAGATTTCTATTAAGCACAAATAATTTTCTGTCATGGACAGTATTCTATTATCCTGCAATACAAACCATTATATATATAAAAAAGCTCAATAGTTGGTGGTGGGAATTTTCTTTTTTATTTACTTTAAATATTAAGAATTTTTCAATTTCAACAGCTCCATCTCCATTGATCTTTTGGAACAGTGTTTAGACTAAGTTACATCTTAGATAATATTTTAGGGATTAGATGCTCTTGTATTTAACATTACAAGGTGAATGTTATTGACAGTTTACAAAGTAGAATTGTTTTTAATTTTAATCCAGTGATTCTCAACCAATAGGGTGCCTCAGCAAATATCCAAGGGGGTAGCAAGATTACTTAAAATGTAATATAATTAAAATTAAAATTGATATTAATATATTATTCTCTCATATAACTATTGCATTTCAGTTCTTAAAACTTTTGGAAAAGAAAATTAATTGTGATTTTGTAATTTTTATGTTATATTTATATACTGTATAACAATATTATATTGGCCCTTTGAATATTGTGTTGGGCAATGGGCGGCCTTCGGGTCTAAAAGTTTGAGAACCACTGGTTTAATCTTGTCTCTCATTTGTTATATATTTGATGCTATGGATTTCAAGCTATTCTGGAGGGGCCGTAAAACAGAGCCCCGCCCACAAGCAGTGACCTCATTCTCAAGCGTTTGTGTTATTATTAGTGATGTTACGTATTTTGACCATGTTTGACCCTCACTTGAATACATTGACATTACTTAATTTTGCTTTTTCATGCTGAAATTATGTCAACTTCATCTTTCTAGTATAATATTGATGGGCTACATCACCAAGCCTACAGTGGTTTCATTTAATTTTGAACAGTAAACACTTGACCCTGACAGAATTGAGCGGGAATTGAATTCACAACAAGGTCATCATTTATTCTCTCACGCTGTCATAGGGATTTGTCATACCTGCTTTGTTTTAACTGCTGGGAATCTGCAGGCGTCTAAATCACGTAACAGGATAATCCCTGTTGGATCGGGGAGAGAGATGTAGTGATACCCTGGATCAGCAGATGGTCTGGTGCGGGACAGACGCACGGCTTAAGCTCACACTTACACACGAGAAGCACGTCAGCGTACAAAGCCAGGCTCCTTCCACTTAACACAGAGCAACTATGCTTATCCTTTCTTCCTAAAGAGTTGAGCTGAGGGGCTGTGAGTTTGCATACATTGTAAACATTGTTTCCATTAGCCAGTGTTTGGATTTTAAACTCAGTTACCTAACGAGGAAAAAACTGCCTAGAGCCTTTAAGGTGATTGCTCTGTCTGGCCATAGGATGTTTTCACCCCTTTTGGAAGAGTGTGGGGGGCATAGTTTCAGTACAGAGGTTATACACGTGTATTGTTAGCACTGTCTTATTGGAAATTCATGAGTCCATTAGTAGGGCAATTCTGGTTGACAGTTTTACTGTCTTTTGTTGAATGTTTACTTTTATCTTAGCATGTCAATAAACTTGTACAAAGCACACATACACACCCTTCCTAAAAGACCGAAGTTTATCTTGTAGTTAAGAAAGGGTTTTTTATCTTCTTGTGGGTGGATTGATGGCAGAGTATGTGATGGTGACTATGCTGTTGGTGGTTGGACTGCTCTCATTCCATGCCTCTCCACAAAAGTATGCTATTGAACTTTGAAATCAATCAGAGGGAAGAGTTTTGAACTGAAACCACTTGAATGAGCATTAGGGATGTGCAAGAGCTGTCAAATTTACCAGTCGTGTGGTTGTCTGAATTTTATATTTTTATCTTTTCTTCCGTATTGTGATGTACATGCTTGGTTCTATCCGTATGATCTTGATTGGTTCTGTACGTGAGCTTGAAGTCAATTAATAAGTGGTGGGGTTTTGGTGGCGTACATCACGAGAAGTTATGACATTTTCATTAAAAAAATAAATGGTCAAAAAAGATTGACATGCATTTAATGAATTATTCATAATAAGATCATTAGCATGCATTTAGAAAATGTCATTTTATGCTAACTTTATACTCGTGGAGTGTAGATGAAAGTAAAATGTAAGTAAATATACTCTCCAGTACCAGCTTTATTATGCAGAGACAGCTATAGTCAGCCAAGGTTGGTTGATTCCCACAAGACATATAAAGAAGTATAAAACTCAATCATCATGAGACATTATTATGTGATTGGTTCTCCCCCAAAAATAAAGACCTTCAGATTATACATGCTAACAAGAACTTTGTTCACAGCAGTCGCTTTGACGTCAGACAGTAATTGCCGTTTGTTATTGTCGAAGGAGGTGTAGTTGTTTGTCAGCGTTTTAATGGCTGTAATGGCATTGCTTTAAAGCTACAATACGGAAGATGTTTGTAATAAAATATCCAAAAATCACTTGCACAGTGTGATCTATTTCCTGCAGTTGTATACTTACAATATTTTAGGGATTAGATGCTTTGTTAACATTACAAGGTGAATGTTAGTGACAGTTTACAGAGTAGAATTGTTTTTAATTTTAATCCAGTGATTCTCAACCTATAGGGTGCTTCAGCAAATATCCAAGATTACTTAAAGGAGTAGTTCACTTTAAAAAAAAAAAACTTTTGCTTTTAATTTACTCACCCCCATGTCATCCAAGATGTCCATGTCTTTCTTTCTTCAGCCGAAAAGATATTAAGGTTTTTGTTGAAAACATTCCAGGATTTTCTCCATATAATGCACTTCATTGGGAACCAAACGGTTCAAGGTCCAAATGAGAGTTTCAGTGAAGCTTCAAAGGGCTTTAAATGACACCAGACGATGAATAAGGGTCTTATCTAGCAGAACGATCGGTCATTTCAAAAATAAATAAAAAAGTTTACGTTTTATAAGCACAAATGCTCGCCTTACTCTGTTCTGTGATGAGCGTTTGTGACTCTGTTCAACTCCTTCATCAAAATGAACAAATCTTTTTTCGAGTCATGACTCGAAGGGTCCTAGATAAGACCCTTGTTCATCGTCTGGTGTCGTTTAAAGCCCTTTGAAGCTGCACTGAAACTCTCACTTGGACCTTGAACTGTTTGGCAGTTTGATTTGATTGTAACTGATATGGTCAATATTTTATCTATTTTTTATTTTGTAAAGTGGTGAGTCAGTAGGCTTAGCTATGTGATGCTACTGGGCTGGGCTTGTTTTTATCTCCTGACCAGATCTTTTCTTACTCATCAGTAGAAAACAGACAATTAATTCAATCACAGATTAACATGTTGCACATCTGTCAAACAAGCTGTGTCTCCTGGCGTTTGCGGAGCGGTGGAGAACACTGACTGGACCCAGTACTGCGACATGCAACAGCTGCAGTCGGTATGACGCAGGGAGTGTCTGGAATCAGAGAGGACTTGCTCCCATGCACACACACACCAAACAAATGTGATAGCCAGTAGAGTTTGGTGTGTGTGTGCATTTTGATACATATATCTGCAGCGATATTAGTCAGAGTGTGAATTATTACAGAGAATAACTGTTTTGACACGTTTATCAACTGTTTGTTCGCAGTTTTTGTTTGACATTATCCAGTTATTTTCAAGTGCGCCGTATGCCTCAAGAGCACATAAACTGATTTCCATTAGCCATAGAAAAAATGCCACACATGCGCCTCCTGGGACAGATTGAATGATAGAAATATGTGGAGGAAGGCATATAGCTCAGTGGGCTGGAAAGAGAAGTCAGGTGAGTGTTACCATGGTGGCAGGAGAGGATATAATGTTATAATAAACGTGTGTGTACTCAATCATGTGCTCGTCCATGTCCCCCTGCAGTTGTCTAAGAAAAACTCTGCACTGCAGATTAGTTGTAGGATGGCGAGGGATCAGACATTCCCGCAACTGCACCTTAAGCTGATTTTAAAAGGAACAGGCCCTGTCGTCTCAGTTTTGGAAGTGTGCGTTATTTGGAGGACGTGGACGAAGGGTGCCTGTCTGTCTTGTATTTGCAGGCTTTCGAATTCATGCTTAAAGATATTGAGAGCTGTTTTTGGTTGTTTATTCTGGCAGTATGATGCTTCATTGGTATGAGCTGAAGAACCAAACTGAGCTCCTTTCCTACATTAATGGAGTGTCTGTCTCACTGGAACCTTTTTTATTTGCTCTCTGACAGCTTGGCTCACCACACGCAGCGATAAGGTGTCGTAGGGGACTGGATTTCATTAAAAAACACTCATATATAGTACACAAGGTTTACTTACTTTTCTTTCTCCCTTCTATATTTACACACATCCCTCTAACACACACACTCACACCTGCTGTTGCAGGACAGGTTTCATTCTGCATCCACTGCATTAATAAGAGGCGACTGGATCTGGTTCCAGGTAGAAGCTGTTTTCTTCTGACTGTCCCTTCCAGCAGTGTCACCCTGTCCAAATCACTCTGTTCACCCTAGAGAAACAACCGTCTCACACCCTCTTCTGCTCTCACTGACTTTATACTTTGTAGTCTTTAAAACATCATTGCAAATACCAGAATAATCAATATTTTGGTTAATATTTTTCTTTATATATCTTGATATTTAACAACAGTCAACAATCATTGTAGAAGTAAAATATGTATACAATAATCAAGAAATGTTTTTCAGTGCCTTATTTACCTGCAAGGAATGAACGGGAATAACAAACAAAATAATAAGTGATATTTTCTTACATGTTTATTTCAATTTTGTGTCTGGGATGAGCGTGTGATGCCACTGCTGAGAGAAATTGCTGCATCATTGCTGGACTGAAAATCTAAATACTGTGCAGTAGTTCATAATTCATCAACTGATATTTGGCAATTTTGATATTAATAATACCAACCATTGCCAGTTCCCATTTGGATGATTGACAGTAGTCAGTCAAGATTCAAGATTCTGTCTCAAGTCAGTTCTGGAATGATCTGACAGCCTTGACAATGAACAGTGCAAATATGTATTTTTTTGTTTGTTGTTTAATTTTATTGAAAAAAGTGTTTGTCGATTTTATGTTTCATCATTTCTGTCAATCTTATTTCCAACCTTTATCTCTAGAACTGTATCTGTAATTGAACTTGGACTTTTTACAATATTAGACCCCGTCCACACTACTCCGTTTTCGTTTAAAAACGGAGAATAAAAACAAATACGATCTCCGTCCACACCAGCGTTTTATCTGCATATTAGAATTGATCTCCGTCCACATTAAAACGACTGAAAACGGATCACGTGAGCATTCACCAACACTGGTCATGTGCGTGCCGGTGTAAACAGTGGCTGACGAATCGGGGAAGGACACCTCATGACTCATGACACCCAATCATAGAGCCGAGCGTCAGCCTCTGCGTCATCGTTTCTAAACTCCTCCGTTTTGTCCTGTCTACACTAAAACGCCCTCCGGAGATTCAAAACACAAAACGGAGCTGCAGCGTTTCTAAACTTCTCCGTTTTAGGTCTTCGTTTTTTCCGTTTTAGTCTGGACGGGAGGTGCTAACGTCGCAAAAGGTCTCCGTTTTTAAACGAAAATACAGTAGTGTGGACAGGGCCTTAGATAGAAAGATGGCCTGGACTTGGCATTCAAAACATTGCTGGTTCAAACATGAGTTATCACACCTATGACCTTGAGCAAACACTTAACTCCAGGTTGTTCCAGTGACATTCTAAGTGCTTTTGTCTGCTATATGACCACTACTGACATGGATATCTTCGCTTTTGAATCACTGCGGTTGGAACATTGTGGAATTGCAGCTGCTGAATTGCATTTGCATTTCCTAAAGGAACTGCCAGTACTTAAAAGAATAGCAAGCAAGAGAACATCAGGAAAAGGGCATGACTGAATGGATTGGAGCAGGACATGTCAAAGAGATGGGCAGGGTTGTGATAAATGAGTCAAGATGATGATAACACTCCACCGTGTGTCTGTTGTCACGGAAGAACAACTGACCAGCAGGAAGGGATGGAGAACGAGTCGAAAGTCAGTAGTCTTCAACTGGAGTTAGCCTGTGATTTGTAAACCGTGAGGGCATTTAGGTCAGCGTTGATGAGACAACAGAGGATGAAAAATAAAGTGCGAGTGAAAAGGCCACAACAAGGGCACTTCACTGGAGTGCAGAGTAGATGTGAGAGAAGAATGAGCAATTAATGAAATCCCTCACCTTTTCCAATATGTGTAGGAGTGACCCTACTGTCTGTTCAGAGTCTGGGCTGACTAAGTGCTGATACATAGTTTCGTGTCCTGTGTCGTGTTGGGATCTGTGAGAGCAGGAGCAGCTTGCACATATGTGCTCACATTTTCTCAATGTGTTTTTCAGAGCTGTAGGACTGAACTAAATTGAATGAAGCCAATTCATGTTTTGCTGTGTAGCATCTGTTAGTAAATCCAGAACAGAAACGAGACTTATTGGGCGCACCTATTATTACAAAAAGTACTGCAGTACAGTGGTATATGGTTTTGTATTGTAACTGTAAAAGCAGAAATGCATCTGGCAGCAGGTTTCCTTTTAGTTTGCACTTTTTCGCCTAATTTTACATGTGTCTTTTCAGCACTGTGAGCTTGACCGCGTAGATTTACACTCTCTCTAATGGGTGCATTTGAGGTTACCGGCCCATAATGCATGTGCTCATGCTAAAGTGTCATCATTGTATTGACTTGCTTACAGAAGTTATTTCGCTCTAGCCATTGATAGACATGAAAGAAACTTATTGATTTGACTTGATGTTTTTATTGTTTAAGGAACTTGGAAAGAGCACCTGCAAACATACATAAACGGCTCCAGATGGATTGGTATTTATGATACATTATAAAACACACAGATCTGATTGGATGAGCCATGTAAAAGCTGATAAACATCTTGAACGTGTTACTGCACATTCAATATTAATGTGTACGTTTCTTGGCAGGCATGAACACCCTATAGCTAGACCAATGAACTATACTCATTTGTGGACATTTTGTCTGATTATTGCACTATAGTTCAAAAGTTTCAGGCCAGCTAGTTTTTTTGTTTAAGAAATTAAAGGGATACTCCACTTTCTTTGGAAGTAGGCTCATTTTACAACTTCCCCAGAGGTAAACAGTTGGGTTTTACGGTTTTCAAATCCATTCAGCCGATTTTCTGATATTTAGAAGAATATCAGTAACCAGACAGTTTGTGGTCTCATTGACTTCCATAGTATTTTTTTTTCCTACTATGGAAGTCAATGACACTAGAAACTGTCTGGTTACTGATATTCTTCTAAATATCAGAAAATCGGCTGATTGGATTTGAAAACGGTAAAACTCAACCGTTTAACTCTGGGGAAGTGGTAAAATGAGCCTATTTCCAAAAAAAAAGTGGAGTATCCCTTTAATACTTTTGTTCCGCTAAGATGCGCTAAAGACATTTATAATGAAATACAAAAAAAAATGATACAAATTCTATTCCAAATAAATCTGTTCTTTTGAACGTTATATTAATCAAAGAACCCTGAAAAGATTTATCATATTTTCATAAAAAAAAATATTAAGCTGTGCAACTGATTTCAACATTCATAATAATGTTTTCTGAGCAGCTAATCAGCACATCTGAATGATTTCTGAAGGATCATGTGACTGAAGAATAAAGTAATAATGCTGAAAATTCAGCTTTGCCACTACATGAATAAAATACATTTTTAAATAATTAATATATTAGACTATTATTGTATTACATTATAGAACAGTAACTATTAGTTGGTTAAAAAACAATATTGCACTATATTACTATTTTTAGTATATTTTTACTCAAATAAATGCAGGTTGGGTGAAACTTTAAAAAAAAAATTCTTACTAACCTCAAAATAATGGTTTTAAATTCTATTTTCACTGACTGTTTGCTGAAACAGAAATATAAATTGTATTGTGGAAAGTTCCTTCTAACTGGAATTTTATTGGAATTAGTTTTAAACCATACAGTTGCTGGTCTAGAATGCTCTTGTTCATCAAAGGTTTATGCTGATCCAATCTCAGGACTTTAATACACCTGTTGATGTTTCGTTTAACCATTCATAGCAGTCAATTCAGTGTTCCTGCTTTCTGAATCTCTCTCTTTCTCTCTCCGAGAGTCCATGACATCATGGACTTGACCGCACAGTGAGAAAGCAGCACTTAGCCCAATTGGATTTTAGAGATGGTCACTGAACAACACATCATTTATTTATCTCCCCAGTAATGGGATAAAAAGAGAAATCGAGAGAGAGATTGCACAAAGGGAGGAGTGTGAGTGGAAAGGAAAAAAGGTGGAAGGGGAGCCACTCAAAGCCATTTCTCTTTATCGAATCCTTTATCAGATCACAGCCATCAGTGGATTTGTGTTTATTCTACTTCAGACTTGATTTATAATGCAGTGGATAGATTACATGTGGAATATGCAGCAAAATGATAAAAACGAAATGTTTTATTACACATACTCAGTGCTTAATTTATGTGTGTGTTTATTTTCTCCACATAGCAGCAGTCGTTGTTTGGCCGTCTCTCACGCTCAGCCGTCAGATTAACTGTTCTGTAGGGACCCGAATATTAAATGTCCTGTATTAATTCTGTTAGGTAATAAAGACATCTGCTGCCATAAACCGAACGCACACGCACATCACTCACAGCGGTCACCGTTCGTTCTTTCAGAGGGATGTTTATTAGGTAGTTTTTCTCAGAAAAGCTTTAAGCCACCCGTGATCCCACACCCACATGTATTTCAACAAATATGATGAAAATATCATCACTTTGCGTGTGTGTGGTGTGTTCATGAGAAGTACTGTTAATGCTGAAAGTGTGGTGGTGAAGTTTTTAGAGTAATATTTGATCCTTTAAGATTGAAGCTGATGTCATTTCTGAGAGTCATGGTTTGGGCTGTCAGAGAATTTGAAGTCTTCTTGGATAGAAGGTCCACATGCGGTTAGTGAAGGTATCCGACAGGAACTTAGAAAAGACGAATACATAAACGCCCTGGGACATCTATACCTTTATTATATTTTGTAATATTGTTGTGCAGTTTGAGGTCTGGCTCATTTTAGACGAGTACCTTACACTGCATTGAGTTCATGGTTTAAATTCCTACTAGTGGATCACTGCTGCTGCAGATGACTGTGTGTTTGGTGGACATACGCATTCTTTTCAACTAGGGTGTTGTCTGGCGTCATGCAGACAACTCTAGATCAGATGCTTTACATGGAGTTTACACAAGACCCAATACCAACAGCCCTGCATTAGAAACCATGCATATCCATGCTGACACATAGACAAGCATAGTACAAAACCCTTTTGGCTTATTCTGTCACATGATCAAGTCTTTACCATGAATTGTGGTGCGTAACATAATTGTTTATAGGCTGGGAAGACCTATGTATTCATGTTATGTATTTACACTGCATAAGCCGTTTGTTTGATTGCCCTGCAATAAAAAATCTTGAGAGGTTTCCCATAGAGGCTATGACTTTGTATCCTTTTAGAGATGATCGATGCTTGTTATTTCAGGATGGCCAGTTATATTAATCTCAGACGCTTTCTTTCTAGACTGGACATCTTTAGCTCATGCACACTGCAATCACCCAGAGTCATTTCCTATATTCTTGCTAATAATAGGGCAGAATGCTTGCTATTAATTATGTAACTTGCATTGACTGCATCACAAGCACTGTTTACACCTGGGATTGATATCCATCTCAGGGTGATTTGACCACATCGGTCTTTTCTGGATAATGAAAGGGAACCAAATGACCAAAAAACACCATTTAAAATCTTATGGAGTTTTTTTTAGGAACATTTAAAAAAAACTAAACTTTTCAACACTGTAAGTAGTGAAAGTAAGTAAGTAGTGATCACTGAAAATGTTTGTGTTCTGAGAGGTTGAGGGGATACATGTGCTGAATTCTCTCTGTGTTTAATCCTCAGATCATCAGAAGCTGGAGAGAGAGGCTCGGATCTGCCGTCTGCTCAAACACCCCAACATAGGTGAGTCTCAACAACATGCTTGTGCTCAATATGCTCAATGCAGATTCGAGTCTAGCATGCAACATGTCCTGATCACATTCTCCCCTCAATAAGCAAGGATAATAGTGGATTTACAGTGAGACATACTGTACAAACATGCTTCACAGTCAACACAAGATTATTTGCATGGAATGAGAAAGGATGTGGCTGACACGACAGATCACACAGACAAAATCTCCTGCTTATGCAAAATCATGGAAATGTCTCAGGCTTTGTCCCTTCAGGCTCACTTCAGTGTGTGTGAACAGCTGAGTGCTGTGGTAAGATGTTTCTGCATGGTGATAAAGGACACTGAGGTAGTCACCAGGTGCAAAAGAGAAAGTTAGAAAGTGTGTGAATTCAAAGTCAAGCTTTTGTGGAATCTGACGTCATGAAGACTTGAAAGAATACAACAGGATTAAAACAAAACGGTCAGAACTGTTTGAGAAAATATCCTTTAACTGTGATTAAATGACTCACACCAGAGTTATCCAACAGGGAATATTCTCCCAGAAGTCTTGCGTGTAACTCAAAATGAGAGGTTAGATACAATGTTCAAGCCGCTCTTTTTTTATACCAAAGCAATTTAAAATCCAAAAAGGACAGAGAAGCCACATAAAATTAGACCATAAGACTTTGGCTATTCCAGGTTTTCCATATGTTTATGTAAGGGACGATCTGAAATGTGTGTCATTGTTCATTGATAATCATTAGCAGCCACAATCGTCACTTGATGTCTCTCTTTTTTTTTGTAGCACTCAATTTCTTCTTTCTAGGAATTGTCTCCCTCCCCATCCCCTTATCTCATCTCTCCTCTCACGCTTTTCTTTTTCTCCTGTATTCCCTCCCTTCCATTCCCAGTGGCCTAAATCTGTCTTTTGTACCCTTTACTGTTTAACCGCCTTAAATGGCCCTTTCTTTCTCTCTCATGTTCTCTCTTTCTCTTTTTTTACTCTTTCTCCCTCTCACTCTCTCTCAAAGGATCAGATTGTCATGTTTTCTGCATGGACTGCCAGTAAACTCCCGACAAAAAGAGCAATCAAGTTTGTATATGAGAGAGAGAGCACATGGCCTATGGCAGCAAAGACTCAAACTAGTTCTTCTCCACTTCCTTTTTCTTGAAAATAGATTGTACACGTGCAGGGTAACTTACGGCCTTGAACTACTAGAGCCTTACTCTAGTTCAAGTCAAAAGTATTAGGGCAAGTTTTATTGCTCTAGAGTACAAGAGCAATAACTAGTGTCAATAACTAACTCAAATTTCCTCTATCCACACCTCACTTCTCTCAGGCCAACCTGTTAAAATCTCTCTCCATTCACACAGTGTTCACAGCACCATGAGTCTGAATTGTGTTAAAACACAGTCCTCCTGTCAGAATGTGTGTGTTTGTGTCAGCGCCGCGGGTGATCCTGGGTGTGTGTGGAGATAATATAATTCTGCTTTGTCCTCTCTGCCCTCCTCTTGCACAGCCACCTCTCACATGTCTGAGATTAATGCTCGCTGTCATTTACACAGACCCACACACAATGAGAGAGAGCCGATGGGGTCTCTTAATGCCTGCGTGTGTGAGATCTGGCAGGTGCACTGTTTCAAATCTGTAACTACCAATGACAAATTCATTACTTTCAATCAGGATAACAAATGTTCCTTGCCTTACTTGCAATGCCACCGTTCCCTCAGTAATGCGAACCTCAGTACCTCCTCTGACACGAATGATGTCAGCTGTGATTCTTTTTAATTTAAAGTGCTCATGAAGTCTGTGTTTCTTTTTTCACTGCTCGGTCTTATTGTGCACAATATCTCAAAGGCACATTGCTTCAAAGAAAAACAAATGTGATAGTTTTGCCTTCTAATGTAACTTGGATCCTTTGAAGAGAAAACAATCCCATGATAATGCATTGCAACAAATACAAAAAATCCTAGATGTTGGCCGAGCATGAGAAAATGTTGTCTATAAATAAACGTTTAATTTATTCAGCTCTAAAATAGTTCAGTGTAATTAAAAATGTTAAATTAAAATGAGAGTGAGACACATTTAAATATATTTAATTTAGCCCAATATTTGTATGTCATATATCCTTATTAGTGTATCAGTCTCCCATGTCATTGTGGTTAATAAAAATGGGGTTTATTAACTTAAATTACCCGGAATAATTTGTCTCAGGAACTTCTCCCCCCCCCCCCCCAGACCTGTTGCTGTCTAAAATATCCTGCATTTTATGGTATATAGCGTTTGAATATTATGTTTTAGGTTGAGGACCACTGTCCTGTGCTGAGTTCTCTGGTATGTGGAGTTGCTCTATGTGTGCACCGTTCCAAATGGGGCACTTACGATGCTGCCTTAGAAGGCATTAGGCAGCAAGGTTGCGGTTTTGTAATTGAGTTAATGAGGATGACTTCATGGGCAGGTCAAGAAAAGGATAAAAGCTTGTTCTGTTCATACTGCTTATGTTGTTTCTCTGTCTTACCTCATTCTCTCTATCTGTTTTCCCTCAACAGTGCGTCTCCATGACAGTATCTCAGAAGAAGGCTTTCATTACCTGGTCTTTGACCTGTAAGTATCTGAGTCAGACAGTCTGATCTTCCCTCTTACTTCTGCTGTTAAACAAGATTGATCCTTGATGAGGCCTGTATACTCACACTTTCCACTTCCTTTCAGCCCTGTTTTGCTGTAATTAACTGTTAATTAGAGGAAAATGTAATTGATGTATGACTATTAAACTCTTTTCTCTAGCCAGTAGGCCCATTTCGCTTTACCATAAAGTAGGGATGCACTGATATGAACATTTTGGCCTATTTGAAAGCCAATAAACATAAATCCAAAAAGTTTTGAGAGCCTGATTACAAAGTCAAGTCAAGTCACCTTTTTTTACATAGCGCTTTTTATAATACATATTAAACAGTATCAAAGCAGTTTCTCAGTGATAACATGAAAATAATACAACACAGATTAATAATATTGTTGATAATTAAATGTCCCCAAATAAGCAAGCCAAAAGCCAAGGCAACAGTGGCAAGGAACCAAAACTCCATCAAGGACAGAATGGAAAAAAAAAAAAAAAAAACCTTAGGAGAAGCCAGTTCTCTACTGGCCAACGAGGGAACAGTAGGTGTTTCGGGTAACATTAGAAGACAAATTGTATCGAAACATTAAGAGTATTTATTCATTTCCATCAGTTTGGAAGTCGAGGTAATCACACTGGTATGGAGACGAGTGGTTGAGGATCAGACCCTCGGGATAAACAGAGAGACTAATATTAGCGTAGACGCCATCCTTCTTAGGATGTACCAAGTACATCAGGATTTACGGGATGTGTTCCCGGTTCCGGCTGATCTAAACTATGCAGCCTAATTTTGAAATGAGGAAGTCTATAGTGTGTTATATGTATGCTAGGTCAAAGAGATGTGTTTTTAGTCTAGATTTGAACTGACAGAGTGTGTCTGCTTCCCAGACAATGTTAGGAAGATTGTTCCAGAGTTTTGGGTGCTTGCGGTCAATTCTGATATTCTAGGTATTATCAACTGGCCGGAATTCCGAGATTGCAATAGACGTGAAGGACTGTAATGTGTTAAGAGCTCGCTCAAGAACTGGGGAGCTAAACCATTTAGAAATTTATACGATGTTTAATAGGTTTAAAAACCTTTAAAAGGTTTTTGATACGTATCCTAGCAACAAAGACAAATGACAAAATGTCAAAAGTCTCGACATTAAAAGCCATGTCACAAGCACAGAATAATAATGTTCTCATCTTGCGCTGCACAAGTTGCACTTGAATGTATTTTCCTTTTTGAAGTAATTCCAATCATATTTCAAGCAATTCAAAAGCATCATGGCAAAGAGTTCACATCGGAAGTGTCTCTGCTGAAAGAAACAATCCATTATTTATCGGCTTTAACATATCAGTTAAATTTTCTTACCAGGCCGATAACATTAAAAATTAACATGTATATATACATGTTGTGCATCCCTACCATATGGTCTAAAATACTTTAGTTTATTTCTGAACTCCTTTGCTTGAGTTATGTTGACATTGTGTTGAACGATTATCAGAGTCTAAAATGTTGAGGTATAGAGTCCTCTTTGTAACTGCATTGTGTGAGAGCAAGACATACGTGCGTTTAGATTGTAACTGTATGGCCCTCTCTCAGGGCTCTTGTGTCATTAAGACTCTGATAGCGCTAACCCAACACTTAAGTGCTGAACTACGGTGATAAAACTTCCCTCCATTAGCCACACACTCCTCTACAGGCCTCATGCTCTTGATAGTTTTGAGTTCTCCTCCCTTGAGCTGTTGATAAAGCCTGTATTTCTTCCTGTAGTGTGACTGGTGGAGAACTGTTTGAAGACATTGTCGCAAGAGAATATTACAGTGAAGCAGATGCAAGGTATGTTAAAAAATTCAGCTAAAACCACATCAGTGTTTATCTGTAATATTATATTCTGTATATAAATACAACACTATTCAAAAAAAGTTGGGGGTCTGTTAAAGTATTTAATGTTTTTTAAACAAGTGCTCACCATGGCTGCATTTATTTATTTAGAAAAATTATCTCAATTTAAAATGACTGCTTTAAGTAACTGATTTTTATTTTAATATATTGTAAAATGTCATTTTTCTATGTGATGGCAAATTTTCAGCATCATTACTGTCACATGATCCTTCAGAAATCATTCTAATATGCTGATTTGGTGCTCAAGAAACATTTCGTAAAACGTGCGCTGCTTAATATTTGCGTGAAACAGTGCAAGAAAGGAAAGTTCATTAGAGCATAATACATTTTTTTGCAACATTTTGAATGTTTTTAGTCACTTTTGATCAATTTAATGTTTTCTTGTTGAATAAATGTATTAATATATATATATTTCTAAATCGTACTGTCCCCAAACTTTTGAACGGCTGTGTGTGTGTGTGTTCTATAGCAGTTATTTAGTGATGTATAGTACACATAGTACCACATAGTTACTGTCTTCAGCCATCACTGCACCATGGCACTACCGCAGTATTTACTGTAAGGCCTCAGTAATGCTGCCCTTTGGCCTCAGACAGTGAGACAATCATTAAATGCCAGGGCTTCGCAACTGATTATCAAATGTGACATTTTTATTCCAAATAATGTCAAGCTATGTTAATACTCTATGCTTTAACATGGATTGAAGCTGGCCTGAAATGTGATGTTATTTTTAAACTGCTGCCTGAATAGGCATCTCCTTAAATTTAAGCTTCAGTCCATATCCACTTCATATTCAGCACCAAGCCGGAAGAACAAAATTAGTGTCACTTTCCAATTACTTTAAGAAGGCACTCTCCAGACTTACAGTGTAAAGACTGCTTCTGAGAGTTTGCATCAAGGGAGAACAGAGAGAGTTTTTGCTGGAAAGTGCCTCCGTAATGGGATGGAATGGAATGCAGTCCACAGATTTTGCCAAATTTGGACACAAGAAATGCCTTCCTCGCCATCCTTCCACAAGAGAGCTTTAGGGAATATCTAATGGGGCTCTTTCTTTCCGCAACTGCCATTGCTTTTCTTTCTGCACGCTCTCTCTTTTTTGCTCTCTCTTTACATGAAAAAATACATTTCTGAATGATTTAGTTTAAGTATGCTTCCAAACAAACAAACGTTCCCTCTGAGAGATGTCATCTCCTCCCAACCCTTCCTCTGTCCTCGGGTCATGACCTTTTGAACAGGTTTCAGAGCTCTGTAATGAGCTGCTCCACTCTCTGCATTTATAAGCATTCTTTCCAGCTCCACCGGTGCTTATTTATGTCACCTCACTGTCTATAGAAGTATTTCTTGAAATGTCTCTCTGCAGTGCTAGTCTGCCGGAGCAACAAATGCCTTATAGAGAGTGTGAGAGACAAATATTGATATAGATCAGAAATAAAATAAAGCGGTATTATTATAAACTGTAATATTATTACAATAATAAGTAAACAATTTCTATTTTAATATAGTTTACAATTAAATTATTTGTGATTTGAAAGAGACATTGAGACATTGACAATTGAAATATTTTGTAACATAATAAATGTATCTACTGTCAGTTTTGATCACTTTAATGTATCCTTGCCGAACTAAAAGTGTTGATTTCTGTATATACCAAAAAATTACTGACCTCAAACCTTTGAACGGATGTGTATAATGTTACAAAAGCCTTTTATTTCCGATAAATGCCGTTCTTTTGAACTTTCTGTTCTTTTGAAATTCTTTTTCTAACTGTTTTCAACAATGAAAAGAATAATAAATGTTTCTTAAGCATGTTTGAATGATTTCTGCAGGATCATGTGACACTGAAGACTGGAGTCAAATAGAAACAGTTATTTTAAATGTAAACTATAGTTATACAATATTACTGTATTTGCTGTATTTATTCAGTTTCAGGAAAAATGTTTTGGCATTTGGATGAAATGGTAAATGTATCTTCGTTCCCATCCTGGAGCTACTCTGTCTTTGACAACCATAAAACAAATCAGAGTATTTCCCTGTTTATACAAAGCTCAGTCTCTCTGCATAGGCCAGATTCTTCAGCTAGATTTCTTGTGCCTGATCTTCTATCTGGATTTAGATCCATGTACTAATGCCTGGGTTTCTTTCCCTAATCTGTCCCTTCTCTCTCTCTCTCTCTCTCTCTCTCTCTCTCTCTCTCTCTCTCTCTCTCTCTCTCTCTCTCTCTCTCTCTCTCTCTCTCTCTCTCTCGCTCGCTCGCTCTCTCTCGCTCTTTCTCAGTCATTGCATCAATCAGATCCTGGAAAGCGTCTGCCACATCCACCAGCATGACATTGTGCACAGGGACCTCAAGGTGAGTCATGCCGTCAGTGTGGCAATGTGCCAATCCTGGACCTTGCGTCATCCAATCCCTCCTCCTCCTCCTCTTGGCAACACTGTGGCGTCATCCGCACACACTCAAACGTGCTTGTGACATTAAACACTGTGGCTGCTAACTCGTCCCTGGAGCACATGGATGGCCGTTTTTTTGCCTGTTTGATTGTTACTGTGTTTCTTGACGTCAGAGAGTGGCCAGAATCCAGAGGGGCGATTTGATGACAAGCACAATGCAGAAAACAATCAAAGGGATGTTTAATAGAGGATGGAGAGATTTGTTGCTTAAATACCATTGTTCAGTCTGAACTTCATATTGGATTGAAATTAAACAGTGCTTCCTTGTTGCTTGCCAGAGGTTACAGCAATTTTTTCTTTTGCATCTTCACATCTTCCTACGAGTAGATGTAGTAGAGTCTGTGTAGGTGGTGAAATCATGTGTGTTTGTGTGGAAGTGTTTTTTTTTAGGTTTTTTTTCTACAATAATGACTGATGAAAAACAGATCAGTGGCATGTGGTGGACAACAATATCTCTAACCCCACCCCTCCAGAACCTCCAACTGAACTGGCCCTTTCCATATTAGTTCACCTCTTCAAAAGTAAAGACAGACAGAGTAGTGCTGAAGGCAGGTTGGTTGCTATGGAAACTTGTGTGATGTCATAGAGGCTGCAGAACCATGGCATGGTGGTGAGCGTGTGCGATAGGGACTCATTTTGCCGCCTCTAATTCATCAGAGCGAAATAGACTGTTGAACACAAGAGAATCTTACGACAGGGACGTAAGAACCGAACAGGGACAGTCGAGCAGTAGCTAGACTGAAGAAAAAAATGGTTGTAACTGGGGCGATGGGGGGGCTGGTTTGGCTATATAGTAGAAAGAAAAAGTTCACAGAAGATGATGTTATTGTTAATTAAAACTAAAATGTTTTTTTTTAAAATTGGTAGTTGAAATAAAATAAGTATTAGATTAAAAACATTAACTTAATATTAACAAAAAATAAAAATGTTGCTTGCCTTTCTTAACTAACTGATATAAATATGAATAACTAAAATGACTGAAGCCATTCGCTTCTATCCTTCTATGTGCCATAAGGTTTCCAAATGCTGATATGGTATATAAATAACACTAAAATAATAACATTGTCACATTTTTGTGCCCTTGAATTTAGTGAAAAGAACAGTTGTTCCAACAAATGTAAGGTTGACCTTCTATTTATCTAGAAAAGTAGCAATTTATTTATCTTATCTATTGTTCTACTAATTTATCTATTGTCTGCAATTCAGTGTTGATTGTTTGCTGTTTTCTATGTTGATACCAGTTTCAAGTGCTAAAAAAATTAAAATAATCTTTAAGTTCTTAAAAAAAAAGATGAGGAGGAGGATGTGATGCCTAGCATTTCAAATTTTTGACCTTTAGACTTTTTTTGGCTTGGCTTGGCTTATGAATATTCCTTAGTTTACATCATTGGGCATTCTAGTAAAGTAATCTTCTGTCAGGATGATTTAAAGAGATAGTTCACTAAATAAATCTTTTATCATTTACTGACTGTTAAGTTGTTCCAAACCTTTATGAGTTTCTTCTGTTTAACGCAAAAGAAGATTTTTTTGTAAAGAATTTTGGCAATGAAACAGTTGACGCTGGTAGCAATTGACTTCCATAGTTGGGAAGTCAATGGCTATTGTCAACTGTCTGGTTACCAACATTCTTTAAAATATCTTCTTTTGCATTCAACAGAAGAAACTCATACAGGTTTGGAACAACTTTAGGGTGAGTAAATGATTTTTGGGTGAACAATCCCTTTAATTAATATTTATTATAACAAGCAAGCCATCACCATGTCATGATGTCACAGAAAGTCTGTTGTGTGCAGCTCTCTGTAAAACTTGTTTCGGCAGTTGTTGTAGGGTGGCTGCGCTGTGTTCGGGTCAGGGCTGTGTCTGCAGGGTGTGTGGGACAGCGGGGCGAGAGAGCAGCTCACCCCTGCTCTCGTAGCATGAGATAACAAGCCCTCCTCTCTGTCTCTTCATGAATTATGCAGCTCAGAGCAATGGGTGTGCTGTCATAACTATCGGTCCGCTTTACACACAGACACTAGTAAGATAAAGACACCACGTGCAGTCTCTCTCTTCTTTTCGCACACATATACAAGAATGCACACTATTTCTGTCTCTCAGGCTTGATTGCCTCTGTAGTTCGAGACCGGATCTCAGTATTCCTACAGTGTGGTGGTGATGAAAGACTGTCCTTATAGAAAATGCTGGATCCGTTTATGTCCTTTAATGCAGATCACAGCAGATTAAACTCAGCCTCGGTATGTTTGATCATCACCCTTTATCATTCTCACGCACAGAATAAGTAAGCAGCCATATGGGAGGGAATGCCTGTCGACTGCACTTTATAGTTATTTTGGCTCATATTTCGTTTTTTCATACTGTACACTAAGTTATTTCGATGAGATTGTGTAAAATAGTTAAGGTGCTGAATGTTTGCGAGCCGAAAACATTAATATCAATCAACAGGAATCCACCCGGTTGGGAATTTCTTGTGAGATTTCTCCTCATATTTTGGACCGGGTTCAAGTTGGTCATGCCAGTTCGCAACAATGTCCAACAGAAAGTAGCTTGGTTTTTAAAAAGCTACTTCTGTTTGCTGTGCTTCATACATTGACGGTGGACCTTTTTCGAGTGCACATTTTTGCTATTGTGGCCTCAACTTTACTCAAGTTAACTTTTGGCCTCAAAAATGGCACACTACACCTTTATGTTTTATGGAAACATTGATATACCCATTTTATGTTCTCCTTTGCTCTTTCACACTCACTTATCTATGTCTACTCTCTCATTTTCTTTCTTTCTCACTATTCCTCCTTCCTTTTTTGTCTCCTACCCTCTTCTCTTTCATGTGTCCTCTTATAGCCAGAGAACCTGCTATTGGCCAGTAAGATGAAGGGGGCGGCAGTGAAGCTGGCTGATTTTGGCCTTGCCATCGAGGTGCAGGGAGATCAGCAGGCCTGGTTCGGTAAGACTCCTTTGCTTTTCCTTAAACTCGTTGGTCGCCAGATCTCTTAAAGGGATTTGGCTTGAAGGCATTGTAGATCGTCTTGATGCAAGATTGAATTAAATTCGAGAGACTGAATTAATTTCACTGGTTTCTCATAAATTAAAACATTCGCTGATTTTCAAGCAGTATTGCTCTTATTGCTCGGTTTGCTCTCTATGGCATCTTTGGCTCTTGTGGGACCGGAGAACTCTGGAGAGTAGCCAGCTTGTGTTTTTATACTGTGCTCATGGGAAATATGGAGTTTAATGTTCTTTTTGAGTCAAGACTACTCATTTGAACCAAGTCAGAGGTCACAGACGACAAAGCCAGTGAACAAATTAAAAATAAGCTTTTCCAAAATTCTGGGAATTTCTTGTATGCTTTTTCTCATTATACAGCCTTTTAGAAACATCTATTTTTATGCACGTCAAGCACATCTGCGCATCTTTTTTTCCACAAACTATTTTGTGTTTAATACTGACTGAAATGTTGTTGCCTGTTGAAGATTTTGTTAGTGAAGTCAGTTCATTTTAGATATGTAAATCACAATATCTCCTTACAGGTTTTGCAGGCACCCCTGGATACCTTTCGCCTGAAGTCCTAAGAAAGGATCCATATGGCAAGCCAGTGGATATCTGGGCCTGTGGTAAGATTTTCACTGGTTTTATTTAAAGTGTCATTATAAAGTCTATTTTTTCTAGTGTCATGTATTTGACCACTTTTATGAAATGATAATCGGTGTACTAAATATGTGATTCGGTCTCTTTACTTTGGAAGTGTGGATTAGTATTTAAATAGTAATGAATTTATGTGTCCTGGGCAGGTGTGATCTTGTATATCCTGCTGGTGGGTTACCCTCCTTTCTGGGATGAGGATCAGCACAAACTGTATCAACAGATCAAGGCTGGAGCCTATGACGTGAGTGATCACACACACTGTTTCCCTTAATGCGTTCTCACTGCTTTATAATGTAATGACACTGTTTTAGATCTAATCAGGCCTGTTTCATTGAAGGAAACACATCCACCACAATATTCAGATAGGTGGTTGACCAATATGACATTTCCAACGGATTGCTTTCTATTTTTATACTTCAAAAATGTATTTGTGATGGCTGAATTTTCTGCAGTCATTACTCCAGTGACATGATCCTTCAGAAATCATTTTAATATGCTGATTTGATGCTAAACATACATTTCTTATTTTATTAATGTAATGTCTTAATTATGTTAAAAACAGTTTTTGTTAAATAGAAAGTCAAAATTTTGAGCAACAAAAGGAGCATTTGTTTAAAATACAAAAAGTGTGTTACAATTTAAAGGTCTTTACTGTCCCTTTAGGTCAATTTAATACATCCTTGCTGAATAAAAGTGCGGGCACCGAAAGTTAAAGTAGGAGAAGGGAAAACTCTGTTTACGTGGCTGCAGCGCTACACGCGGCTGGTGTGGCAGTCGATTTTGTTCCCTTCCGGAATTCCTGTTCCCTTTACGAAATCATACTACAAATCTTACGTTGTTGTCCAGTTGTCCATACACATGAAATTGAGCAAGAAGCAAAACTAAATGTACGGGAAGCCAAAAGGTTAAAAAAGGATTGTATTTTTTCCTGAAATCTAAGCGTTTTTTAAATTTTTATTAGAAGTGAGTTTTTCCCCATCTGTCAATTCAATATAGATTATTTCTTTTACAATTTTAAAAAAATAAATAAACAATAAATGACCCTTTTTTCAGGTCAGAGCAACTGCCCCTCAAAATTCCTGTGCACATCCCTGGTGGCTGTAACCCAGTTTAAGCGACATTTGGCTCAATCAGTAACAGAAAGTGAAAGGCCTTTCATTAGTCTTTTCTTGCCCATCAACTTGTTGACAGAGAAGCTCTCATGGCCGTCCTCATACAGAGATTCCAGTGCCACCTCATCGACCCAAAAGTGACGAGCCCAGATTGAAGCCTTTGTTAATATTTAATTGGTTGGGATAGAGAGCCAAGTTACTCAATAATAAATGATGGCAGCCCCCTCCTCTAGAGCTCAGCAGTGAAATATACAACGAGGAGTCTTCTTCATTATCATCTCCTCAAACCCCAAAGGAAAACACTTTACAGTGGGATCTTTCCCATTAACAGTATTATATATAGCTTATATGAGGTTACAACAGTCTTGAAGATAGCATCGTCGTCGTGTCGTACGTTTTTCTGTCAGTGCAGTGATCAGCTGTTTGTAAACAGTCCAGCATGATGATAGTATGGATTCATTCTAATTTAATTTGTGCTTTCAAAATCCCTCTTAACTAGCCTCACTAAGTGCATGGGAGTATAGCATGCTTGTGTTTGTTGCATAGTGGTGTTGTCCATTTGATGGAGTGCTGCAATGTGGCAGAGATGTGATTATGAAGGCCAGTTTTGGTTTCAGTGTTTTCAGCCACCCAGGTGGAAAACAACTCTTCCAGCCATCACTTTAGATACTCTACTCTAATCTTATTAAAATCCATTACAGGCCATGGAAGCCATTGATCTGTGTGTTTGTCCATGTCAGTATACATTTCAGCTCTAGTGAAAATGATAGTGAAAATGCTTCTGTTTTTCATTCTTTTCTTGTGTAGTACAAATTTTCATTACTGTTTATATTATCAGTATTAGCAAAAGTAGTCGAGTGCAAAGTTGAATTAACATTGTAACATTTGTCGTCTTTTTGCATTGATGTCAGCAGTGCTCAAGCTTCATGAACTCAAGAAGTTTAAAATCTGTTGATCGTGTTCTCTAGTATGATTTGAGATGATATAAAGAGCATCTTGAGCTTCAATGGAAGAACAATTGACCATCTGTACATGATAAATGTCACAAATTTACTTATGATTAGTGATCTTGAAATATTGACTTTTTTTATTCATTTATTTGTGTAGGGCTTTTCGCAATGCATTTTCCTTAAAAAAACAGCTGTACATAAAATGCATATTTAAATGTAAAAATGTCATTGGGCTTTAATGAACCAGAAATCTACCATTATAAATAAACAAAAATATAAATAAACTATACCAGTGGTTCTCAACTGCTTAGGTCATGGGACCCATATTTTCCCATTGCCGTTACACTGTGACCTAAATATTTATGAATTTGAACCAAGCAAATTTATTTCTCAAAAAGTGTTAGCCCACCATGCCCACTTTACTTAACACACACCTAAATTGTAAGAATATTTGGGTTAAGGTTATGGAAACTATAGTCACCTTGGTAAATACACAATATCAGACATCCCACCCTACAAAAAGTAATTTCCGGGGGGTAGCACACCCTCATTTTCAGGTTTAAAATAAAACAAATCTCCGGTTTTCAGTGTAGACCTCACTATATCTCACCAAGAAAACTCAAATCATCTTTCCTCACTTGTTTTTTTATGTCTTAGTTTCCCTCTCCAGAGTGGGACACTGTTACCCCAGAGGCCAAAAACCTTATCAACCAGATGCTGACCATCAACCCAGCGAAGAGGATCACTGCTGACCAAGCAATCAAGCATCCATGGATCTGCGTAAGTGTCCTGGACTTAAACCCCAAGCACTTTTCGATATATCTTTCAGGGCTGGTTTATATTTCGTCACCCCGCCTGTCACGATTACATGCACCAACTGGCATAATGTCAAAGAGCTTACAGTTCCAGGCTGCATCAAATAAACATTTACTAGCCTGTTTGGTTGATGAAAAACTTTATATGAGACTTTATATCCAATTTGTATTATATACGATCTGTCATAACACACTGTATCTGAATAAAGATTTGTCCTGAGGACTGTGACATCTTTCTCTCACACTTAGCAACGCTCCACTGTCGCCTCCATGATGCATCGCCAAGAAACCGTCGAGTGTCTGCGCAAGTTCAACGCCCGTAGAAAACTCAAGGTCTGAATCATTCATTGCTAACACAATAAGGTTCTATTTTGTTAATATTAGTTAATGCACTGGCTTACATGAATAAGTGCCATCATTACTGCTCTCTCCAAATCTATGATTGTTCTAGGTAATATACTAAAGTAGCGCTTGTGTCTCCTGCAGGGGGCCATTTTGACCACCATGCTGGTGTCCAGGAACTTCTCAGGTGAATGCCTTTTTAGCTTCTGAATTATGAATAAGACTAGTGATCATACATTGAGAACAGTATGTTATGTTTATGTAGTTTCTTTCAAAACTTTGGTTTTATAATCTGGCCTTACTTTCCTGACTGCATAGAGGCATTTGGGCTTTGCTTTTGGTTGCTTTGTTATGAAACAAATTGGGTAAGTTTTTCTGTGATCCTGGAGAGGCTGAGCTTCTGCCTTGAGTAAGCCTCTCCAAAACGACATGCTCTTTTGTCCAATAGTGGGTCGGCAGCACACCAGCCCCGCCACCCCCACCACCAGCACAGCTGCAATGGCACAGGAAGGTATGTGAGATGGGCACTAGGGGGCCGTTGCCCACTTTCAGCCTCAGCATGTGACAAAGGGGTGCCTGCTATACCCCTGCCAACGCACGGGCACTGAAACTCTTCTGAGAGGCCATTCGCTGTGCAGAGAATACTTAAAACACGCTCCAGGGTTTGGGTCCGTTGACTGAATTTAGAATATTTAAATTCTAAGTCGATTCAATTGAAATCTTGCGTGACTGCATATCTTGTCAGTAATCAAATTTGAGTAAATTGATGTGTATAAACTTCGTGTATAATTCGGTCACTTCCAACCCTGAGACGCATTCGTTACCCTTTTGTGCTTTGTGGCTTTTGACCAAAGTCTTTGATGAAGGTGCCCTTTCCTGTCAGAGGTGACCTTTGCCTTTAGTCTGCACTGAACATCTTTACACAAGTTCTGTGAACTCGTCAGAAGATGTTTTGTGTCATTTTCAGCGGGTTGGGATGGTAAGAAGAGTATCACAAAAACATGTATTATGTCTTCCAAATGGTGTCTCTATGGAAACATAATGCATTATGGGTTTGCGTTCTTGGTGGTGGTCCAGGGATACTCCGGTGGAGGTATTTCGACCCGAGTCACCTTAAGCAACAGCATCATATTTAAGGTTTTCTTTACAGATTAGGTGGCCTTTATATATGTTGATGGTTTCTTAAGGTGGCTCGTTCTCCTTGTATGCTATACCTCAGTCACAGTCAAGTCGGCTTTCGGTCAACCAGCTGCACTGGTATGAAATTGTGGGTAGATGCTGACATGCATTTGCCTGTTGTAAGAATGAATGTCTACATCATGTATGTATTAGAAATAGCATGGTTTTAAAGGAAGACTTACTGAGAGAAACCACTGTACTGAAGTCTTCACAGTGGGGGTCGCTGTGTGGTGCTTATAAAGCACCTTTCAGCATGTTTTCGGGTGTCTTTTTGCATGGAGGATATGAAGCAACAGGGTTCCACATGTCTTTCTGTCTTGCTTTTTGTTTGTTTCTTAGTTTCTTGCCCCTCTCTTCATGTATGTCTTAATGAAAGTAGCATATCTGAGAACGCTCTGCCAATTGCTTCTGTTGCTTTACAATGATACTTAAAGGTGCAGTATGCTATTTCTTGATGTAGTTGTTTAACACTGTTGATATTCGAAATCAGGCCAAACAGACACACCCCTATCTTCATTGCTTTGCCCCCAAAATGCACAAACATGCAATGCAAGAGTGATTCTGAAAGCCAGGATCCACACCGGCGCGGTCACTGACAGCCTCACAGTCTCCTCAAACATTGTGTTCATCCACGCTATGCCGTGTTGAAGTACAACTCGCGTAAAGTTGATAATTCCGCGAATGACTGCAATTGCAGATTTCGAAAAGAGATGGCGACAAATTTGAGCAAATTTGTCTAATTTCAGCACACAAAATTTATAAATGATGTACACCGTCATTTAAAATTTTGGGGTCAGTATTTTTGGGCTCAATTTAAACATTTTTTTTTTAAGAAGCCTTACATGTTCACTAAGACTGAATTATTCGAAAGGTACTGTAAAAACAGAAATGTGAAATATGACTACAATTTGAAATAACTGTTTTCTATTTTAAAATGTAAAAAAAATGATGGCAAAGCTGAATTTTCAGCATCATTATTCATTAGTCTTTAGTGTCACATGATCCTTTAGGAACAGTTCTTATTATTATCAATGTTGAAAACAGTTGTGCTGCTTAATATATTGTTTGGAAAATGTGATTAATTTTTTTAAAAATTCTTTCACAAATAGAATACGTTTTTTATTAGAAATCATTTGTAACTTATGAAAGTCTTTATTTAATCCATTCTTAATAAAAAGTTTGAATTTCTTTGAATCTTACTGACCTGAAACTTTTGAACAGTATTGTGTACAGTTCATGATCACTTACTTGGCCATCATCCACCCTGTTCTCTCTTTTGGCAGTAGCACTGACCATTTAAAAAAAAACTCTTATCAGTCCACCGCTACCCTCTCTAACTCATGCTAAATTAGTTTTTTATTAATTTGTCACTATCAACAGGTGCAGCACACAAACTCATTTGATGCATTATACGTTTTCAATTACGAGACCAGTTTAATTACGAGCACAACAGCTGAACAGATCAGAAAAAAACGTCTTATCGCCCAACCACTCAGTCCTCTTATGAATCAGTAGTTCAGCTAGAGGGAACTGAAGCAGACATAGGCATTGGTTTGTCAGATCTGCATGGAGTCGTGTGCAGGAGTGATGCCTTCAGTGATGACAGCAGGCCAGGCAGGAGATGGCTCTGCACAGCATGGACACAGCATGAACAAAAAATCCTCTAGTTTTGCTTTGAGTTGCTTGACTACTTTGTTTGCCACTGCTGTTTTTCTTTTTAATAATCCGTTGATTGATTTATCTTACCTTTTTCCCTTTTTGCATTCTTTCCTACCTCTATCTACTTTTGAAGGTAAGGGAATTTGAAGATCATACTTAAGAGAAGTCTCCTCATATCCTTGTATTTTTATTTTTTTGTATGCACATATTTGTTGACATTGTGTCTGATTTGATCTGTTTCACCTTTTAAACCACATTTCTGTTTATGAGAACACAGGATAGGATGTGCTCATAGAAAGTGTTTAATACCAAACTGAGGTTGTCTTTAATGTTTCTTGATGGAGAGAATCTTCTAGCCACTTTATATGATACCAGTGCTTTGGTGTTTGCTTGTGTTATGGGTCTAGGTGGCATTTTTGCTGCCCTATGGATGGTATTCCGTGTCATGTGGCATTGTTATTTATGTACTATTGTATTCATTCATATTTTGAATTGACATTTTATATATATGTTTTAAATTTTCATTTAAGTTTTAGTCATTATGTGCTTTGTCATTTTCAAGTTTTCTGAAAAATATTTCTCTATAGTTTTTGTAATTTGATTTATGTAGTTTTAGGGGCCGTTGACACGACACTGTTTTCAACCAAAGAAAAAAATGTATGCGTTTTTGCCGATCATTTACATAACAACGGCGTTTTTGGGGCCTGAAAATGGGAATTTGTGAAAACGGTGACGTATTGAATGCTCATTTTATAGGCGAGGTGCATAATTTTTCTTTACTAAGTTGCCAACTACTGGCCTGACATGCATAATACAGCGTTTTTAATCGTTTGCGCGGATCCGTTTTGTCTGTACGCAAAAAAGATTTCGTCCGTTTTTAGTACCGTACACTGTTGACGTGTAAACGTGCCCTTGGTAATTTTAGTACTTAAACTTATTTCATATTTAATTTAAATTTCTAGTTTAAGTGTATCTAAAAAAATATTTACAATTACCCAAAACAATTTTTAATATTTTTAGTCAAGAATAACTAAGTGTTTCATTTTTTTTCTCCTCTCTTATTTCAGCATGCAAGAGTTTACTGAACAAAAAGTCTGACGGCGTGAAGGTAAGCCCACATATTATGAACCTCTTTATCATTAAGATCTTTAATCAGCATTGGCGTCATTAAATAAAATGTTTTTGTATCGTAAACCACTGCATAGTTCTTCCCCAATTTTTATGTTTAAATGATGTTTCCTCCATATTTATTTTCCTTCTTTTAAGGGCATTTTATAAACCGAACTGACAGTCAAGCTCACCAGCAAATGGCTGGCATAATTCAAAGATATTAAATACACTCTCTGTTTCTAATTTAAAATGATTAGCTGTTTATATGATATATTTTCAGTGTGTTAATATGCCACTGAGTAGGCCCAATCAAACCCATTCAGCATATTTAGACGGATCTTTGGCCATTTGTTAGTCCTGAGTCACGGTCAAATGTGTTGAAGCAGAGAGACTTTCTCAACCCTGTGCCATCTCTGTGCATGCAGTGAATCGTCAGCCTTTCACCAAGCAACTGTGAAGCAACAGTTTCTCTAAATGATTACAAGTCTTATCAAATAAATCAATTTCAGCAGTTTAACACTTTTTAACTGTTGCTGCTAAACATCCCTGCCATGTCACACATGGCTTTGCAACTTCTTGTGGTTGTTTCTTTTTCTCTTTTTCTTCTCTTTGAGATCTAACTAGCAGCTTTATTTTTTTTCTGTGTTCACTGGCCTGTTTTTCTATGCTTCCCTGTTTTGCCCTCCTCTGTTTCACTCCGTTCAGAAAAGGAAGTCAAGCTCCAGTGTTTATTTGATGGTGAGATCTGTTCCGTGTCTCTCCCCTTTTTCTGATTCTCCCTCAACACTTTCTCACTCTCTGGCTCTCTTTTTTTCTTGGTTGAGATGCTCGAGAGTTTGTTTGGGTCTTTTTTTTGTCTCATCGTAGGGTTTTGTGAGTCATGGGATCATCAAACATTAACAGAGTCATGATCACCCGTTCAGCTCTGTTTTGTTACATACACACATTCCTATTGGAATGCCATTCTCCTTGAAGTTCATTCTTCATTTCCATTGCATCTTGGTGCTTTCTTTGTAACTCAGAGAAGGGCTTTTGTCTAAGAGGTTTCTCCTCGACCTCTTGCAAGCCCTTGATACACCCTGTGAGCTTCCTCCAGTTCGACTGTCTCCGCTTTCAAGTAGCCACTGATAATAACTAGGGCTGAGGTTTGCTTGGAGTGGACAAAGGGTGGGTCCAAGGGACTTATTTAGTGCTCTTCAATAGGAGAGAGAGAGTTTAAATGGTATTGGAACAGACAATGTTACGACACAGAAAAGCAAGCCTTTCTCTCAATGGAACTCCCCTTTTTCCCACAGTCTATAGTTTGCCAGGTGATTTCTGTTGCCATGGCAATAGCTGCAGTGCCTGTGACATCGAGTTTGTCCAAAATGCACCTTTCTTTTTGTTCTGTTTTTAATTTTTGTTAATGTTTAATTAATCATATCATGGATTTCCAATCCGTCAAAGGATTGATGGTAAATGAGAGCAGCAGCAGTTGATTTCTGAGTTAGACATGACATTTTTGAGAGAGACATTTTTAATATCGAACAAACATCCTTCAGACTTTGTGCATAGATCCCCATTTTTCATGTCTTGAGTTTTTCCATGAAGTCCGAAACAAATGCACACCCTTTCCTCAGTTTTACTCCTGCTCGTGGCTATCATTGTCCCCATTATTGAGTAGAGCTTGTGATTTCCAGCCAAGTCTTTGAGAATATGTGGTCTTGAAATCTAATAATAAACTTAAAGGAGCCTTTCATTGATTCAGTGATTTTAATTATAGTCTTGGACACATAATTTGATCATTTTTAACATCCTGAATGAAGTTATAAAGCTTTTTTGTTATAAATATCAGGGCTGTCAATTAAACTAACATGTTATTTTAATGTGTAAAAATAGCGAGTTAAAATTATTGCATTTAACGCCCCCGCCCTACATAGTTCGTCTTACTTTTCATACAGGTGAGTGGTGACAAACATGAAGCAGACCAACAACTCACTGAGTGATGAAGCCTATACAATGAATTTGGAAGGCCCCAAAAATTCAGGATATCAGGGCAAAAACTCCCCTGTATGAATTTTTGTCTCATAATTACTAAAGCAATATCACTACAAGAGTGGGGTTTTTTTTGCCCTGAACGAGTGCAAAAGTGATATTGATTTTATACAATAGTTCAATAAACAAGGAGTTAATATTGTGCTATATTTTACTTTAATATTGTGCCATTTACTTTATTCCTGAATGAAATGACTTGATGACTTAATCATTTAGACATTAACTGCCACCAGTTTTGGTTTAGTTTATTTAGAGTTCCATTTAATTAAAAAAAACTTGTTTCCATATTAATGTAAAACCCATTAAAAATGTTTACTTCACGCAAAAGTGAAAATTGTCATCATTTGTTCACCTTCATAGCCATTGAACCCTAAAAGTTTGTGTAATAAATTCGCTGCTTTTTGTAATGACTATTTGATGCTTTTCTCGTTTAACACATTAATGACTTTAAATAGTATATTGTAATTTGATTTGGAATTAATTAGTACATCGTGTAATTATTTTTTTTTTTAAATAATCACTTGACAGCCCTAATACATACAGTAATATAATATTTTAATATGAATGTTTTTATAAATATTTTTTAATATTAGCATAAAATATTACAATAAAATATGATATTAGTTTTAATTGTATTTCATTCTTCATAAGCATCTAAAACATGAATTGACAGAAAATGTACAGTTATATTTCAGCGTTTTTCAGGGATGATATGGTCGGGTCACCTGCAAACTAGCTGCCTCTATCACTCCTGAGTCCTGAAAAATGCTGTCAATTAACTAAATAAAGCAGTTTCTTTAAATATACATCTCTCCTTTCTCTTTATGGCTGTTTAATATTTGGGATGAACAACTTTTGGCTGCTGTTCTGCTTCAGTATTTTTGATCCGTGTGTAACCTGTTCTAATCTTTCTGTAAGGATTCTTGAACATTCTTCTCAAGAATCGGTTTTACTGCCGCCTCTCTTCTTTTTTTTTCCTATAGTCAACCTTTGTTCTTTTTGAATCATTAGTTGTACCCTGAATTGATTAACAGAGTCAGAGGTTTGAGCATAAACTTACTCGCTGAAGCTTTTCACTGCATGCACTAGTGACCTATCAGGGTCCCTCAACTCCTTGACAGTAACATTGGCCTTTAATTGTTACTGTGCCAGCAAAATAGCAAATTTAAATATTTCTATAAAAGTTATAGTCTCTAGAATTTATTTATTTATTTATTTGTGTGTTTTTACCGTTGTATCCATCTTTATGGATATATTCAAATATGTTCAAATTCTATTAGTATATTTAAATGTTTAACCATGTCTCTCCAAGTTTTATAGATGTTTATATGCACATATACTGAATTTATTATTATTAAATAAATGTCAACAAAACATACTTATTCTCTGTAAATGTACTTCTTTTCTGCAGTCATATTTTAGTATAATTGAACAGTTCCAAAACAACACTGCCAAATTATAAATCAAGAATATAACCATGTAAAGGAATCTTATTTTTTCTTTTCGTACAGCCCACCATGTTTAATCTTTGTTTCTATCAAGAACTGTAATGTGATTTTAGATATGGGAGGATTTATTTCAATATGTTTTATGACTCTGCTCTAGTATTAACGACCATGAGTAGTTTGAATCTGTAATTCCATAACGTATATCTCATAAAAACACGCATTTTAATAATTTACAGCTAAAACCTTTTTTTTTTCATCATTAAAAGTGCTCTAGGCCAATTTGTAAGCTAATTTACCCATACAGATCCTCTTTCATGCCTAGAATGAGCTGAGGTTGTCAGTTCTTGAACTGCACTGAACAGAAATCATCAGGGCCCGAGCACCGATAGTGCAAGGACCTTTTTGGAATGGCTCTGTTTGTTTTCTGTTGACATTGTTTTTTTGTTTTGTTTTTTGCCCCAGTCACAGACAAACAACAACAAAAACAGTGTAGTAAGCAGCAGCACCAAAGACAGCAGCATATCATCCACTGCACCAATGGTACCTCATCTTAACTTTTTATTTCCTTCATTCATAACCTTTCCTTTTCTTAATTCGTAAGTCTTTGTTTAGTAAAAGGCTTTATCAGTTTGTCCCATACCTGTTATTGACTTCCACCACTCATCGCTCAATCCACTCAGATGAAGATGTGTGACGTTACTCGTGGTTTTTGATGAGTTGAACTAAAACATCTGGTCTGTGCCTGTGGATTTCTCTCTGACTTCCTATTTTACCCAAACAAACTCGCAGGAGAAGTTTGACAGCTTAGCAGACAACCCCTGTGCTTTTCTTTAAGAAAAAAACGTTTCTTTTTGTTCAGTATCTAACCATATTAAAGTGAGTTAACATTTACTTAGGCTAGTAATATGTAGATAATCCCTGGTTGCATCTCTTAATCTCACAGTCGAGTCTCCAAGGGTAAAAAAGGATGATTGTATGTCAGGAAGCAGAGCTGCTCTGTTTGTTCTGAAGATGCAGTCCCTAACTTTTATTATGGGTAATTGCTCGTTTACCCAGTTAACAGCCTTCAGAGGACATAGTGCTACTTCAGAGGTACTTCAGTTCTGTCAACAAACAAATTTGTCTACTGCACGCACACCCAGTCAAAGAACAGTGTGGTCTAAAAGCTGAAGATCATTGTATCAGCAAGAAAATGTGAAGGGGAAAAGAAAGAGTATTTAATTGATATGTAATATTTTATTTAATTAATATTATTTAAGTATTATGTTCAGTAGTGTTTGCACAGACATTGAAGTTTTTTTTTTCTCTCAGTAGTGTATCAAATGAAATTGTAACTGGTTCTCAGCACGTAGGGACTGCATCTTCAGGTCTGCGTTGACAGGTTGCTTGTTAGAGGGTGTTGTGTTAGTGGTGGTGGAAATAAAGTAGGATCTAGTGCGCAAGACTGTTTGTTTATATGTGGGGTGTGTGTATGTGCAAAGGTGGGATCAGTGCTTTGTGTTTTCTGGAGAAATAACATACTGTGGCATTGAAAGATAACTGTTTGTGCAGTGTTAATCATTTCTGTTATGTCTGTGTGCTGTTGGTGACTGGGGTTGGTCATGGAGAGAGACTTCTCAAGCCTATTGGCTACTTTCTTTTCCACTGACTCTCGGTGGTTAGAAGTACCCAATCTTTGCATGCGTTTCCATTGAACTTCAAGTTCTTTGTATAATGTCTTTCTTTACAAAACATTATAGTTATTGATACAGGGGCCTCAATGTATTTGGATACCTAACCCACACCTAAACACAATTTAATGTCATTGTTATATGTCGCATTTTTTTAAAAAGGGAAAGTTTACCTAAAAATTAAAATTCTATCAACATTTATTCACCCTTTAGTTGTTCCAAACCGGTATACATTTATTTGTTCTGCTGAACACAAAGGAAGATATTTTGAAGAATGTTTGTACCCAAACAGTGCCATTGACTTCCGTAGTATGGAAAAATACTATGGAAGTTTGGCCCTTTTGTATACGCATTATTAGCTTACTGTACAAACGCAGAAGTCTCCAACGCTCCTGACAGTTGGACAGTCCCGTCATGCTAGTTGTGGAGTCAGGGTTCCCTCACCTTCTTCCCTCTGCCCCGCATGGTAAACTCTCTCCTGCCTCCCCCAGGAATCACAGACCACTGTCGTGCACAATCCAGCCGATGGCATCAAGGTAAGCCACCTCTTTTAGCTCTGCCATTGAACACGGGTCATTAGAGCTACTTCCTAACCCACAAGCCCCAAACTTCACAAATATCACTCAAGGGAATGGGTCTTGCCCTCATGCTTGGTTGGCTGGTTTGTGCAGGGCTCGGTGTGTTCCTGTCAGGGGTCTGTGTGTGTGAGGGTGTGCTGGGGTACATCTGTGCTTGCGGGTGATTCTTTGTGTGTGTGTGTTTGCTGGTTTACAGTGTGTGCACCATATATTGTTCCACATGGTTTATAGACCCTGTCTGCAAACCTGTTTCTGTACTACTTTTTCGGGCTTCCCACCTTCATATAACCACCCCTCCATCTTGCATATTGTTTCTCTCTCTCTCTCATATCACAGGGGTCTACAGAGAGCTGTAACACCACAGAAGAGGAGGACATGAAAGATAAGAAAGGTACGCTATCAACTCCTCATGTACTTTGCATGTCTTTCTTTTGTTCTCTGGGATCTACAGAACAGGGTGTAAATATTTCTTAAACGTGTCATTAGAATCAGAGGTCATGTTTACACCTGATATTTAGATCTTAGATCTTTGATATTAGAAAGATGCTTCACAAATACATTTATTTTTAAGATGGTTATTTGTCTATTTTGATTGAGTGTGTACAGTAGGAAAAATCCATTTTAGATTTCCAAACATTCCTTTTGCAAATATTATTATGCGGTGAGATTTTTGTATGAATAAAGCAGTCAAACATCAGATGGTATATATGGTCCACACCGAGATCTGAACTCTGCATTGAGTTTGTCTGAGATTAGATAAAGAAACAGAAGCACATGAGACTGTCTAAATCCATATAAGGACATTCTCACATTTTTTTCAAGAGTACTTAAAGGAATAGTTCACCCAAACGTGACAATTTTCATCATTTACCAAACCAATCAAATGAGAAAACAACTCTTTTAGTATTATGAGAAAAGTACCAATGAGACTGTACAAATTTGAATTTGCCACCAATTTAACAAAACAGAAAATAGTTAAGGATTGCCTTTACTCAACCTCACATCGTTTCAAGCTCATAAGACTTTCATTTATCTTCTAAACAGAAAAAAATAGATTTTTAATGAAATTTCAGAAATTTCTGTCCCTCCATTGAAAATCCATTACATTAAAACATTGATGCTTAATTAAAAGTTTGTAAAGAGATGGGAAAAGAAATACATGAATCAAGAGGTTTAATCCAAGTCTTCTGAAAAGACATGATTGGTTAATATGATGAACAGATTTTATTTAGGTTTTTATTTACATCATTGTTCAACACGCATACATCGAGCACATCAAATATGAACCAATGATATTTGTCTCGTCAAGCTAGTACGGTTGACCTTCTTTTTTTGTTTTGTTTTTTATATTAACAGAAAAATTGTCAAGAACGCATACAATGCATTTTATGTAGTGTTTCTGACTACCTCTGAATGTGGTTTCAATGAAAAGATCTCAAATTGCTTTGGACGGACATTAATACCAGATGTGAATGGAGTCGAGGCTTGTATACTTTCCCAAATAGTGTTAATGAAGGCCAGAGGGAATAAATATTATACATGTTGTGAGAGATTGAGTCAAGTCAAGTCAGGTATTGACAGTGAGATTGATTCCTGTGTGGTGAAAAGACCTTCATGGTATGATAATTGCTTTGCATGTGTTGACGGCCAGCTTGTCAGCTCTAGATGCATTGCTGTTCACTACAGCTTCAGCTATTGTGTAGTATAAAGGACCAAAACAGGGTCAGACTGACTGAATTGCTATCATGAATCAGCACAAGCTTTGCTATGAAAAGGAGCCATGCTGTGATTGCCAAAGTTACCATGACACTGATGAATCACAAAGTCTTGTGTTCTCATAATGAGTGTCCACAATATCTGAGGGAATATTCGTTTTACAGCAGTGACCTTTACTGGCAACAAATACTCCTTCTGAGAATTACCGAGTCTCCATATCACATCTCAGTGTGTTGTCTAGCAGAGTCACATGGTGGTTCATTACCACAGCAATATTGCACAATGGGTTCAACTCAATTACGTATAATCATGGCACCATTCATCTTCTGATTGGCCTTTTGATCAATTCTGAGCTTCTATATTGGTTTTTGAGGGCTGTTAGATAATAAGATACCTTAATCATTTCTATTCAATCTGGGAAACACAAGCAGAGGTTTAATGAGTCAGTAGAGCTTTAGGATCATCCCTAGCTTGACACTAATCTAAGCTTGATGGTCAGGTACGCTCAATAGTCAATATACTGAGATTTAATCCTCAGAGACCTACACACAAATATATGAAGAGTTCAGATGCAAAAGCCTCTAAATGCCATTTGAAATTTTCTTCTAAAATGATCATTTTTATCAAACTTGTATATTTAAGTTCAGTAATTTCACTTAAATGACAATTAATAGGTAATCTTCATTGCCATTTAAGTGAAATTACTGAACTTAAATATACAAGCTTGATAAAAATGATCATTTTAGAAGAAAATTTCAAATGGCACTTAGAGGCTTTTGCATCTGAACTCTTCATATATATATATATATATATATATATATATATATATATATATATGTATGTATATATATACTGTATATATATGTGTATGTATATATATATATGTATACTGTATATGTGTATGTATGTATATATATATGTGTGTGTGTGTGTGTGTGTGTGTACACTACTGTTCAAAAGGTTGTTTTTAAAGAAATGAATACTTTTATTCAGCAAGGATGCATTCAATTGACAGTAAAGAGAGTTATAATGTTACAAAAGATATCTATTTTAAATAAATGCTGTTCAGTTTGAACTGTAAATGTATCTAAGAATCCTGTAAAAACTAAAAATATATTTTCAGCATTGATACATTAGTCAACATATGAAGTAGATTAAAAACTTTGATCAAAGTTGTCCTAGGACAAGAACGGATATTGTTCAAAATTCATGTATAACTTTGATGAAACGTTTTGATCCACTTCAAATGTTGACTACTGTAATAAGAATTGTTTTTTGAGCAGCAAATCGGCATATTAGAATGATTTCTGAAGGATCATGTGACACTAAAGACTGGAGTAATGATGCTGAAAATTCAGCTTTGGTATCACAGGGATAAATTACATTTTAAAATATATTAAAGTAGGAAAATGTTATTTTAAATTAAGTAAAAATCATAATATTGTGAAATAATATTTAAAAAAAATGTAGTCAATCAAATGAATCCCTCTTGTCATCATGATGTTTTACCTAGTTTCATCCTGAAGATATTTTATTTAAATAACCATTGCAGTTCTTCCAACAGTGAGTCTCTAATGGTTAAACCTTAGAAATGATCCACTTGCGTCATAGCAGAAAGGCCCAAATATCTCACATTTTATTCGAGGGTGCAAAAATATTTTAGCTTTATCTAAAACAAACTTTTAGAAAAAATAATGCTTATTTCGTATTTGTTGTTGTTGTTGTTTTCTACATAACATTACCTTTTATATTATTTTCTGCTCTTAAGTTGCATGCACATTGTGTCTTAGCATGAGTGTTGTGTGTGCTATTGATATTTTTGGACAAGTATCTTGCAAATTGTGTCAGAACAAAAGGCAAGCTGGAAAAGGTTTGTGCCTTGTGGTATAACTTACCACAACAAATGTCACATTTTTTCCCTGAATTGTCTGTGTCAGTATCGGTGGGCGGGGCTAGCAATGACAGTGCAGTGGTCAGCCAATGCAGCGGCTCCGATGAGCCGGCTCCTCAGCCCGAGGCTTCTCCCCCCTGCCCACTACCCAGTAAGTCGACTGCTACCGCAGTGACCTTATCAGTGGTTCCTACAACTCCCTCTTGGACTCATCTGATCTTTACCTCACATTCTTTGCGTTTCTACTGCTCCCACTGCTAACCTAGAGTATTTCACCTTTCTAAGCTTGTCATTATGTTTCTCTAATATATCTGGCTGAGATGGACTCACTAGACACCTACATTGTTAAATGTTGTATTTTGGTGTCAATATGAAAGGTCATATCATACATTTCAACTTTATTATTGATTTATCATTATAGCCAGGCAGCAGTTTTATTGATTAAATGTGATACATAAAAAGTTTTTGAAATGATCCATTTGGTAAAAATAAACTTAAGATAATCAGATGTCAGATGTTTTTTATATTGCTCGTCTTTCTGACTGTGTTAAAGTGTGATGTCAGAAATTTGTGGTTGTTCAGATTGAGTCATATTTACTATTTAGTGTCAGTAAATTATCTTTTTGTACTGAGGAGTTAAAATGAATGCCATGGAGTGTTTTTGTAGTTTATCTCAAAAGCTCAGGGAACATTTGATTCCTTATGATATGACCCCTTTAAGAAAATAATATGGCATTTTTATGGCTTTCGTGAGTAATTGCAACTAAAATGTACTCCGCACAGCAATCAAGGACTGAGATTGTCATTTACCTGATTTGGAGTCTCTCGCCGTCCACCATCTTTGCCCTTTTACTCATGTACGTCCTCACCTCTGACATGGAAAGAATTGCACTGACCTTCTCAGTCAGAGTGACCTTTTCATTTATTTATCTGTGACACTGAATACTTTGAGTGTGACAGATGAGCAGAGGGACCGTGCTGAGACCGCACACGCCAGACATCTCTCAACACATGCACACACTGTGCCTAGATCTACTCAGTATGGCCATTACTCCTCTTGTGTTCTTCATTTACTCCTATTGCTTATGCCAGTTCAGTATACTGATTATATAACACAGGCCGTCTTGCCTATACGTCTCTGCTCTTTCTTGGCTGCATGTTGAGTTCAGAGACTGCTCAAACCACTGAAACAGACTGCCGCAGGTCTTTGTTTAAAAAAGAGAGAGGAAAAAAACCCTTGAGATCTGCCACCATCTGCTGGACTGTTTAAACAAGCACTGCCAGCTTTCTGTTGCAGTGCTTGAACATGCTCTAATCCTCTAAATCGTTTTCATACATATGTATCACGTCTCCTATTGTGTATTTAATGTTCCTTATTCATATTCAGTTATAATCTAATTACTGAATTTATTTCTGCAGTGTTTTCTGTGTGACATGCAGTGGTTTAAGCATGGTTTGCAGTAGTTTTATGTTTTATGAAGCATGCAATATAATCAGCGGTTCTCTGCCTTTTAGGCTCTCTAACACAATATTCAACCCCCTTTCCCACACATTATAGGATATATAAGACATTTCAGGTATTTCTGCTGTATGAAAAAGCCTGCAAAAAACAGCTATATAGCTATACATCTTGATTCTCTAGATTTTTAATTTAGATTAAGTGTTTATTTTAATATAATAATAATGTATTAATTTATTTTTAATTCTTAATGCACACACAATGACTTAAAACTATTAAGTCAACCTGAATCCCCTCTGGAAATTGACTGTCCCTTGGTTGAGAACCACTGATCTAGATGAATTAGTGACTGTCTATGATTGGAATACTACTAACTAGTATTACACAGGCTACTATTTAACAAAAAAAAAATGGAAATAAAATAGAATTTAAATATAAAATTATAAATACTTGGTATAAAAATTGTCTCTTGCAGACATTTTGTGAATAAATGGATGGTAAAAATAAAAATTCTTATCACAATAGAAATTGAAGGTGAATCTGAGCTCATTTCATTGTGGGATATAGTATTTCATGGTCATTTCTGTTTAATACTGCATGTTTTGTCAAGTGTAACTGGTCTTTCAGCTCTGCATACAGAAAATGTGCTTATTGTGCACAGAATACATGCAGCTGTAGCAATAGTAGTATACTATTCCGAACACAGCCTATATCTGTTTAGTGTTCACTGTTTGTCAGACTTTTGTTTTGCTGTGGCATAGTTGCAGTTTTGTTCATGTGTCCCCTTGTCTTGCAGCCGAACCACCACATGATGTTAAGAATGTTGCTTGGAGCAGTTCAGGTCAGAGCTCCTGTCCTGATTTAGAGCCTGCTGTACCTGCTCCAGCCTCCACAACACCAGGGGGCAGTAGCGTGCACAGGCGGCAGTGTAAGTCTTAGACTGCTGATTTAGTGACAGAGAATTTGGTGAATGGTGAATTGATGTTTTCTAAATAGACATCCTGACTTACCCTCTGGTTTTACAAAAGTCGCTGCAATTCATCACACTATTACAGTCCTCTAGCGAAACATATCCATCCGCAGTACGAGTGTGAACTGTTTGTTCTTTGTTTGGCTTATGGTTACTGAGCTGGTTGAAATCATAAGCGTTTAATAATCATTGAATACAAGTCATTGAAGACCTCTGCTTGTGCTAAAATCAGGATGCTTGGGTAGATGCTGGAAGACAGTTTCCTGTTGAATCAATGAGGTTTGTGGGGCAGGAGGAGCATAACGTTGGTTTGCAGTTTTCAAATAATGGATGTGGCTAAACCCCTTGATTGTGTTCTTGTGTTTCCTCCTGTCTCTCCAAACACCAGTACGAAAGCAGGAGATCATTAAAATCACAGAGCAGCTGATTGAGGCCATCAACAACGGAGATTTTGAAGCTTACACGTAAGTACTGTTTGTATATCCTGTTTTGATATATCACTGATTAACATTGTGAGCATTTTATGGATTGTGATCATTTTTGTTCAATAAAATGTTAATGCTGTGCATATAGAAAATATTTATATTTATTAATAAGAACAAACCCCATATTTAAGATTTAGCATTTTGATTGATATTAACATTTTGAAAATATTGTTTCATCAACACTTTTGGTGGATATCTAAAAAAGCCCTAGTGTGTTTAATTAAAACATGAATGAAACATTTTATGAAATAATTTGTTTAAATAAACAACCTGTTAAGATCACCAACCATTTTCTGTTATTATTAGACATTTGGTCTTTGGTCTAATAACACATTAGTACCTAGTCAACCGTTCTCTGAGATTTGTTTTCATGATAATCGAATGTATATTACCATAACTAACACACTAACATACACATTATAATGTATACTTATACATATATATTAAGGCTGTGCAAAAGTTAATTGCGTCCAAAATAAAAGTCTGTGTTTACATAATATATTTGTGTGTGCTGTGTATAATTATTTTGTATATATAAATACCTATGCATGCATGCATGCATATATTTAAGAATTATTTGCGCTTAAATTCTGTGTATGTATATATATATATATACATAATCTATATTATACAAATATAAATATTTTATATATGAATAACACATTTTCTTAAATATATACATGCATGTGTGTGTATTTATATATACAAAATAATTATACACAGCACACACAAATATATTATGTAAACACAGACTTTTTTTTGGATGCGATTAATCGCAATTAACTTTTGCACAGCCCTAATATATATATATATATATATATATATATATATATATATATATATATATATATATATATAATTTAAAAGGCAAAGTTAAACAAAAAAAAAAGTTTTATGAGGATTTATGAAAAAATTTTATGAGGATGAAAGGAATGAAACATTTTTTTATTTATATTAAGGTATTTTCATTGATTTCACTACAGAATTTGCAGGTATTGAGAGCACGGTGTTTTGCATATTCATCTCTGTAACCTTTACTGTTCCAGGAGAATCTGTGACCCTGGCCTGACTTCTTTTGAGCCTGAGGCACTTGGAAACCTGGTCGAGGGAATGGACTTCCATAAGTTCTACTTTGAGAATTGTAGGCCTCATGCTTTTTAATGAGCTAAAGTGCAATAAAGCTGTTTAAGTTTGCCCTTGAGTTGAATGGTACCTTTGTCTACTGCCTGTGTTTGACTACAGTGCTGAGTAAGAACAGTAAGCCTGTGCACACAACCATCCTGAATCCTCACGTGCACCTGATCGGAGAGGATGCCGCCTGCATCGCTTACATCCGACTGACGCAGTACATGGACAGCCAGGGCCGGCCACGCAGCAGCCAGTCAGAGGAGACGCGTGTGTGGCACCGCAGAGATGCCAAGTGGCTCAACATCCACTTCCACTGCTCCGGAGCGCCTGCCGCACCTCTACAGTGAAGCACACAGGGCAAAGGTACATACTGATCGACAGACATGTTGGTGTCGCAGCAAGTGAAATGTTATTTAGTATGGTTCATATTCTCTCCCTTAGCATGCCTGAATATTAAAGCCGATTGGAGCATTTCTTCTCCGTGCACGTCTTGCCGCCTGGAGCCCGGCCAGAAGAGAACCTCTTGAAGTTTCGAAAAACGTGAGGGAAAAAATTTACACAACTAAGAAATATATTTAAAAGTGGCCACCACTTTAGTCCAACTCTAGCTAGATGTGTGGCGGGCGGCCACGGCAGCAGCCCTGCCTTCTGGATGCTGCATGCTTCTAATGCCCACACGGGGCGCTGTATTGTCTGTAACCATAATCTCTGCTGCCCAACATTCGGAAATGGTGTTTAAAGTATTAATAATATATTGTAAAATATCGAGATCTTCACATGTGTAATTAAAAGCTGGTAGAGATGGAAGTTAGAACCAGAAATGTGACATTTTTGAAGAGCACACGCCGTTTTAAGGGGAAATGGTGTGAGTTTATTACGTTTCAGAAAACATTTTTCTGTTATGTCCTCTTTTTTTTACGCATAGAATGTGATGGCATGGCATATCAGAGGGAGCGAAAAATCTTATTAGACGTTGACGCACCAAAGTGTTGACTCTTAGACTTTGGGAAGAGGATGTTTTAATGTTGCTTTTATTTTTTATTAACAGGGGAGAATGGGGTTGGGGAAGATTTCCTTTCTGGCTTTCTGTCGTGTTTTTGTGGAACTCTTGGTTTTTAATCTCCTGAATGATGCTGTATTTGAAAGTATTTTGTGTTTTCAAGGCAAATTGGGGACAGGATTTAATATAGTTGTGCATAAATAGATATTTATAACGAGGAAGGACAAAACAGTCTGGGGGAAAAGGGTGAGGAGATGTGTGTGTTTGTGTAAGTATAAATGTTCTTTCTTGGGTTCAAGATGCTCGTTGCTGTGTAGTGTTTTGCGTAGATCTTCCCACACACTTCCACATGAGGCCTAAACTCAAGTTGGGTTGGTTTACTTGCCTTCATGTACGTTTGCACCCCTAACCTCCTGGCTCTCTGAACCTGAAGTTGCAGAACTCTCACTTACTTTGATTCAAGTTTGTTGTATGTCTCTTGGTCCGCAGGGGGCGCTAAACACTACACACAAACACGCTCACGGTTCCTCTGCTCACTCTTTTAGGCTTCCAGCTGCGTCGTGCATATCATTTTGTAGACTATAAGCATGTCAAAAAAGGGAATAAAATGAAATGGCCTGTACTGTTTTGCACACAAGCTTGAGACTCTATGCTGTTCTGTTCACTTTTTATTGTGGACTGCTTTGCAACTTCAGGTTATGAAATCCATCCATAGGGGTCCACGCTTTAGAAGAAGACCCAAACTGTCACATCACCCCTTTGTGAGTGTCTGTACACTTGTTTTGATTGTGTCTCATCATCATATATAGTGACTTGTGTGGTTTTGGCAAAACAGTGATCACCTGAGCATCCACAGGCTGGTTATTGAATGAAAATGACTTGGTGAATGCAGTTCCAGGGTGTTTCGGGGTCCATTTTGTGGGAGAATCTGTTCTGGGGACATGGATTTTTATTTTTATTTTTTAAGGTCTTGTTTTATTTTATTTTATTTTTTTCAGTGTAACCTGTAAATACTTATGCAGATCATTGACGAGGGATGATTCCATCTCTTAGCCAGTCGTCTTCATCCGACTTTCAGTAAAGTTAAAATGCGTAGTTAAAAAATGTCGGTTAAAGCACATTATGCTCCCTTTAAATTTGATCTGTGTGACTGTCATACATTGGAACACTGTGTTATTATGTAGAATCCTGTGTGTGAATTGTGATGCCTAGGGGACTTGCCGTTTTCCCCTTTACTCTGTGCTAAGCCATTTCTTGTGACACATTGGGCAAATGTTGCACCCAAGTTTATATGTTGAAAAAAAGGGAGGAAAGAGAGTACTCCTGCCCTACGGCATCTTGTTAGTGAGTTCACTTGTCCACAGATGAAACCGTCTGGCACTGTGATGTCTGCCATACCTTCATCCAGCGCTCTCTGTTGCAGTGTGTGTTCTAACAGTGTGTGATCAGTCCTAGTCTCTGCCTGGCCACTTCCTCCACTCAGTGTGTCCTCTCAGATATGAAAAAGTGCAGTTTAGTCTGTTAAACTTCCATAAAAAAAAAAAACGTAAATGGTTAAGAGTTTCCAGATGCAGGAGATTATAGTTCTTGTATTTTTTATGACTGTTAGATGGACACAAACGCCTTTGTATGATAAGGGAATGATTCCTGAACTAAATAAGTCTCACAACCAAACCATATATGCAGTTCAGCAGAAGGAAAATATGCATGTGTAACTTTCTTGTAATAATTTTCACTGTCTGTGTTGCCTAAATTTGAAATGTGTGTATATTACCTGCATCTTCAAGGTAAATGACATGTGGCTCTGAGATATGGTTTCCAATGCTAAAATGCTCATTTTTTTTAAAGAAATGGACTAAAAGAGATTAACAAAAATTTAGCTTGGTATGTTGCCCCATTCTTGTCAGTTTTTTTGCATTGTAACCATATATGATGGGACTACATATGATTATACTCTGAGGTTTAATTGGATGCTGGATTTTTTTGCATGACCATACAATTAATAAAACTATGAATTTAAATCTATCAAGTGTTTGTTTGAATGTTGTTAAACCATCATAGCTTTGTTATTGTTGAAACATTTGGAAGCATTTAATAAAAGATAAACTCAACATCACTGTCTTTCTGCTTGCAATTGAAGCTTACCTGATTACACGAGTACAAGACAAAGTACTCGGGAAAGTGTCTGTGTTACGCAAGTTACTTAGGGCCCTCTGGCTCTCAAAGATAGTGTAAAGATGTCATTTAGTGTAAATAAAAATGTTAAATTATCCAATTGTGGATCAAACTTAAGAGGAGTCATGTGGACACATTTTACTATATAGCCTACTACTTCATGATTTGTATTTATTTAATTACCGTTTTGGACTAGTGTGGCAGGCAATAACATGACATGCGTCTTAACGTATGGCTATGGCTTGTTCATACCTCCAGATTCAGTATTGGTCTACTGTGTTTTGTTAAAAATGTTAAAAATTTGTTAAAGATGAAATTAAATTTCAATTTGCGTCAGTACACATCAATAATCAAAACTTTTTTAGAAATAAACAGTGCTTTAAAAAAATGCCATCTGGGCTAAAGTTTGCATTCTGTGTTTAGAGAAACTATAATTTTATTTAGTTTTGATCGTAAATCACACATTTGGAAATACATTTCAGCTCTGTTATACTTTTTCTGTGATCCCAGTGCACAGTCACTTTCAGAAAGCGTTTATAGAGCTGTCAACCAAAATTTGGATTCAGTGTACCCAAAAATGAAAATTCTCTAAGTATTTACTCACCCTCATGTTGTTCCAACCCCGTAAGACCTTTGTTCGTCTTCGGAACACAAATTAAGATATTTTTGATGAAATCTGAGAGCTGGATCACTCCTGCATACTAGTCCATAGGCTTCTTGAGGGATTGAAACTTGCCGGCCTCGAAAAGTTATTAAAGACATTGTTAAAATACTCCCAAGTGACTACAGTGGCTCAATCTTAACTTTATCAAGCGACGAGAACACTTTGTGCGCAAAAACAAACAAAAATAATGACTTTATTTCAACTATTCACTTCCTTCTCTATGGACCTCTAGTCAGTTTACGTAGTGTGATAGCATAGAGCTACGTCACACGTAGGCTCACTATTGGCCGACGCTGGTCATGTGTGAAAAATCGTACTAACCCCCCAGACTTTTGAACCTTACTGAATTATCACTTGCGAATGTAATAAAATATCGTTTATGTCTAAAATGTATAGAGATTAAAGTCTTACTCATGTATGTGGAAATAAATTGTCACCAAGTCTTTTTTAATTTCCCACTGAGGTCAGGTATGTGCGTGTGTGCTTGTCTAAAGAAAGATTGATTGGCCGAGTGTCCCAGTTTGGCCGCCAAGAGAACAGGTCTGCTGTCAGTGTGTGTACAGATGCAATGATAAAACACACTGTTCCATGCCACAAAATTAGAAGGTCCTGATGTTATAATATAACCCAAAAGAATAACCACAAACTCAACTGACAGCAGTCTAATTCCTTGACCACCCTTTATAAAAAACAAAGGTTAGATTATAAGATGTTTTTCAGTGATAGTTTGTGTACATTAATAATTTATTTCAATTTCAGACTCGAATCAACATGTTGCTATTCTAAAGTCGGCAAAAAGCTTGTCTGCTTAGCAAGAGAGGCAAAGGGCTATTTTTATAGGAGTGATGTTTCCCCCCTCCCTTCACGCCAGCTCTTGAGTGACAGCACAGCTGTGATGAACTAGTTCCTACCTTCATCCAACACGAGATTCCACTTCATAGGGAGACGGTGGGTATCTCTTCTCTTTCCCTCTCTATTTTAACTTCCTTTATGGCTGCGCCCCTATCTCAGGGTGTGGGAGGGGATCTGTGTGTATTCGTGGGACACACTCAGCTCAGGTGGGCTACTAGAAGGACATAGTTGCAGTAGTAGTTGTCTTCTCTGTGGGGGCCCTGTAATAACATGGACCGTGCGAACTGAGGGCCCCCCCGGCCAACAAACTGAACCATAGACGCAAGCACAGACCGCACCATGGTGGCTGAAGAGGTTATCATCACCCTATCCGGAGGAGCACCATGGGGCTTCCGACTACAGGGAGGAATCGAGCACCAGAAGCCTCTCCAGGTCGCTAAGGTATGGACACATCAGAATGAAATTAACTTAAAATGGGTGCACTATACAACACTTTAACACTTTTAGGCCTGGTTTCACAGATAGGGCTTAGACGTTGGACATTAGGACATTGAAGTTGCTTTAATAAATGTGCTGTAGAAAACAAACGTTACTGGTGTGCATCTTGAGACAAAACATTGACAGTGACATTTTAAGATATGTCAGTGCAAGTTGCTTTCAGTTAAAACAGCTCAAACATGCATTTTAGTCTGGAAGAGGCTGTGAAATGGGGGGTGGACGTTAGGTCTGTCTACATTTATTCAGTTCTGATGAAACTTAAGATGTTTAGAAGATGTAATGGACACCAGAAGCACAGGCCCCTGAACTTTGAGTGTGGTGTGGAACTGATCCTTCACCAAAAAAGCAAAATGATTCAGAGCTGTGAACTTACTAGCACTATCAGAACGGTAGAGAAACTCCTTAACATTTTGAGTCCTAAATAGAATGTGCACTAACTGTAAATTTAGCTATAGTAATAATTCAAGGGTATATGACTCTATAAATCTTCATAATTTGCTGAAATATTTGATATGCAATTTATGACTGTAGTAGCTCATGAGAAGCTACTGTCAAGTGTTTTTCTATAGTACATTTTGATTTGTAATAACTTAAACATTGTAATGTACGTGAATAAGGATGTTGAACTTTATACTCTCGCACACGATTGTCATCGGGCTTTCAAGGTTTTCCGGTCATATTTAATCAAATTTGCCCTAATTAAATCTAATTTGGTCCCACGCCACACCATGCTTGTCATCTCTCTCACCAAATGGGTCTACTTTCTTCCAATTCCAGGAAAAATTGTTTACAATGTCCTGTATAATATAATAGATTTACCAAGTAATCATAAAGCAGCTGGTCTGTTCGATGGTCATGTTGATGTCATTGATGTTTGTAATTGTATGAAATGAAAATGATTTAGTATTTTGGTTTAATCTACCAAATTAATCATTCAGGCAAGGAGTAGCAACACGGACTATTTTCTGTCTATCTATATAATAATGTTATCCGTTTATGGTAGTTTTATATATCCATTAATCTGGGCTATCATGTACTGTTTTTTATTGGTATCTGCTTGTTATCAAACAGGAATTCGATTAAAATAATGGTTTGGATGTTTAGACAGGGCAGTTTACAGATCCAGTTCACCACTAGGTCCTGAACCTGTTTCTCTTTCGATGTGGAGTTTGCATGAATGTACACTTTGGTTTCCCTTACAATTCAATTCAAATGCAGGATAGATGAATTGGAGACACTACTTAAGAACTTTGTAAATGCATATGACCAAATTCATGTCACTCGTTGTGATTCCTTGGCAGGTCTACTTTTTAAAGATGGTAAGAATATGAAAAGGTCAATTCAATTTCGACCTATTCATACATTATCAATTTACATTAATCCCGTAGGTGCGTAAGCGAAGTAAAGCATGTCGGGCCGGACTACGTGAGGGAGATGAGCTGGTGGCCATCAATGAGAATTCGTGTGGGAGTCTGTCGCACGCAGAGGTCATGAACCTGATCGACTGCATGCCAGGAACGCTACACATCCGAGTTAGGAGGTAAAACATCTTTTACTTTGCAAATGCTTATGTGTTTGTTTAACTCAAATGGGAGCTGAAATTAAATGATTGTATTGACTGTATTTAGACGAAGCCAGGGCTGCTGTGAGATATTGTTTCTGACCACCCCTGTGCTATTTTACCCCCTCACATGTCTATCAGGGCACCGGCTGGCTTCCAGTCGGTGGTTCTTGTTGCTCGAGCTCCTTCTCCCCGCATTGATAAAGAGTACCGTGCTGCCCTTAGGGCCATGTCACCATCCAGCTCCCGACCTCACCAGTCCAGTGTGCGGCAGATACACCGTGAACCCCTGATGTCCCAGACCGGACGCAGTGGACTGACCTCCCCGCCGTGCAGTGAAGCCTACTACGGAGAAACGGACAGCGATGCAGACGTGGCTGCTCATGAGAGGCAACGCAAACCAAAACGACGCAGTCCCAGCAATTCACCTGGCAAGGCTGCTCGAGCCTCACCAGAGGGAGCAGAGACTTCAGAAATGAGTGGGTATGACAGTGCCTCGGATGCCCAAATGTACAATCTTTTGGGGCCTAATAAGAGGGAAGATGCATTGCCTGGTGTAGCCCGCAGAGAAGTGATTTACCAGCCCCCTCCCCATGGAGCCTGGTCCTCACAGACCTCAACGGAGACCTCGTCCATGAGTGCGGATGACCAAAACCCACGAGAAGCGCTAATGGAAGAAGACAGTGGGTTTCAGGAGCCCTCAAACCTTCCCCCTCTGGTTTCTCGAGAGAGAGCCAAAGAAGCTCTTATGCTGAGCTCTCGTAGTCAGTTGGTTCCCATGGTTGGTCCAGTTGACAATCCAGTGGATGAGGAACTCACATTAACATACATGGATAAAGCAAAACAAGCAAGTGAGTATAGTGAGAGTATTTCTCTTGTGATTGGCTTACTGCCATGAACACTGCTTTGTAAATATGTTCTTAAAGTCACTGTTTGTGGTTGCCTGCATGTAAACCTTTGAAGAGAAAAGGGTTGATCATACTGAGTAGCCCCCACAAGCGTCTATATTTGTCCTGAGGCTCGCAAGATTGATAACCTGAGTACTGCTTTGCATGAGCTGGCTGAAGCATCTCCAGCTGCTTGCTCATATCAGGTGACAGTGCGCCTCATAGGCCTCATTCTCTTCACCTATATTCTCAGCTGAAATACTGGACAGTATTGTTAGTATTCTCAGTATTGTTTTCAGACATGAACAGCCAGAATCTAGCTGGAAAGGAATTTAGAGTCACTTAAATGTAATCCGTCACAAATTAGCAAACATCAGAAGACAGGTTAGTCTCCATAAAATGAGATACGCACCATTAGTTACACAGGTTTTACATTCCAGTGCCTGGACACTAGTAATGCAGTGTACACGCACTGGTATGACAGCGATCCTGGACTGCAGCCAAGGAATGTGTGTTTGTTGATCCCAGATCAGGTGGTAAACAACACATTGGCATCTGTGTTTATGCTGAGATTACTTGCTGTGGAATCTAATGTGCTATTAATAGAACATTAATGTTAAATATGTTTGAAAAATATGTACGATGATAACCATTCATTCATTCAGTGCAAACAGTTATTAAATCCAACGAAATGGCTACACCTCATGATTTACATTCATTCTAGTTCAATTAATTGAATAATAGTTGGGTTTAGGGATTAAGTTAGTGGTGAGGCTTAGTTTTAGGTTTGGGTCATGTACCACAGTAGCATTTTTATAAAGTGTACAAGCATATTCAGAGCTACAGCTATTTGAAGCACTGACATTTCAAGCAACAGCATAAATAAACAGTCATACATCTAAAGACAACTCTAATGTGTACTCTAAACACTCTCTTGCTCTTCCCAGGGACCACAATTAAGTATGTCCCCATTGTAGACATCAGTTTGGCACAATGCTCTTTTTTTCATAATTGCTATAGATTAATATAATGAGTGGCCCTGATGCTAAATGCTTTGATTTAAAACACATGTTTAATAAGTTATGATGTGAAAACTTTTAAAAGATTTTTAACTATCCAAACCGCTCCTAACAGAGGAGTAAAGTTTAGCAAGTCATTGATGGGCACTGATTTTGCACAATAATACAGTATTATTTCAATAATGATACTGACTGAATAAAGTGAATGGTGTACAGCCATAAAAATACATTTATAATAAAATTCTGCCTAAAACCTTTCATCTCATGTTATGCAGAATTGAACCGTGGAGAGACGGCCATGGACAAACAAGTGAAAGAAGCTCGGTCCAAGTGCCGCACCATCGCCTCACTACTGACGGATGCACCAAACCCTCATTCAAAGGGCGTTTTGATGTTTAAAAAGCGCCGGCAACGCTCCAAGAAATACACACTGACCAGCTTTGGAAGTGTTGATGAGGACATGAGGCAAGACTCTCAAGAAGAGGATGGCATATTTCCTGGCAGCGAATCAGAATTTGATGAGGAAGGTTTCTCTGCTGCACCGGACCCCACATGGGACAGCGACTATCTTGAGATGCTAGAGAAAAGATCTGCTTCCAGAGGTCAGGAAGGAGAGGGTGGTGCTCTCAGTCCTGGTTTGAGTGATACTTCTGGGAAGGGGGCACAGTTGTTTGAGCAGCAGAGGAGAAGGGCTGAGGAACATGCAAAGAAAATGGAAGCTGCGCAAGAACAGTTACAAAGCCAAATGCTGGGCGTTGTACTGAAAGAGACACAATCACTTCCTCAACTACAGACACTGCAACCTCAACCACAACCAAACTTATTGACAAAGCCCAATGTCCAGCCACCATCTGTTGCTCCAAAACCTGCCAGACCTTCGAAACCAGCAGAAACACAAAACATGACACAGATGAGCCCACCTAAGGCCATTCCTGCTGTCCCTGTTATGGTTAGCAGGGATACTTTAAGCACAATGGTGCCAGCCCCCTCTGTCTTGCCCCAAACTAATCCCTCAGTACCTTCTGCTGAAACTATGATGGTTCCACCACCAACTCCTCTACCAGAATTACCTGCCAGCTCTGTGTTAAATAGAACTGCCCGTCCATTTGCCCCAGGCTGCGTTATCAATCGGGCAGCCACCGCTCCTGTCGTGTTTCGCCCTGCAGTCAGTAGAAAGACGCCCAGACCTGTTTCGGTGGCTGTGGTGGTACCATCAGCATCAGAAGAGCCTGCCATGGGTGTCACGCCTGTTTCCTTTGTAAGCCAAGTCACAATGAATAAAATGAGTGAATATGTCCCTTCTGAAATGATACCTACACCGCCCTTTATGCCTGGAAATTCTGTACCTCCTCCTGCTTCTGTATCCATGGAATCATATTCTCAACCTGCTCTTCACTGCTCCTCTGTGGAAAACATCCAGGTTGCATCAGTGCCACCTCCCGTAGTTCAAACCAAAGAACCTACCTTTCTTGCAAATGAAAAAACAGCTGTTTCTTCTGCAATCCCTGTTGACAACATGGTGACAACTTATGAGACCCCTACAAGCCCTGTTACTTCGCAGTCTCCAATAGTTTATCGTGAAAAAAACTCTTCCTCTGGTGGCCGCTCTGGTATTCTCCAAGAGTCCCAACGCCGTAGTGCATACAAGCCAATGTTTAAGATACCTGACAGCAAGAAGAACTCACCAAACCCTGAACTATTGTCTATGGTGCAGAACCTAGACGAAAGACCCAGGTGTGTATATTCTGAACCTGAAGATATTACCCACAACATTGATGACAATAAGACAAGGGTCCCACCGCCTGTGGCTCCTAAGCCACGGGTCATCCCAGAAATGTCCCAGATCTCTCAAGCAGAGGGAAAAGGTGCAGAGCTGTTTGCTCGTAGACAGAGTCGCATGGGTTTGTTTGTTGTAGACTCTCCACATCTGCAGCCTGCACCTCTACAACCCCAACAATCCCAATCAGTCATAGACTTGGTCCAACCACTGGAACCCTTACCAACTCCATCCCAGTGGAAGTATTCCCCTAATGTTCGTGCCCCTCCACCAATAGGTTACAACCCATTGCTGTCTCCTTCCTGTCCTGTTGGGGTTCAGCGTGGAGGTGCCAAGGTGTCTGAGGGAAGTTTCAAAGGAAGTAAGGGAACTTATGGTGTCCCAAAAGAGGGTATCAAGGTCTTGGACTTCATGAGGCGGCAGCCCTACCAACTGAACTCTGCAATGTTCAGTTCTGGTGGCGGCATTACCACGCAGTCTTCGATCCCCTCCTACCAGAGGCAACAGAAGGAGGGCCACACTCTGACACCACCCAAGCAGATCCCAGTAAAGGCGGCACGTGTGTGTGAAATCAAACGCTTCTCCACTCCCACCCCAATGTCAGCACCAACTCTCAACCCCACAGTGATTGTACCACGCTCACGGACCACGCTTAGTGAACACTTCTCTCATTCTGACCTGAGATCCCCTCCACCTGAACCTGTGACCGAATCAACTTCAGCACCTTCACGGGCCCCAGGCCTCCCAGAGCTCCCCAAACTTTCAGCTGTCCCCATCCCTCACCCCATGCCGTACTCACCCCCAGATCCCATGTCAAGTATGTCAAGCCTAGGCTACTCTGGGTTCCAAGCTGCCAAACAGTTTAAGAGTGCTCCTGAGTTAAGTGCCCTTCCACCCTTAAAGTCTCATATTCAAGTTCCCAAACCTCGCTTTATTGCAACAAGAGGGGGTATCCAGCCCCGCGTCTGGAGACCTGGAACCCTACCTCACTGACAGTATTACTTAATATGCAAAAGAAGCTAAACCATCTGCTTCTGTTCCAGACTCAATATTACTACTTTGATCAGTGTGATCAAAGTATGATCAATGGGTTAACATCTGTTTAATATAACTTGAAGAAACATAGAAATTATATTCATATGAAAATATACTTGTGGAGAATGTTAACTTTGTTTTGAGAGTTATTGTCAAAACTTAAATGAAAAATCTAAAAATTTCTATTTTTAAACCTCCCATGTTAAAGCTTTCTTTGGGTTAAAATTATCCAAAATACATGTTTGAGAAAATACATAATTAGCCAGTGATCAAAACTCTCTGCTTGCTTTATGCCTGGCTCACACTACAGGAGTTTTAAAATCCAAACCGATTTTGAATCTGTTTGCAGCTCAAACCCAGCTCGATTCAAAGCGCCAAGCTTGTAATATATGTGTGAGGAAGTTGGAGGTGGAGATTTATAGCCTTTTCTCACAGCACTTGATATAATTAAACTTATCAATTTGATGGCGGATCCAGAAAGGTTCAAACAACAATCACCAGCGACAACAGATTAATCCGCTGTTAAATGCAAAAGACTTTGTTCGGACTTCGGAGTGGCTACAGAAGAAAAGAGACAGCAACCGGACCCATGCGAAAACAAGGTGGAATATCGGAAATACATTAGTCACGTAATAATGACGTTGTTAACATTATTGAGAACAAAGTATAATTTGCACGGTTTTGCGTGAAATTATACCTACATGCATGCATTTCTCAATGAATGTTCCTGGTCTTAATGTTAAAAAATGTTAAAAAAAAATGTTAAAAAAACATTGTTTGGCATTGTAAACTTCTATCAAAGTGTGAGCAAATTTGATATTAAACAATAGCCAAATAGCTACTACTCAGGCATTGTTTTAGACAAACTCACATTCGGTCTGGCTCCCTAGTGGTGTGTAATGCCTATTCTCAATCCAGTCAGTTGCGTTATGTATTGTTTTTTTGTTTTTTTTTTCTCTCATTGCATATCTTGTTACATTACACATCAGGTTACAGCAGTAAAAAGGGCCCTAACAAGTTAAATACTAAATGTAATAGGCTACTAATTATTGTAAAGCTTTTGGCAATGTGTCAGAGATTCTGACATGGTGCCTATAGGAAAACATTTCACATTGGACTGAAATTGAACATGGATTTGACTAAGGCGTTTTGAAATATTTTCTTTCAAAATATCTTCAAGATGTGTGAGATTTTTTCATTTTGGGCACCTTTCACAAATAAAAGTGTCATCGCTTTGCAAAGCCTTGATCTACTTGACATTTTTAAGAATGGAAAAATTACCTAAGAAAATGAGACAAGACAAGGCTTTGTTTTGCTGTATGCTCTTAGGTCAATCAGAAATGATATCTCTCCTGGCAAAGACTGAACTGAACAGGTGCATGAGGGTCACAGCATATTTGGTAGGAGCAAAGTTAACAGGGACACCAGGCTGGATCTTTAAAATGTGCTCTGGCTGGATGTGTAGTCGTTATATCCCTGTACCTATATTTTAAAGAGGTAAGATTAATGAAAATATTTTTAATCATTTTTATTTTTAGAAACGAATTCAAGTGGTCAAATTAGTAAGTGTTAGAAAGATGGAGTGTTGGAAAGAGTCCTAGAGACAGACATAGGCTATTCGAGCACTGAAGCAAATCTGTCCCATAGACAGGCGTTAAAAGTGCAAAGCTAGCACTGTCTTGGATTATCAGAAGGTTTATTAGCCAACTGGCTTTACTAGAATTAGTCAGAATACTCAAAGCAACATGACATTTGAATGGCATTTGTGGCAGTGAGGCTGATAATTGTGGTTGGTTTTGAATGTGTTCCTCAAAAATATTGCAACGTCTTTAGACAAAAAAAAAATCTGAGGCCTTGTAACATTATGGGAACAATGAATTGTGGTTAAAAGAAAGGAAATCCATTTATATAAATGTGTGTTAGATATACAGAGACTCAGAGAGGATGAATAAATAATGATTGCAGTAGGCTACTGGCAGGAGAGAAAATTTAGTTTTTAAACTGTCTCTTTTTTAAAAAACTATGCTACATTTATAAATTGAATTAGAAGTTGACAAAAACGTTGAGTATAGATATGGTGTTTAAAACCTGAGCCACAATTTTGTCTGTCTCTCCAGTTCGTTTGTTATCATGTTTTATTTATCATGTTTTATTTTATAGACTAAAGTTTTAAATTGTTCAGTTCTCTTAATTTTGGCTGTTGTACAAATCATTTGATCAATTTGTCTGTCTTTGTAAACGCTTTGTGGTTAAAGGGATAGTTCATCCAAAAACGAAAATTTTCCTAACCTGTATGAATTTATTTAATCCGGTAAAGATAAAGGAAGATATTTTGATGAATAGGGGTCTCCAAACAGTTGATGGATCTCATTAAATTCCACAGCATGAAAAAAAACAACTATGGAAGTGAACTGCTTTGCTATACCAACATTCTTTAAAATATCTTCTTTTTTGTTCAGCAAATGAAATAAATTCATACAAGTTTAAAACAACTTAACGGTTAGTAAATGATGACAGAATTTAAATTTTGGGGTGAACTATCCCTTTAATGTCTCTGGTGATTTTGTTTTTGCAATGTGTATAATGAGCTCAGCTGAACTTAGGACATATGTGATTCTAACTGAAAGTGTCATGTATTTCTAATACAATCAATAGTTTGAATAAAAACTGAAATTTCACACAGTGTCTCTGTCTCATGGTAAGCATCCAACCATTGCATGTAATTCAGACATGATCCTAATGCCTCACTTCTCTAGCATAATGGTGTGTGAATTATTTTAAAAAGCCATAATAAAAAGGGCCAAACTCGTTTTCGTTTTATAATCTTTGGCTTGTTTTAATAGTTAATTAATGTATTTAAAGAAAAAAATAACATGGTTCATGCAATGAAGGTGACTATCACCACATGGTGGCGCTTATGTCTCACATTTTATAATTTAAATCAAGTTACCGGTATTGTAATGTAACATGACAGTAAGCATTTCAGCATTTTCTTCTTCTTTTTTTTAAACACCTGCTGTTATCTCTATAATTTTAAATCACAATAAGTGACATTTATATAGTGCCAGCCTATAATCAACAGTCTTTTTTCTAAAACTTAGTAGCGGTGAAGTGTGGTATTGCAAACTGTTAGTGAGCCGACCTTAACCTGGCACCACTCTCATGCATATGCTCTCCTCCTATATTTAGGACTGATAATGTTCAGGCACTTTTTATGGCACTTTCCCTATTTAGATTCCATTTTTGAGAGGATCCTTCCTGAATTGACAAAGATAGCGAGATCTGACGAGTTCTCAGGTTCAGTGCATATGATGTGGGTGAGAAAGTGATATAACAAGTCCCTCAGACAGGTGAGAAATGTCAATTCTTTCCGACTAGCAGAGACAGTATGGAGTAAAGAAAGAGAATTACTACTAATAACAGTAATTTTTACTGTTCTGAATAATTCTATTATTTTTAGCCTAATTTGTTTATGCATTTCAATTAACAGTAAAATGCCATCGAATTGAATTGAATAATCCTTACATAATAATTGATTAAGGATTGTTATCTTATTCAGTTAAAATAAGGGTTATTCAATTCGATTTGACGTAATTTTACTATTAATTGAAATACGTAAATCTAAAAAAAGGCTTAACATTTTTTTATAGTATGTATGTGTATTTATATATGTACACACATGCACACACACACACCCCTTAAAGGTTCTATTTCAAATCAGGCCGTTATGTCAAACTAGTGGGATTGCACATGTGCAAATTTGTGAATTTCACCACTAATTGTCTCATTCACACTAGAACCATGTTATATTGGACTGAAGTTAGTTGACCCCTCTGAGTGCTTAAATCATTATCATAAAAATAAATGTAGCACAGGGGGCCCGCAGTTGGATTTACAAAGTGAAAATCCTCTCACAAGTCAAAGGTGACTAACCAAAGAAGAAAAAGTGCAAATCTACCTCAGTCCTTTTGCCTCTTGAAGCTATTTGATAACTATTTGCAATCACTCGGTCTCTCTCCTTCTCTCTATATTTAGCCAAGGAAGCATCTGCAAGACAGATATTAGTCTCTTGATATTCCCATCAGGAAAGTGCTGTGCAGACCAATTGGGCCCCCCCTTACCCCTCACTCCCCCTTCTTACCCGGACTTTCCATCCCCCCATGAAGATCTGCCATCTAAGTCTCGATTAGATTTTGCACGTCTTGGGTTCTTGGTCCAGCCACACAGGTCAAAGGTACCTTGCCTTTTCCTATTTTCACTGTACCTTTGAGAGCACACCTTGCAAGCAGTCTAGAGCCTTGGTAAGTGGATTATGTGATTTTTTTTCGGTCACTTAACTAACCGCACACATTGTTCAACTAACAGCTGCATGACGGCAATGAAAACATGACCAGCCATAACTCCTGTTGCTGGTGTGATACCCCCTCAGAGTTTGCAAGCACTGACAGCATTTTCTCATTGTAAATTTGCATTGATTGAAATAATCTAGCTTGAATGGTCCATTTGCCCTCTGCTTTTGTGTTGCCAGAAAGTGGGAATGTGCTGAACACTCCCACCCAACATGGCTGACGATTTTATATGGAATGCAAAGCATACTGTCCAGCTGGGGGAACTTAAGCCTAGTGGACCCCAGCTTGTGATTATTTTACAGGGTGGGTCAGTGCTTCCCCCTCCTCACCACACATCAATCCGTGATGTCGATTTAGTTTAAGGGAGATTTCCAATTTCTACACAGCGATAAGTCATCGTGTAGGTGTGTTAATGTGTGTGCGTTTGTTACAAATTTAGAGTATCTAACAAAATAAATAAATAAATCCAATGCCACGACTCGTCACTAAAAGGTCTCGCTTCAAAAATAGCCATACTGTATTGAGTTACAGTCAAGTCGATGCAGTGTTTGCCATTAACAGAGCCTTAAAAAAAAGCAGATAAACTATGTGTAAGCCATTACAAATTATAAATAGGCCCAAACTGCACTTTACTAATGGACTTCCATGCTCAGACTTTGAAAATAGAACATTAAGTTAAACTTTATTAATTATAACTTTATTTTTTATGGCATGAAAACAATGGAACATAACAATTGAAATAAAGATTTGTATATGTAAATTGTATAAAAGACTAACATGTAAAGTGAAATTGAGAAAACACTTGATCGGTTAACAATATTTGTATTGTTTTATTTAAAAAAAAGTTTTAGTAGGCAGTATTACCTAGTAGGAATGATCCAACCCCAAACCATAAATTATTTCTTTGCTTTTATGAATAGAGAGTTTACTTCTAAATGTCAGATCAATTGTGTCTGGACACAGTGTCTGAAAATACCACCCCGAGCAAACCTAACACTGTTATACAAGCATCTACGGATATCTACTTGTCCTTACAATACGAGGAACATGAGGTCATTGATATTAAGCAAGTGTCTGTTCTTCCCCATTATTCCTAAGGGACTAACCGAGTTTGCTCACTACAATAAAACAATACTTGTTCATCAATCAGAAACTACTGCAAATAGACAAGGATGTGTTTTTATTATGGTCAAATCCACTCTGATCTCTGTTTCCCCAGTCTGGAATCATGCCTCGGTTAGGAACACCAGCCCCACCCAACAAGAGGAAAAAGCTTTCCAAGATCATCACTGACCTGTCACACATAACCCAAGATGGTGAGACACCCACAATTTGAGCTTTATCCTTGATAGTTGGGATCTAGGACTAAATAACTGTTGTTGTTTTTTCTTCCCATCTTTTGAGCTTCATGTAATTAAAGAGTGTGTTTGTTTAGCCTTCCTGACAGGTGTGAAGGTGTCTTCTTTGAAAGATGTCATTAAAGAGATTAGATTATGAGCGACCGTGCCATAATGCAGACAGTATACAACCGGCTCAATCGTCTGCGTAGACAGCCTGTCTTATAAGGTGTCACTTTGAAATTGTTTATTGGGAACGTCATCTTAATTTCAGGGCCTGTCACTAAGGTTTTATGCGTCTGGATTTAATGTTTTAATGAGGAGTAATATGTCAGCGACAACATGTATCTTGTAGATTTCAAAGCTGGAATGTCAGCTGTGTCTCTGATTATTACCAGAGCACCTCTTCCTCTCCCTCATCATTATAATCATGGGACACATAGGTACTCCACTGAAAGAACATTGCATAAGTGTTTCCAACGGAAAATGAAATGAGATCGATATGTTCCTTTTCAAGCTTTGAAAAGTGAAAAATTGTTGTTGTGAAAGAATTGAAAATTTAGCCAATGAAGTGTGAAGATTGTTGATCCTCCTGGTACATGTTTGTTTTTTCCTTAGGCAGCATTATTTTGATGTGAGGAAACACTTATTCCTTGTTAAAGCTATGAGGGATGTTAAATCTAATGCAGAAATAGACTTGATACATTTCAAAATATATTTATATTAACAGTCATGAACTGTTCCAAGGACCTGTGGGTGATTTCCCAGCACAAACAGTGGGTGGTAGGATGACTAATGTTACTTAGTTACTGATTACAATGCAGAAAAGTAGACAGATCTGTATAAATATGACGACACTTGATATTAGAGAATCCAAGACCTTATTTTCAAGTAGAGTCTCATCATAATAATATCATGCACAGTTAAAATACAAGTTTACCAATAGATAAAATTGATTAAGCTGTGTGTGTGTGTGTGTGGGTGTTAAAATCAATTAATCGCGATTCATCGCATCTGACCAGTTTTTGTTTATATAATATAATATAATGTGTGTGTGTGTGTGTGTGTGTGTGTGTGTGTGTGTGTGTGATTGTGAACGTGTGTATGTGAACGTGATTTCACCATTTCACCAAGTACCACATGTTCCTGGGTCAACATCTTTGATCAACATTCCAATCAACCAATCAGATTTGAGGGACAAGTTTACAGTTTATGTCAAGTTTAGGCTTAGAACCAGGGTGAAGTACTTGTTCACCTATCATTACCCTCTGATTTTAGGAAAATATATGGGTAGGGTTAGGTTTTTGGATAGGGATTGGGTAAGGACTACATTTTGGGACAGGAATGTTGAACAAAATATGTTGATCCAGGATCATGTCTTACTTGGCAAATCATGCTGACCCCTATGTATACACTCTAAAAAATACTGGGTTGTTTCAACCCAACTTTGGGTCAAATGTGGACAAACCCAGCTGTTGGGTTAATTTTTTAAATAAAAATGTTAACCCAACGTTCGAGTTTGTCCATATTTGACCTAAAATTGGGCTAAAACAACCCAGCATTTTTTAGAGTGTATACTGTATTTATATACACACATATAGACTGTATGTATATATGTGTGTATACACACACACACATGATTTGACAACACTATTATATTTTTTTCCTGAAAATAATTGCACACCTTAGAACGTTCATCAACCAGTCAAATTCAAGCATTCATACACCCTAAGAGTGTATTTTATAAAAGACTTTGGCCAGATTTTTTCATTACATGATTTATAAACATAAAATATTTAGCAAATAATGCTTTTTTAAAACAGAGTATGAATCTGAGCCTGAGGCCTCAGAGTTTGACTTGGGGAAGAAAATCAGGGCACCCAAGGACGTCATGCTGGAGGAACTATCCCTTCTGAAGAACAAAGGCTCCAAGATGTTCAAGATGAGGCAGCTTCGTGTGGAGAAGTTCATCTATGAGAACAACCCCGACCTCTTCAGTAGTGAATCCATGGTAAGGCAGAGAGCTCTGAACATCTGTACATATTATTCCTAATATGCCTGTCATTATTCCTAAATAACAGATGTATGTATGTCAACGTTCTACATTCATCACTGATTCTTTATTCTGCTCATTTTCTTATTTAGTATTTATATTGAACATGATTTGAATTGCTGATTTGGAAATTGGAAATTCTTCCTCTAATTACCATGTAAATGTGTAAAGGATAACCTCCAGAAGTTCGTGCCCAGCCTGGGGGGTCAGATGATGGATGTTGGTGGCCGCCTGATTGGTGGACAGATGGCTGGTCAGGCTGGTGGGGCCGGCAAAGCACCAGTGCCTCCTCCTAAACCCGGAAGCTATGGCAAGGGAGCGGGGGGTGGGCTGCTAGCAGGTGGGCTCGCTGGAGGAGCGGGAGGGAAGGATGGTGTGTCAGGAGATGCCTCACAGAGTGAGTAGGAACCCAGATGGAGACTTTTATACACAAGCTTGTTCACCCACAATAGAAACTGCCATGGAGACTCACAAGGAAACTTGTGTTATACAGAATTATTCTCGTTAATTAAAGCAACATTTATTTATAAAACAATAATTATTATTATAAAATAAAAATAATAATAATAATAAAATATACTTGACTTGCTCAACCACTTTCAATAAGTTTATGGTTTATCTCTATATAGGTGAGGAAAGTGCTCTGGAAAAGGCTAAAAAGAGGGAAAAATATGGAAGGACATACATTTCGCCTTGGGAACGGGCTATGAAGGGCAATGAAGACCTTCTAGCCACAATGAAGGCTCAAATGCCAGGACCCTATTCTTATGAGGAGCTGAGGAAATATAAGAGCTTTAACAGGTGCCGTTGCATTTCTTCGCTTCCTGTGCATTCGGCAATGGTACTTTATGGTTTCATTTTTGCCTTTAATTACTATCTCTCAATCTGTCTAGGAGTGCTATGCCCTATGGAGGCTTTGAGAAGGCCTCTCAGCTGATGACCTTCCAGCTGCCAGACATCGAGGTGGCTGTTGAGGAGCCTGAAACAGCAGTGGTGTACCAGCATGATATCGGCTCACGACCCTCCTTTAACCGCACGCCCATTGGTTGGGGGGGTAGTGCTGAACCAGGCAGCATTCACATGGAGTTGGATACTATACCATTTGATGGGGAGACTGACGACCTGTGAACCTACGACCCTAAACAAAACTAATTTATGCCTGTCCTTATTTCCCTGCACTATAATAACCAAAAACACACCTATGCACACATAGTCACAATGCAACAAACTGTAGATCCATCTGTAGGACGTTTAAAATGGTAATGGCAAACGTCTCTACTTGTACTTTTAACTTTGATTCTAAATCTGCATCTGAATGTGAGCTTTGAATGAAGCAATGTGTATGTATTTTTGGAGGAATTGGAATGCAGGAATTATATCAACTTAAATGAAGGTGTCAGGTGGAGAATGTTTTGTTTCGCTTGATATTTTGTCTGCATGTATGTTGCACTTTAGAAGTGAACAAATGAGAATAACGTGCCTTGGGCAGCAATGTCCGATTTTCACTTACTGTAGTGATAAACTGCTTGGCACACACTGCTGTTTTTCATTTAGGTAAAGGTAAACAGTTTTGACAGCTTAATCTGGAACCACCCTTTAAATTACATATCATCACACTTTTCCATTCATTATAACATGAGAAAGTACTGATTATAGTCATGAAAATCACATACTTATGATTATAATTAAGCTGGAGAACACCTTACACATTATTGTTGTTCTTGCTATATAGTAAATTACTATTAGAACAAGTAATATGAAATGTTAGCACATTAATTATGCACATTAATTTACTAATCAATCTAATGTATTCACGCTACATCCCCATTCTTTAATAAATGATTAATTGCTTATATTTTTGTTGCAATCTTTTGTGACTATAACTAAATTGAGAAGGAGAATACATATAAAAATAAATAAATACATACAATAATAAAAAATTAAATAAAACAAATTCATTAAATTAATCAGTAGGAGCAATTAATGAATTAATCTGACTCACAAATCTATCATATTGAGTACTTGTTGAGTTTTTATTTAATCATATCTCGAAACAAACCAAGAAATGTTAGGTCTACAACATTATAATAATAATGTTATAATAAAATAAAATGTTATAATTATAATGGGTCATATATAACGAATTTGAATGAAATATGTCAAGTATTTTTAATATATAGTTAGGCAATTTATGGTCCATTACTAATTAAAATATATGTTTAAATTAGGCATATATGTTAAAACTAGTGTAGGAAATAGAAAATGTAAATTATATTATTGAATTTGAAGTAGCATTTTGCTCCAAATGTTGCTCATTTGATATGGACAATTAAAATTCAAATACATTGCCATTTTACATATTGCATTGCCATTTTTCATATTACATTTCAAATTGAATATTGGGCCATTCCTACAGTTTATTACGCGTAGAAAGTCTGTAAAAGGTATTTTTCAGAAGTCTGTAAACATTAATAATTGCATTTTTTGTCTGATCTGTTATGAATCGGTCCATGAGTTTGGCAATATTAAGGAAATCGTTCGGAATGTTTAGATCCCCAGTTTCTACGAATGAACCCCTGTATTTTTACAGAATGATGCTCCAAGCATCCCATCCTACGGCCCAGTCTCCTTGTCGCACTCCGTCGACACCTGAGACGCCAAACATCGCGAGAGTTGGTTGCCTTGGCTGCAGCACACAGTGACGCTGAGGGATGTTTAAGGTTTAGCGGTAGAAAATAACATATTTTGACCAGCCAGGGGGAGGATACACACCGCAAGGTAAGGAAACCTCCTTTCACCTTTCTATCGAAGCAAGGCATCTCCGTTTTTCCGACATAAAAAGAGGGCAGAGAAGACGTTTTGCACTCTGAGTTGGGAAGTTAAGACGTAGCTGCTCTTCCACAGGCATGTGCTGATCTAGTAAACAAACATAGGGGTGCATTACTGTCAGAACAGATGGGTTTAATAATTTACGCAGTACGGCGTAGGCTATTTCAAATGAGCATTTTTCTTTTTATGCTATGCTCCTCCGCTAGTGTTTAACACAGGCATAGTGCGAAGGAGAGACGCGACATCTCACATGCTGTAATGTGCTGACGAAGCTGTGCACACTGTGCGTTGTGGCGGACACAACGAGCGCATCTAGAAGTTCGCCACGTAGTAGAATAACCACATGGTTGAGCCTCGATCGTGTCGATGCATGCATCAGTTCTATCAAAAATGGCAAATCATGCATGCATTTTCACATTTTATATATGTTATGCCGATGTAATGCAGCCTACATCATAGGGAAAATTGATATTGTAGCCTATATTTTAGGTGATTTATGTCTGACACCGTCTCGTGCGTTTTAACTTACAAGCACAAAAAGACCATATGCTTCACACCATTTTCAGTGACGTAGCGGTTTCTCATCTTTTCAATACACTTGATTGTCCTCTAGACGCCAATGTCATCTGGTGGTGTTTCAGAGGCTGTGCAGGTGAGAAGCGAGAGACTAAGATGTGTAGGTCATTCAGGTGTGATTAAAAATATCTATGTCTTGGTTCATTTTCATTACTTTTTCTTTTGTTTTGTTTTTAACTGTACTGTTCAGGCGAAATGGCAAGATCATAAAATCGTAATATCAGCATTCATCACAAAATGGCTGAAGTTAAATGAGTTGGATCAATGATGTGCACTAAAATCAGTTTTCCTCGTGACATGTTACATAAACACATAAACAAGGGGGCGGTGTCTCTCTTAATTACAGGGAAGAGTAGTGATCAAAATAGACACCCCTCCAACCGAAGCTTCCATTTATGTTCTCTCATCACCCCTTTCTTTAGCCATCTCTCTGTGAAAAGTAAATAAGAGCCCTGGCATGCATGCGAAAGAAGGCCACTAATTGTTATGTAAAGTTTAGAAATGAATAAATTAACATACTGATGGTCACACCTCGAGGGCCTACGCTCCCGTGTATTCATCAGTAGACAGAGCTTTCAGTCTGGCTAATTGGTTGGGGGTGGATGGGATTCCTGTAAATTTCAGGGCTTATGACAGGAAGGGACAGAAAAGTGCTTGAGGGTAACTTTTATTAAACTTCTCAAGGTAAAGGAACATTTGAACTGAGTGGGGGACATTCATGTGTAAATGAAACTCTTTGTCTTCATTTGATATTAGCCAAGGTCTTTTTCTTGTGAGAGCGGTTTTCCCAAGTTGCCCTAAGTTGTGTCTGGTTGCAGATATGCACTCTCAGCTCACATGCACTCCTCTCTCTGTATTCAGTCTCTGCAAAGGAGACACAAATAAGCAGCAGTCCATTAATGCTGAATGGAATTTAACAACAGATTGTCATAGGAGTGCATAATGAGAATTCTACTATTTCATGTACTTTTTTTATATATTAAATCGGCTACTTATAAAGTGGCATTGATAATTCTTGTCCTTGGATTTACTCCAAGGGTGCCGTCATGTTTTTCCTGTTGCTTTTATCAGCATTGGTCATAATCAACTAATCACCGTCATTTGTGATTACATGTGATTGCAATGATTTTCCAGGCTGTCTTCAAATGTTGATAGCTTTAAATCCTCACTGAAGACTTTTTTCTCTCTCTGGCTCTCTGTTCAATGTAATTTTGAAATAAAAAATTGCCTTGCCTTGCCTTACAGACTTATGCTCTCTAGAGTCGATAATAAGTCACAGGTCTTGCATGCAGCCCAATGGAGAATTCTCAATGTTTTTTTTTTTATTGAGATTGCTTACTTTATTTGCACTTTGAGGGTTTTATGATAATACAACTAATATATATTTTTGTGAACAGTCTGATGCCCAGTGAAACTTTAATTTGAATGAGATTGACACCGCTGCTGGCATTCCACATGTAGTTGCTTTATTGCTTTTCAGATCGCAAGTCTCACAGCAGTCAGTCGGGATAAATAATCATGCACATTTGGACTTTTATAGCCAGTCAGTAGTATTACACAATATCATAACAGAAACAAACTTGCATAAATTTTTATAAAATATCTAAAAGAGGTTGGGTTAACACCAATAAGTGAGTCGCATATTCGGTTGTGATTTATTAAAGGAACAAAACTCTTATTTGCAAATGCATATGATGGACAGCAGAGTTATGAAATGAATAAGAGCTAAAAAGCTTATTTCACAGTGATACAAGTCTGTCTTAATAACAACTCTGGTCATTTTTTTAACGGGCAGTTGCCCTAAAAAGTACTTATACACATCAAGTCACACTTAAAATTAATTAATTTTATTGCATTGATAAAGTATCAAACAAGTGCAAACTATAAACACTGATGTTTAACATAGTGATCAAAATAGAGCAAATCACCTTTTGAAATTAACTTGGCTTCTCAAATAACGATTGTTTTGGTTACATTCTTACGCCACTCGGGGGCAACAAGTAATTTTTTTGTCATTGAATCATTCACTCAAAACATTCAACCATTCATAATAACTAATTTAAAATAATTCAATATTTTTAAATAGACTGCAGAAATTAACGTTGTCAGAACCTCTAGTAAATTACATTTTACATTTATGTAGTAGTCTGTTCAGAATCGTGATCTCTATTTGAAAAAAAAAAAATGTGATAGTTTATCCAGAATCATGCCGGCCGCTCTACTCTGTTGACTAGTTTTTGTCCATATTGCCCTTTTGTTTCTTATTCTTTATTAATTGTTGGCTGAAATGCTTTTATAGAGAGAAATGGAGAAAGATGAATGCTTTCAGTGGTCCAGCTGTCTTTCGAGTGCTGCTCACACGCACCTGCCTGTTTCTCATTAAATTCTGTCTGCTGGCCTGTAGCTGATAGTGAGGACCTCCTCTCACATGTGTAACAGTCTGGGTCAGTCATTATGTAACAGACTCTGAAGCCACAAGCCTCTTGATCTCACTTTACATTTGGTCTTTTAAAAAACTTTAAACTTGCAAAGTTATTTCTGTAAAAACGGCATGGAGCAAATATGAATAAAGCAACACTTAAAGGGTTAGTTTACCCAAAAACTCACCCCCATCCTTCAGCCAAACACAATCGGACGTATATTAAACATATTGTGGCTCTTTCCAGCTTCATAATGAGAGAGAATAGTAAAAAATGTTAAGCTTATAAAAAGAGCTTCCTTCCATTATAAAAGTAATACATACGGCACCAGGGGGTTAATAAAGCCATAATTAATTGTTGCATGGTAAAATTTTTTATTACGTTTAAGACTCTTAAAGCGCTCATATACTCTGCGATGTTCTTTTTTTTTTCGTTATACCAGTGGTACACTGTTAGCGAACATTCGGACGCTGCCCACACTGCTGAGAGTGGCTTTTAGATATGTGCTGTGCACTTTCTATCTTGGTGCAAATTTTTTTGGGAAAGTTCACCTGCAAGCTGTTTCGAACTCCCAAAACAAACTTCAAACAAATTTTTCTGCCTGATTTTGTTCGAAATGACGTCGCACCAGTTCAATTTTACTTGATTTACTCACCAAGGTTGCATAGCATTTATCAAAAATACTGTAAAACAAGTAATATTGTAAATGTAAGTTGGTGGTCAATTTTACGCGTCTTTGCTGAATACAATTTTTTTGAAAACAAACACAAAATTTTGAACGGTAGTGTATTCGGTCATCGTAATTATTATTTTTTTTTTATTGTAAAATTTCTTATTGTATTTTGTATCAAAGTTCCAAGGTCTTTTTAAAGTGTGGTTTGAATGTAGAAATACTTTTTTCTGCCATGGTACGTATTTAAACGTTACCTATTTCTACATGCTGTGTAAAATATATTTGTAAGTTACATACAATACCAAATTGCTGCTATTGTTTTCATTGAAAATCATTTAGTAGACATACCGACTACTGAGAAATATAGATGACCCTCCCATAAATGTCAGTGTAAACATTTCAGCTGATTGCTTTCCCTGTAAACTTATTTCCTATTATCACCGTATTTAGTATACTTCCTAAAATCACTTGTTTAGGTCAGTTATAAAACCCTGTTGCACATTAGCTTCTAATCTTAAAGGCTGGTGTTTAAACACAAGAGACTTCCACAGGCTCTCTCAAAAGTAATTAAGCCCTGCACTTTTTAATCTGCTGGCCAGTTTATTTAATGTCTCATTGTGGGGTGCGTGTGAACTATTTGCTGTTCCCATAGAAAAGATTCACAGTAGCTTTAACAAATAATTGGATTTGGAGCCACCGAACTGAACATTAATTTAAGCTGACAGTGTATTTGACACACAGGGTCATTACACAGTGTGTTTAAACCATGACATGACCCCCCTATAGTGCGTGATGCTGGTATGGGACGCTACGATGTTGACTAGGCAATTATGATGTCAGGTAAAAAGACTCAATTTGTTACAAACACTGGTTGACCTTGTTCCGAATAGGCGTCTGTGAGTCATTGAATAGGATTTTTCACTCTTTTTCACTCCCTCTTATTCTTTTTCTAACCCTCCCATCTGATTCTGCTTATATCTCTGTGTATTATTGAAAAAGCTTGAGTCACAGACATTCCTTGAAAACCATGAAGTTTCTACACAGCCATGAAGACATGGAGTTGTTGGTTTCTGTAAGGAAGTCCACACCCTGAATGCCTAGCCACCCAAAAATGAGTGCCTCCTGGAGACTTAGCTAGAAACTACGGTCTCTAAGAACAGCATAACCAGATTTAGACCCAGACAGGCTTTAAATAACAAAAGACAATATTCATTCTTATCTCTGGCATAATGATTTCATGGTTGAGGCCACCATGTTTATGAATGATAAAGAATAGTGACTCTTTAGCTGCCAGGTTCAAGCTTGGAAACATGCGGAGAGAGAGAAATTCTGAGAAAGGCACTCATTTGAAACACCAGACTATTTTTAACCCTTCCCCAGAATTCCCATTGGAGGGAATCCTGTACCATGTGTGAATGGCTACTGTAGTCTGTGCCATTGTGTGTACTACCAATCACCCGAGGAGACACATCGCACGTATTGATGGATGCAGTTGAGCAATGACCAAATTTAACCCCGCAACCACTCTAACCTCAATGAGCCTCTGATTGGGGACACTTTTGTTGCAGTGACAATGTGAACAGGTCAGCCATGAGGATAACTATTGATATGTGGCTGGTTTTGTTTGTTTGTCAGAGATAAAACCATCATTGCTCCTAGATATTGTGTTCAAATTTTTAGTTTAAGTTTAAAAGTTTTACTTTATGTCGTTTCTATTCAATAATGCTCCATTTAAGATTATTCTTATCTTAGAATTATGCTTAGACAATTTTGTGCATTATTCAATTTGGTTCTAAGGTGTTTCTACTAGTACATATTTATTTATCATTCCTCGAGATTATTTTGTCCCGAAAATGGTGTTTAAATTGGCTTAATAGAAAATAAATTTGATATCTTGCATAAGCATAATGGATATATGCCCACACCAATATAAAAGACAAAATGTTTTGTGGGGGAGTTAAGGTTGTTGAATGTCTTAATGTGAATGGTAGATTAAGATTAACGATGACAGGTTCTTTAGTTTTTATGATGTAATTAGCAGATCTCTAAGAAAAGCTTATCTCTTAATAACAGATTTTCAGGACAAATTAGTGATGAAATCAGACCAATATGCCCTTTCATTGTCCATCCATGCAACAGCGCCACTCTATAATGGCAAAGAGGATTACAGCCAAAAATGTCCCATATGGCATTCATTGATGTTTCTGGCTATGAATGACATTTCAGTTGCTAATTTTAAATGACATTTCGGGGTTTAATCTTATAAGCGTGTGGGCCTACTGAAAGGCTTATATTAATAAGCATCAATACCAGCCAATGTTTATAAAATATCTATTTAGAAATTGTGTCATTTAAGAATGTCAACTTGATTCATATAAAATGTCTGTCATTGTGTTTTTGTTTTTAATTCATCCTAATGCATAGGAAATGAAACACAAAAGACCTCAAGATATTACATAATGGTCATTCTTTTTTCGTATTCGGTCTCTGTTAACTGTCTCAAGTCATATTTGAGCTATCTGATTCAGGTCATGTTTTTCTAAAACACACTGTTTGGCATCGGCTCACATGACCGAGTCTGTCCAAACAGATAATGTTCTTTATGAGTTGTCACATGGTTGTTTGTGGTACCCTGTCTGTCCCTTTAAAGGCAGAAAGGTGGGAGGAGCTTCCTGAGGAAACAGGTGTGTGCTGATAGGGATGATGTCATTGTTTCAGAATCACCTGGAAAAACCTGCATGATTGTCAGCAAGATATATACATTCCAGCTGCTCCCGACCGGATCGCAGATGTCTGCCAGACAGGCGCTGTAAGTACACAGGATAATGCCTTATAAGAAACCTCTTCTGTCAGCCTGAGGGTTTGTTTTACAGTTGTCTGTGAACCGTATGCCAGAGAGCTGTAGCTGACAGGTGTGATTGCAGTGTTTTAAACATTTAGTGTCTTCATTCTGGCTTTTTCATCTTTAAAGAGGGCATTCGGGTTCTGTTTGTGTTGATAATGAACAATACTTTCAGCACTAGGCTTTGTATGGAAGTCATCATAGATGAACAGTTCGACTTTTTCCTTGGATTTGTAGACAGTTTAACTCGGTCTTTGTCGTCGCACAGATTTATTTAAGCAATGTTTTATGTCATAAAGTGGTCCACTTTGCTCAGATCTGTTTTAAATACAATAAGCTGTTGGGCTTTTTCAGAAAATGAAAAATGAGACGTGATTAGATAGGAATCTACTGCAGGAAATTGCTAAAAATTATTAGGGCTCAGAAACATGCAATGAAATTCCAATAGTGACCTATTTTCCTTTCTGGTGTAGTATTTATGGAGCAGGTGTAGTTTCAGGCAGACAATAAGAAGTCTTTTTGCCCTCTGATGTCATTACGGTGTGAGATAATACTTGACAACAGCCCTTGTGTTGGGTAATCACATGACCGAGTGAGTAAAGCATGCCTCTCTGTCCGGGAGGTGTCACTCCGAGTTAGGATGATGTCATTCAGGAAGTAGATCAAGTAAAGCAGGAATAGTTACTCAGACCTCTGAATCACCCGGTTGGTCACTCCAGAATGAGCTGAATGTAAATTTTGCGTTTGGGTTATTGTTCTGTGGTTTAGATGGGAAAACTTACAGGAAGTACCTGTTTCCCCTCTTTTCATCAGAAAATAGGGTTATAAATTTTTATGCAAATCAACAGTTAGCCACTAGCCAGTTTACCCCAAAACGTGATAAAAAGGTGATAAAAAAGTGATATACACTGTAAATATTGAAATTAAATGCAGATATACTGTATTGTAGTTTAATTAAATATCAACCAGGAAGAATAGATAAGATCTCTTATGGACATTAGAAGGTCAACAAGTAATTTTTGCTTGCTAAAATATTATTTCAGTATAATTTGATATGGTACTTTTTCTTGTCTGTGTTTTTGGAGCCAGTTAGTTTTCTTGTGCCATATGTTCAGTAACGTGATCAACACTTCTCAGAAGAATTTAATGATTTTGTCACTGGTTCAATACAAGCATTATTTCCATGGGTGAGTGGAGATGCTATGAAGATGCTGAAATGTTGTCTTGTGTGCTATAATTTCCTAACCAAACTCAAATGTTTCTTCTGGGACAATAATGGAGAAGGGACAATCACTATTAATGAATGCAGTTGTGAAGTTAGGACAACAATTTGTCATGCCTTTGGGAGGGGGAGGAAGCAAGTGGTGGAACTAGGAGTACAAGCATTATGAATGAAACCTTTTGTTTTTGAACTTGAGCTTTGTCTTTTCAGTGAATAGCCCATTGTGTCTTTTCCCTCTTAAATTGACACTAACAAAATATTGTTGTTGGTTTTTATTGTTATTATTTTGAGGGATGTTATTTTCTGTGATGGATTGTTAGTGATTTTGTTGAATTATGGGATTTCATTTCATAATGTTTTTTTGTGTGTGTTTGTGTTTGATTCTCTTGTGTGTCTCTGTGTTTTATTCCTATGCAGAAGATATACAGTTTTTTATTTTCTTTTTATTTTTATTATAGTTTTTGTTTTTATTTTACATTTTAAAATCCATTTCTGTGCAGTGATCTAGCCTTGTTTCTGTCTGTAATAGTATGGACTAGAACCGGTTTGGTTTGTTCAGCAGAAACATCTCAAAAATCTCTGACAACACAAAAATGCCATTGTATGTTTGGAACTATCCTGTTATTCCACCTCCACCTTTCCCTGGCAAGCTTGTGAAATCATTAGTGAGATTGTTTGAGACAAAATGGTTATAAAATGGATATTAAATGCATTTCAGAAATGGCCTTCATCGTGGTTTATGGGCTTCTGATGTTCATGCTTTGGTGTGGTCAAATCTTTTTCATCCTTAAAAGTACATTAGTCACCACATCAGTCTGTTTTTCAGAAGAAAAAGCCTTTAACATCTGCCAATGTAAAGTTCAGTGTGGACTGGCCCTCCCTTCCCTTCCTTCCTTTGTGTGGCCACTAAAAACCAACTGAGTTTACACAGGCTCTCTGTGAAAAAGCGTTACTCTTATCAGCCAATGGAAAATCTGGGTTTTAGATGTAACTTTTTGGATTTTTGGCCTGATATCCATTTAAATCTTGATTCTATTACAGCATAAATTGATTAGCCTTTATTAGCATCTGCACCCTCATGTTGTTTCAAACCTGTATGAATTAAGTTGCTTGACACAAAATACGATTTTTTTAAAGAATGTTCATATTCAAACAGTTTTGGTGACCATTGACCTCTATTGTATAGACAAAACAAACAAACAAACACTTAAGACATTTCTCCAAATATCTTCTTTCATGTGCACAGAAAAAAAAGAAAGTTTAATTTTTGGATGAACTGCCATTAAGGAGTTAAATAGTGTTATGAATACATTCTCATTCGTTTTTTGCTGATGTGTAATATAAGTAGTTTCTCAATCTGTGACACTCGTCGTATGTTTTTAATAATGAGTCTTGATGGGAGCTGCTGGCTGCTTTCCAGGTTACACTGCTCTTATGGCTCTGTTAATTATCTCTGGGTGGAGGAAGTAACTTGCCCACATTATTTTTCATTCAGTCAGCAGTCAGTCAGTTAACAGCTTTGGGAATGGAATATTGCTGTTTTTTGAAAGATGTGTTGATTGCATGGTGCCCGTCATCAGTTTCTGAAGAGTAAACCCCTCTATGATTCTCTGTCTGACCCTGACAGTCTGATGATTTATTCACCCCAGCATAATTCATAAACCTTCACTTAAAGTAGGCTATGTGAATTTGTATGCAGTTCATGGAGCTTATTAGTGGGAGCGACATTCTTACGAAGAGCATTTTATTTGACAAATATGTTGTGCAGAGTGAGTAATTGATTTGTTTTGTAGCCTATTTTCTCATATAAGGGAGGGATTATAGGCTACATTTTAAATGCATGTTATATTAGGGTTTTTTTCAGCATTTAAGTGTAGCCTACACTGCCGTAAAGATAGCCCCAAAACTAAAATATATGGACTAAAGCTACAAAACTCCTGCTTTTAATCCATAAACGCATCCTTTTTCATGGGTGGGCATTGCTTAGTTGTTCACCCGCCCACTTTTAGTGTGTGTGTGAGTGTGTGTCGGGGGGCTGGGGCTGCAGGTAATAGCGCCACCCCTCCCCCGCCCGTCCGGTCTCTGTCTGTGTCTGCATTATCACAGAGCTCAATGAACGCGCACGGTGATTTATGTGCTGAGGAGAATCCGGAGCTCGAGAGGATACCGGTAATTGAAACTAACGGTCCCGTTGTCTCACAACTTTGTGTGGACGTACATTTGAAAGAAAGGGTGAGTTTTATAAACACTTTCTTTAACGAAAAGTTTAGGAAGATAGCTCAGGCATTCCTCACAGGATTTGGTTCGGACTCGGAGGAGTAACTTATTGTTCCTGAATCCCTATGGAGCAAAGCTGGAAACGTAGTCGAAGGATTCAGAGAGAAACATGCTGAAGAAATGTCGTTTTCACATTCAAGACATGTTTATAGTTACTCGTTTCTGCGTGTGGCGAAACTTGTGAAGAAATGTTTGTTTAATAGAAGTATATTGGCTTGACCTAAGCGCACTAGTTAGAGCTAACGTTAGATGGTGAAAACGGCAGCGCTAATAACTTGAATGCTGCATCGATGTTTCAGAGAGTGTTATGTTCATTGTGAGAAAGTTAAACTTGACCGCAACTATATAACAAGTGTTAAACGTATGAACGTGTGTGCTGTGATTTCATGTGAGAGAAACATCTTGAAACCCTTCGAAGAAAACAAACGCTGTCTTGCTTTAGAAACTACTGAGTGCTTAAATAGTGTTTGGTTGTTATTATAAGTTAGTTATGTTCCTTCGCAACTAGATAATTGTATCAAGTTACTTATTAGTTTCCTTTTAGTTATTTATTTCTCATGGAGGAATCTGTGGCTATTAATGAGGAACTTGTCTAATTATAATATTGAAGTGGCCAGTATGTTATAGGGTATGTAACAGATGTATTTCCAAACATTAACAATTTTCAATAACTTTGTTGTACATACATACAATTTGAAGAATTTACAATATTTCAAGATTTAATTTAGAGCTGACTCCTAAGATAACATGTAAAGCAGTAAAACAATGGTGACAATAAAATAAAAATATTCATCATTATGAATTATACTATGCATAGCCTATAAATAATGTAGACATTTTGCTTTATTAGGACCCACACAAATATTGCCCCATTGCATTATTATACATGATATAATGCAGTGCTATTTGTTGTAATTTTATTATTCAAAATGTTTCAGTCCTTTTTGAGTGGAAGTTCCCCAAACTAGAAGTGCCACCCATTATCGCTGGGACTGGCTGCTCAAGAATCGCTTAAACCTTTGCAGGTCAGCTCTAGTAGTCACATGTCCAATTGCACTGATGTGAAATCTGGCTAAACCCTTGGCCGAATCAGCTTCAGATCAAACAGACCACACTAACAGGCTTTGGCACACAAAAGAAAGTGTTCATTGGGAAAAATCCTTTTGATAGTAATGCCACAAGAACGCAACAAGCACTGTGATACTGTTTGTGCTGAGTTTTATGAAGAATGTTGTAACAATCTTAAAGGTTTCAGCTAAGGAGGATGCCTAACCCTAACACACTAAAACATTATTCATATCACAATACTTTGGCTTATTAAAGAGCCTACACAACTTTAAAACTGAACATAATTGCAGGCTGTCAGTCAGTGCAATTACATTATGCCTGCAGGTGGCAGCAAGGGACTGTCTCTAAGAGTGAGTCATCATCAAACCATTCATTCAACTAAAATGCTCATTCATTCAAAAATACATTTCTTTATTGCACTACTTCATTGTGTGGAGCTTGGATTGTTTTTTTTGTGTCTATATATATATATATATATATATATATATATATATATATATATATATATATATATATATATATATATATAAGAAATCTAACCTTTCGAAATTCACTCGCTGGACTCTATTTCCAGTCCTATGACTTACTAACCACAAAAACAGTTTACTTGGACTTATAGATTGATTTGTTGAAGTGACACAAGTGTTATTCCAGATTATTAGAAAAAATAATTGTCGTTTCAAACAGTTGAATTAATTAAGTTGTGTTAGTTACAGCACTGAAGCTAATCCTGATGTGACTGCGGTGGACTGATAAATTTGGGGCTAAATTTGCCCCATGGTTGCGTTCTCCATCTTACTCTCCGCTGTGAAGAGAGAGTTTGTAGCGCACTGGCCCAGATTCAGGTGTCCTCACAGCTTCACAGATGGTACAAGGGAAATGCAGTTGCTTGTGCCAGGGCAGAGTGATGCTCACTAGCTCATGCTTACAGGAGAACGACAACTCTCCAATCATGGGTCACTGGATCTTCTGATCCCTTGGTATGTGATCTATGCTATGTCATGGCATGCATTTATTCAGTATCTTTTGTATAACAACTTGATACTTGAAATCATCGAAACAAATACAACCCTATCCAAAAGGACTCGCCCCCCACCACATTTACGTATATGCTGTTCAACACAGGCGATGACTATAGCGGAATCTGCTGTGCCTACCGCTGTGTTACAATGTTGATTCATGTCGAATGTCTAATTGTTTAGCTCCTCTACTCCTTCAATGGCGAAGTCATCCCTTCCATCCCAAAAAACAAACATGTTTTCATGAACAGCCCCCAGTCATTAAAAGGTCATTAAAAGGTGAACAAAAAGAAAAAAAAACATATTGGGATTCTGTTTTCTCACTTTTAGTTCACACTTTGTGAGCTGATGCTTAGAACAGATGAGGGAGTAGGTTTAGACATTCCAGGCTTATAATGTTGTTAATAATGTAAATGAACAAATAAGCGAAGATGACAAATTATTCAAGCAATAGACAGCATGTCTTAGTTCTGTGAGATACAGCAAATCCAACGTTGCGCATCAAGAAGAAATAAAGCAACCTCGCCAGCAGTTTTCAGTCCTTGCCGTTCCTTAAGGTCTCTAGCATTGGAAAGCTTCTCTGATATTATGCGGGTCTGACCTCTTGCCTGATCGTAACCCTTCTTTTAAAAGTTATATTCCCGTGGCCTTCCCTCTTTCCCATCTCCCTCGTTCTGCTAATGCCTGTCTTGTGCACTGAGCTCTCTCTCTCCTCCGTTATCATGAGTATATACGCCCCTTGCTGCTGATTGGCTACAACTGTGTTTTGGTGCTTGGCCTGATCCACTTTTCAACAGCGTGTTTCAAAAATTGTTTACTGCACCTTTAAGTAATTTTTGGAGTAGTGCATAGAAACATAAGGACACTGTTTGTGCCTGGCTGTATCTTGTGCTTGACCACCCTATGTGCTTGCACCTCATCCTTCCAAAAACAGCACCAGGTCTTGGTCTCCATGGCAACGGATACCCACCCTATCTTATTTCTGTTTAGTGGAAAATAACTGTTTCATGCTGGACCTGTGCTTCCTCAGCACCGGGCTCCTGCTGCGGGATGATGTCAGCCTGGGTCTGATGGAGACAGTGAGAGCGTATCATTCAAGGATGGGCCTGTTTCTGTTTCCTATCGCCCTAAATTTCTCTCAGACGGTAAAATAACCCAAGCGGCTATCGTGAACTTTCAAGGTTTACTTGTCCTTTTGCACTCCATAAGCGGCCTGTAATAAGTAGGTTAAGGCTGATTACGTAAGCAGAGTTATGTCTTATTAATATAATTATCTGGACAGAGAATATCCCAAACATAGCTTTGCCGCACACAAGCATGTGCACTATCTGTCTAAACAGCATTGTTCATTTGGCATCTGATGATAAGATGGCAAAAAACCTCTGCCGAAACGGCCTCTAAATCACTTTCACTAAAGTAAACTGTAGAGAAGCTTTGGCCAGATAGCTTGCTTGTTTATCATTCACTTTCAGTAATAGAAATGGGGTGCCAGGACTATCAGGCTCATCCAACTGCACTGTCGCCTGGCGACATGTTTCCCTCAAGCTTTTGTCCCTGTTGGATATTTTCTCACTGTTGGTTCAAGTGAAGGTTTGGCAAAGCGGTCGGTGTCAGACTGAGGTGTGAAGCATCTCGCCAGTGAGACATTACAGACTCCATTAGTGCCACAAATGTGCCCTGCTGGATTGAAAATGTCAGCTAGCTGCGTCAGAGGTGGTGGCTGGGAGGGATGGAATTCTCTCACCCCTGATGGCTAAATGGGCATCGCTGTTCCCGGCAGAGTCTATTATTGCAGGAATAATCCTGTGACACCTTATGTTAGATCTGGTCGGGGGATCCATCACCTTCGGCTTTTTGGCTTTTCATAGTGGTTTTCCTAAAATGGAAATGGTCTTTCTTGCATGATGATTTGCTGCAGTTGTTGACCTTTGTTCTCTTTTGTTCCAGCATTAGCCGTGTTTCTCAGCATTAGCCGTGTTTCCACCGCAATTACCAGGAACTATTTGTCCCAGGAAATGTTTTCATAGGAACTTTTTTTTGTCCCAGACCGCTTGCTTGCTGCGTTTACACCGCGGACTAAAGTAACGGTCCGGGGCGGGAAGATTATGTAGTGACGTTGAACTGCGTGCGACTGCTTCTCCCAGTCTACGCGTTTGTTTTGAGTTTTGTTTGGAGGAGATTCAAGCTGTGCTGCTTTTGTGTGCGATTAGTTTACTAACGAGGTAATTAGCAAAACGGCAGAAAGGAGACAAGCACCCAAAGTCTATTCAGAAAGCTCGTAATGCTAGATATAAAAGTAGACGTTTGTTATCAGCAGACATTGACCGTGAGATGGATGGGATGAACGTGCGCCATCGGGCAGAAAGAACAAGTGGTAAGAACCAATCAGCATGTTCAGCGCACAAGTCCCACCCCAAAAGTTCCCGAACTCTAAAAAAGTACTACCTCGCCAGCAGGGAAATTCTTACCCGGAACTTCATTTAAACCCTGGTTCCTGTGGTGTAAACACACTGAATACCTTCCCAAAGTTCCTTGTTCCTGGGGAAAGTTCCTGCGGTGGAAATGCGGCTATTGATTGTCTGCATGAGGTGAACTGCTGGTTGTACTAGTGCTTGTTGATCAGAGATTGGAGTTGTGTGATGGTGGAGCCAGGCTAAAGTAGTGCTGGGCCGTATGACCAAAAATCCATACCACAATATTTTTCAAAATTATACTGGTTTCACGGTATATGACAGTATTTTTTTTTCCCCAAGCATGACTGGGGTGTCAACCACATTTTCTACTGAGTGAGAGGAAATACTGCAGTAGATTTACTTAGAATGCCCTTAGGTCAAATTTTACTGTCATGAGTGAATATTGTAGAATAAATCCACACTAGTATTAATACAATATTTTGCAATTCTGTAAGAATTTCTTCTTTTTTAAACTGTCATAACACCACCATATGCATAAAACCTGAACAAAAATAAAATCTAAACGCTCAGCAGCGTGGAATCCGCGGATGGCGTCGGGATGTTAAGTGAGCTCTTAGATTCAATGTATTTCCCAAGTTTTGTATTTTGGCATTGCTTATTTTGCCAACATGACTCTTTTCGATTTCTGTAGTGGTCCCTTTATAGTAGAAGCAAAATGAATGCACATTCATCTCTGAACACTGTGGCGGGAGTTGGTATGATTTTATAGTCTTTTGAGTTGGGTTTGCTAATGCTAGCGATGCACTCTTGCTCTTCTCCCCTTCAGGTTACGTTCTGAGATCTGAGGGCACTGAGTGAATCTCTGAGACATGCTTGTTTATCAGCTTGTTGTTCACCAAAACCATGTTTACAACATACTACAGTGCCCAGCAAGACAGTCTTAGCCACTGTCTGGGAGCTAATGAGGACCTTACAGTAGACACTGCTAGTTCTGTTTTCTGCCAGACAGGATAATCCACCGTCTGATCAAGATAATCTGCCTGCTTGACCTGCCGTTCGACCTACTTCACCCCCTGCTGACCAATCAGAGGCACAGTGCACAGCCTACCTGGGATAAAGAACCCACTATAAGTGTGTGCACATTTTTTTTTGTGATGTCTTCAATGTTAAAGTCCCTGTAAAGTCAAAATTAAGTATGTGTTCTGAGTTTGTCACACCACAGAAAAATGTGTTATTAGCCATGTAGCCAAATTTGAATGATAAAAAAGCCGGCAAGTACATAAAATAAGATATTAAAATCTTGAAAAAATGAGCATTATTCTCTCCTCTTAAACGCTGGGGGCGTGTCCGCTGGCTGCGCTGAAACCACGCCCACTCGCGGGAAAGCTGTCGGCGGTGATTTTAGGTGAAACTGCTTTCCGGACTGGAGGATGAGACGGGTCGGTTCGACCCCATTCACCAGTAACAGCGGATTATCAGTGAATCCCTGTTGTCTTCGACAAAAGTTTATAAAACGATCCCGTGCAAAATGATCACTACAGAGGTGGGTGTTGGCAAAGATCCTCAGCTCTCCATCAAGGTTGGCTCTTTACTTAATCCACCTAAAATTAATTCACCTCTTCTTGATGTGATCGTTTTTAGGAAATTTGAATAAAGACACCGATCTGTTTTGTACATGACCACATCCAAGTGGTAGCCTACGCATTTCCGTGTCGAAGGCATAGCTAGCTAGCAAACTGTAGGCTGTAGTAACTAATGGTACTGACAGTAACTCGCGATTGAGCGCCAAACTGATTGTGAATGTTTTATTGTTAGGGGAGGGGCCAGCCTCAGTGGCCATCACGTTGGGGTGTGTCCAGGGTGAAAGTGCTTTCGGGACGCGTTAGCTTTCCTACTCATCACATGGTCACTGCTTCCCGTCAAAGCTTTGACAAATCTGTCGGAAAGACTAATGCAGATGAGTGTTTGAAAGAGGACATTATGCCCTGTTGTTTATAGGCAAAGCATATTTTAATAGCGGGTTTAGGCGTTAATGTGGTTTCAAAGCCATAAACACAGACACGGAATCCAGTGACATCAGCAGTGTCTCACAGCTGGATAAACACACATCCTGGTAGAATTTCTTTCTCCATTTCAATCTCACATCAGTCCCTTTTCTTTGTAAATATATTTTTTCTTCTGATCATCCATTCTCTTTGCCTCTGTCATCTTTGTTCCTTTCTACATTTTCCTGTCAGTCTGTGGCCTTTGTTTTTCTCTGTGGTCCTCCCACTCTCTTGTTTTATTCTACGTTCCTTGAAAACTGCCCTCAAGTCTGCCTTCGTTAAAAGCACATCAGGCGGTGATGGACGTAGACAAATTTGCTAAACTCTTGAGAGGAACGGCTCTAAGCTGTCTGCAGCTTTTATACTTCCTGCCAGGAGCTCGAGGTAAAACCTAAATGTTGCAGGCAATGGATCTGGACTTGTTTGAACGTCTCGCTAACCTTAATGCAAGCGCACAGACTGGCTGAGTTCTGCTAACATAGCTAAGGCTACCTGTGGGAGAGTGGTTTAAGAAAGAGCAGTAATTATTTTATCACTTGTCAGAGTGTTGTGTCTGGAAGGTCGACCTGTAAGTCATGTGTCAGTGCAGGACATCAACAGTCAGCTAAGGGATGTTCTTTATGCTGGCTTGGAGTGGGAAAAACAGATAAATCCTTGTCTGCACCCACGTGTTGTTTTAGTCAACAGGCTGAGATCTGAATCAGAATGTATAGGAAATTTCACAGCTCGTCGCTGTTTGTGTTTTACTTGTTTTGAGTCTATGCACACTTTCACATAATTTTCATTTTTTGGGTGGACTATCCTTTTATGGTTTCATATGGTCCATCCCCCCTTATTCATGCATCATTTTATTAGATCCTGCATGTAAGCGGAGACCAATTTTATAGTTATTTAATCATACATCAATAGAAAATCAGATATTGTAACATCATCGATCTTGAGTACACTACGCTATCTCAGAGATCTAGGCCTATGTGTTTTAGTGTCTTCATTCATATTAGAAGTCACTGCTTATTTCCATAATAAGTCAAACTTTTTATTCATCTACAAAAAAATCAGCAACTATTATTGAAAATGAATGACTTATGGTGACTTGGCAGATCATGGTGTTAAAGTTAATATTTTTTTGAGTGTGAGATGTTAACATTTTTATTTCTTTTTATTTTTTCAGATATACAGTGTTGTGAAGATTCACGCCTTGTGACCTGTTTGCAAGTTGGACAAGACTCTTGCCGTCAGTCTGCACACTTGCTTCTGTTTAAGGGTGTAGCACAGTAGTGAAGATCCTCACACCTCCAATCCAAAAGTATAGTAGTGTGAAATTCCACAACCAAGTCCCAGAGAGCAGTTAATAAGGCCAAGAGGCAGCACTTGCTTTTTTGTCTTATGCAAGAGGACAACAAGAAACCAACAGCCTTGGATGAACGTTTCCCCAGTACAAATGTATATATTTTATGACTGCAAAAACAGTGACCATTGAACTTTTTTAAAGAAATATTGGCATCTTTTGGATACAACACTAATGCGTTTCCCCTCGGCTTTGGAAAGATGAACATAAGATTAAGCGGAGGGACGATTTAGAGTTTGCGTAGATTTCCTTCACCATGTCATGGAAAAGAAACTACTTTGCATCTGGCAGCAGTGGGTTACAGGGCATATTCACCCCACGAACCATGACATCAATCGCCCCCAGCAAAGGACTCATCAACGAGCCGGGACAGAACAGCTGCTTCCTGAACAGCGCTCTACAGGTAGGACGACATATGTTCATGCTATAAACACATCATACATGTTACATCCTTTTAATTTCAGAAATCTGATCAGGGCCTTGTAGTACAAATAGTTTCTCAGTTGAACACATGACTTTTGACACATTATTAGTCTTTATATGGTGCTTTTAGGGAAGTATCTCAGATGGATCAAGTGACTCAGTCTCTATTAAACTTCACACACTTTGAGGGAAACCCACATGAGCTTGCCGAGATGTTTTCATCAACTGTTTGGATCTACTTTTGCTTTGTAGGCTGCGAGGATAAATATTTTGCATATTCTTTCATTAATTAAACTTGTGCATTGTGTGACCTCAATAGATCCTTCCTCTCATGAGTAAAATTGTGCTCCACCCCATGATTAGCCATTTGAAGCAACAAGTCAAGCGGCTCGATGCATATGGCAGCAGTAGGAACGGTGCGCTGGCTCTTCACACACGTAGCTCTCCTCGCATGAGCGCCATTAGACAGAAACCACTGTGCCTTTTATTCATTGTGCTGCTCGTTGGAGCCTGCGTTAGATTTAGTGATGATTCAAGCACTGTCTGCACTAGACCCCACAAACAACTGTCAGACGCACACTGTCCTGGCCGGTAATTACCCTGCACAGCAACCTGCCATTACTCACCCTCTATTTTTGGATTACTGTATAATCAGCTATATGGAAATAAAGGGGCTTAGCTGGCTGATAATATGTCTAAAGCTACAAATTAGAGTCAGTTATGGCTGGTTCGGGGGGTTGGGTGTTTGAGGGAGTATTGCGGCTGGATTGTCTGTTGCCATGAAGATTAACAATATGGCAAAACCTGGGGATTAAAACTGTAATCCTGTTTGACAAAACATATATCTATAAACATCTTGATGTACTTGAAATGCAAATGTAAAATTAAGTCTATCAAAATTGATATTAAGTCAACAGTGGCTGACCATATTGAGCGGCCAGCGAAGAAAACATCCATTAGAATAGAATTAGGCTACACTAATAAATTCATGTAAAATTGCTTGCAACGAGAGTGGTTGGGGACATGTCAACTTGGAGCTCAATGGAGACTGGCTGAACTGAGCTGCCAGGAGTGGCGGTAACCAAATGAATAAAATAATGAAAATAAATAAATATTCATTGTTTTTTTTTTTAGCAATTCACACAGAAAATAGAAAATTATTGTAACTTTTTTTTATTTAATGAGCCTAAATGTATAAATCTCTAGGAGTTGTCTTAACTGACTTGCCAGTGGATGGTGGCAGGTTACGTGACCTGTCAGTGGCGGCTTCTGTCGGCCAGCTGAAGATTAAACCCCCACTTCTTAATTAATAATAACTAAAAGAAAAGAGCCAGTTGGTGGGAAAACTTCATTCTTCACTCGTTATCAGGGTTTTTCCTTCATAGAGAATTACGAGGAGGCCGCCCTCCATCAAATTCCGTGCCGCCTCCGGCTCTCGACAAAACTCGGATAGTCACATGCTCAGATACACTTTTTCCACCGTGACGGTTCTGTTGCGGGTTCCTGGCCTGTGTCCATTCTCAATTCATATTTTTTTGCCGTATAGTTTGCCGATAGTTCTGCACTAATCATAATCCGCGAGTCAGGTGGGCCAAGTAATAAAAACATAACATTGCAATTAATCGAGGGTGGATGACAGATAAATCATTGTAATGAGTGTTGAGTTTAATAAAGACACGGAACTCTCATCATGGTAAAACGCAATGAAAGTGCGTCATTCTTTTTTCAATATCAACAAATTTTAACATAACTATGGATTTTTTTGAAATCTTTATTAAAACAAGAACAAAAAACGCAGTTGCGGCTGCTCCTCCGTGGTTGATTTGTCAGTATCGCAGTATTACAATATTGCGGTTATTGCGACAGCGATATTTGTTATCCGCGTTATCGTATATCTGTGACAGCCCTAGGCTGGTGAAAGCCGTTTAATACTGTTCATAAATCTATTAATACTGGTTTATTAATATATCCGGTTTAATACTGTGGAATATATATATATATATATATATATATATATATATATATATATATATATATATATATATATATTCTAAAAATTATAATATTATAAAATATAATAAAAAATAATATAAAAATATCACAATTATATTATATAATATAAATAATGTTCTGAACTGCTGGCAAGCTGAAAAAGGAATAAATAAATAATTCTTCACTTTGAGTCCTGAAATTGTTAGGTCATGTTTGTTCTTGAAATAAACACGTTGCACATGGTGTGAAATGGTCACATTCCGTGAAGGAAAATCCTCACATGACTGCTCACATTATTTGAATGTTTGATGAGCTGAAGGAAGTAACTCAGTTTCAGTCAGTCATAGTAATTTTCATTCCATTTCAGTCTATCTCTCTTTTTCATCAGCTCTGCCTCCTGTCTGCTTTCCGTTCCCTGGATCTGAAGCGTGTAATTCGGTTAGTGATGGGCCGTGGTGTCCATCTTTGCACAGGGCTGTCTCTGATCTGTCCAGTTTGGGGACTTGTGTAGTTTTGCTCGCTCTTATTGAACTAATCTTTCAAGCCACATCCTATTGCGGTTCATGTATTTTACAATTACAATCTTCACAGTTGATCAATTTCAGCTCCTTTTCTTCTAAAAAGATAATTTCTTAAAAGATTGTCTAAAGTTTCCTTGATGGCATTTATTTGTTTTGCACATATTCATGATTTGTTTTTTAACTGTCAAATTGCCTTCAGTTTCAACTGTCCCTTTATAGAGGCTTGACATTCCCCTCAGTAATGACGGTGGTCAGAACATTGCTTTAATGAGCAGATGTGACCCAGGTTGGAAAGCGAACACCTGTACTATTTGTAAGGTCCTGCAGGCTTCTCATCAATACGGCCAGTCACATCCCATACAACTATACAACTCTACTGGACAGTTGAAAAGCTGGATTTTGTTGTTAGACATTCTCAGAGGCAAACTCAATGGCATGTCAAAAGCTCCCAGAACTTGAGTGTCAAATCAGTGATGTCAAATCAATAGAAAGGGACTCTGTGGCCTGATGTTGACCGCTTGAGACATGAACATACTAGCTAGTCCATGGCCACTGGCTGAGAATGTCCCTGTGTGTCTGCAGAGCTACATGCATCCAGAGGCCAGGATTGTTAGAAAAGTCCTGAAAATATCTTTGTCATTGTCTAAGGTGTTTGGTTTCTTTCTTCTTCAGTGCAGTTAGATTGTATTTAAATAATATTAATGTTGAAATGTTGTGATGTTAAAAAAAAACTTTTTTGCTTGATTTCTTTTTTAACCCTAATTATCCAATCATATCAATATTTTTATAGTGTACCTAATATTAAATATTTTACAATTATTTAAAACCATTGCTTATACATTTTTTTTATATATCAAATTGTCCTGTTATTATAATTGTACAGGAAACTACAAGACCACCATAAATTCATTAGCACTTGCCGGACGATGATGACTCAAATGTCTTTCAACCTATTCTTACTAGGAATAGGAATCTTTTCAACTCTCACGATTCGATTCTTGTGGTCACAATTCTTAATTTTGCATCTAATCTTTATTTTATATAGCCCATGCATAGATTTGAATTAGAATCGTCAGAAGACTTGTGAATCGAATCGACCCCCCCACCTCCACCCCTAATCCTTAATTACTCTTTTTCAACCTGTCCCGAAACACTCAGATCTTTATTTTTCAGCCCTGCTTGCCAAGCTTTCGTGTAAAACCTCACCAGTTGATTTTCCTAAACAATTACTTCCTAGGACCATTGCAAAAAAAAATGAGATGGATACTGTGATAGTGCTGTTTAAGTTCTCTTTTGGGCAAAGATTTACATTTAAGCTTTTGTTTAAGCTAAGACTGCATTGCATTTCATGCATTTTATTCACTTACAGTTCATTTTGCCATGCAAAGAGCATCAGCAGAAGGTTAAATAGGGTGAGCTGAATGACCTTAGAGATCAATGCGGTTGAGTGCAGTTGAGTTTTACTGTGCAGACACGTTCAATGTCCCAACTTCACTCAAACAGATATTTTCTGATTTGTGTCTCTTGAAATCTGTAGTGCTGACAAAATAATTTTTTAGAGTAATTTCAAAGGGTTTTTCAAAGTAAAGCGAACACACACAGCTCTGCGCAAGTCTTTTGACTGAAACTTAAGTAGGTCACCATCTTACAGTTCATTAGCTATGTTTACGTGTACCTATTTTTATGTTCATGTTGGGATATTGCATTAGAAAAAAATGCTGGATGGATAATGCGCACAAATAAAAACTTATGTGCTCAATTAAGTCAGATAAACTTTTTATCCAATAAGAAAACAAGCTGTTGTACATGACTTTGCAATGGGACGACATAACAGGACTAACCAGTGAACTGGTCTCATTGCACAGCATCTGAAATGCTGTTTTGGTTGTTCTGAAATGCCTGAGCAAAGTCTGTCGTCAAAGTGGTTCAGTATAATTAACTGTCTTATACAACTGTGTTCATTAACAGCAGAAAGCAAAATAACTTTGCATCTCATCTGCATGCTCTGATTTGCAAGTAATTTATTATATACAGTAAAGTATTAAACACACAGTGGGTTCTCCTACTGGTGCAACTTCCATTTCTCCTAGTGATCATTAGCGCCAACTTATCAGGAAGTGATGACTTTGTTCTCTTTATTTTCAAATTTTTTATGCGATATTCCAATTTTGCACTTAAGTTAAATTCGCAACTTTGGATGGAAATTGACAATGGAAAGCCATTGGCAGTTTATTAGAGTTATTAAGATCTGTGAAGGTGAAGTTTGACAGCACATTCATCTGGGTAGCTAAGTTGTGTTTAGTGGGACTGACAGCTCTCTCAATAATTCAGCATGCAAGCGTGTAGATGTGCTGGACGAGCAGCAGGGCCATGGCACACCGTCTCAGCTCATGGCAGGCAGGTGGGGTCAGGACGGCCTCCGCAGCCTCCTGGGCATGGCCAGATGGGAGGTGTATATGATTGTGTGTCTGTGCGTGCGTGCAAGCTGCCCGGCAGGAAGCTAGCAGGTCTTTGTTTGTTCCGCTGACATTCCGCATCATCCTTCTTCTGGAGATGCATACATTCCTCAAGATGAAAGACTAAAGCTGGGAAACACGCTCATCACTTCATCTCACTCTCAGAATCTCCTCTGCTTGTTAACCTGCTCCCTGTTTCTTCAAACTCTTGGATAAATCCCATGGGCTTATCAGGTCTTTGTCACCTGATTGGTTAGACATAATTGCTTCTCTCATGTGATTGGATGAGATTGGATTACGAGGCGTCAAGAAGGCTGAATTTAGGAGATTGACACTGACAGACAACTTTCTTCAACAGATACAGCTTGCAATATCTCCGTCTCCAAACAGGCTTCTGTGTTTAAAATGTCTTGCCCTCCTGAGAGAGACATTTAAGAAGGGGTGGAAAGTCAACTGCAGGCGGTGCAGAGCAGCAAGTGCTTTTTGAGCCTGATACATTTTTGATGACTAGAGCTGCATGATGCTTGACTGTCTGATGCTTGATTCAACCTTGCCTTTAAGAGAGCTTTTGTATCATGCACAGTCAGCTTCAAAGATCAGATTAAACATTGCTTTAGTCTAATTTCTCAGTTTTCTCACAGGTTCTCTGGCATCTGGATATCTTTCGGCGAAGTTTCCGGCAGCTCACCACACACAAGTGCATGGAAGACTCGTGCATCTTCTGCGCTCTGAAGGTAAAGCACTGAGCCCATCAGGTTTTCTTGAACGTTATTCATGATGCATTGAAATCATAGAGCTGACTAGGATCACTGCTCCATTATAGCTTTTCTAATTCAGTAGTTTCCATTTTTATACGAAGCCTAATGCGTTTCTCCCATCTGACTACGCTTTAAGATTCTGAAGTGTTATGAAACATTAAATAGTGAACTTTGTTGAAGCAGAGAGATTATTGGGTTTACCTAGGGTTTTGTTGTTGTTGTAGATCGAGTTAAAGTCATAGTTCACCCAAAAATGACATGATCTGCTTTTCATACAAAAGTCAATGATCAAAACTGTTTTGTGCAGTTTGCATAAGTTACTCAAATTTATGTAACAGCTATTCATTCTCAAATGAGAATCAAAGACGATAATTCACTAGTGACAATAATTATTTTCATAATATTGTGTGTGGTTTATTTGAATGATTATTTAGGCCTACTTATTTAGTCAAAAAGCACAAATGACCAATTATTAAAAAACACTGGATGTTTGTTGGACAACAAAACACAAAAATCATTGTTAATTTGTTTTAAAGCTAAAGTTTAAAGCTTTCAGACATTGCTTTATCTCTTGTGCTGTTGGCAGACCTTTTAACCTGTATTGGATTATGTTTTTGTACTAAGACATGAAGTATGGTAAAGTGTTAAAAGGAATAGACGTGTGTGGCAAGCAGTGTTGTGGGAATGCAACTCTTTCCGCGCCATTCCTTTTTCCGTCCATTTTCTTTTTTTGTCCCTACCTCCCTCACTCTCAATTCATATTAGATTCATTTTAATGTTCAGAAGTGCCATTGGCACTTTCCATCAAATGTTCTATAACTCAGCTGGAAATTAGAGAGCTCTCTCCTGAGCCCTGTGCCAGTGCAGTAGGGGGCTGCCTGTCTGCTCTCACACACAGGACTGGGACAATATGTCTGTCAGCCCGTCCGCTCTCTTTCATGGGTATAATGCTGCCTATGTATTCAGCTGTCTGTGTTTTTCTGACTTTACTCCAGTATGTTTCACTCTCAGTGCATAAGTCCAGTGTATCTCTTGCTTCAAACCTCTCAGAGTTTTCAGCCTTCAAAGCAAAGATGCTAATCCCGTAATGACTCTGTTTACTGAAGAGTTTCTTATGTCAGCACAGGAGTCTTGCAGACAGTCATGTCTTGCATCTTGCATCATAGGAAATCTTAGGTGTGTTCATAAATATACCGAGAGACACTTAATTATGCAGGGTTTAAATGTGACTTAAGAGGGGAAAATAGACTGCTTTTAAAGGGATAGTTCACCCCGGCATGAAAAGTCATTCAATTACTCACCCGCATGTCACACGTACAATGTTCTTTCCTCTGTATAGCACAAGAAAAAATGTTTTTAAGAATGTCACTGCTCTTTTTCATACTAAGCAAAAAGTTATGATTTTTGGCTACATTAACTCTTTCACACGTAAGTTTAAAATATTCGAACGGATCCTCCAGCATGAGTTTTTCTAGGCGACTGTTATTTAGAACCTGTCACTTTAATGTTTCCATGGTGACGTGTCATTGCTTGTTAGGTGACAGCGCTGAATGAATGATGATCTGCAATTTACATGTAATTTTTCCTTTTTTATTCAAAATAATCACAAATGTATTAGCTATAACATGAAACATTGATATTCTAAACACCTTTATAACAATCGCATTAGTTGAGCTGTATGTGCGATTGGCGCCGCCATGTTAGTTTACAACACGTCAATTCCTCAACTTCTCACGAAATACATAGAAGTAAGTGGCCGGTGAACTGGGAGAAGAATATGTTAAAATGTAAAGCCCACTGTATAATTTCTAAAACAAATGCAAAAAATATACCTAACCCTAACCCTAAAAAGTGTTTATAAGTACTTTAGAGTAGTAATATATACACTTAAGGTACTGCTATGAACCTTTTAGGGGTCCTTAGGGGACGGTACTGGCCCCGCTGGGTGGCAGAGTGTTGGTAATGTTTTCTTTGATTAACATTAATGGAAAGATGTTTTTTTTCAGAGCATCTTTGCGCAGTTCCAGTTCAGCAGTGAGAAGGTGCTGCCTTCTGATGCTCTCCGCTGTGCCCTGGCCAAAACCTTCCAGGATGAGCAGCGATTCCAGCTCGGCATTATGGATGACGCTGCTGAGTGTTTCGTAAGGGCTCTTGACTCTTTACCATCACTCTTTCACTTACCTCCCCCCTTTAAAGCATTACTGCTTTTCCTCCCATTGTCCTTTCCATCTTCTTTAGTATGCTTTCACGTGCCACATTGTACTCTCTGCTGATGAAGTAGATTTTCTTGAAGAGGATATTGCTTTGTCTTAAATATTTCTTGTGTACATTGTTAGCTCAGCTTATGATGTGTCTTGAGTCCATCAGTGCAAGTAGAAGGAAGATGTTTGTTATCCTCTTGGCCCTGTAACTATATCTCTATCTCAGTATTTTCCTTTCATTGTTGCTTGCATGTCTGCTTCCATGTCAGTTTTCGGTAGGATGATTAATAGTCGAGATAGCTGTGATGCGATCCCCTGAATTGTAAACCTTCCTGTTTGACTCTAATCTTTTGTAATCACAGAGAAAGACATCTCCCATTGTACGCAGTGATTAATTTCCTACTAATGGCTCATTTTAAAGGCCATAGCATCATAACATATAAGATAAAGAATGGCTCCCTGTCTCAGCCCCTCTCGACTGCTGGTTTTGCAACATTGTACAATGTGCTGACCAGTAAGAATTTGGAACTGCAACCACGAACTGCAAATGCAAATTTTTTCCTTTTAACCACTATTGTTGTCTGGCTGTTATGTAAGACTGGAGACACTGGTGAAGGGCAGATGCTTGAACTTTTAACATTTCCCTGCAGAACACAACCATTCCCCCCTCCCCAATTTAGCCATAACCCTCAGACTCCACAGACTAGTTATCCACAGACTCATCCACTGGACAGTGTGAATCAATTAACATGAGACATGCAGGACACACGCTGTTTCTTTTCAGTTGGATTTTAATTAGAGAACACCAAGTGTTAATATTTTGACAATAATTCTGTTGCAGGAGAATATCCTCATGAGGATCCACTTTCACATCTCTGATGAGACCAAGGAGGACATCTGCACAGCCAAACACTGCATCCCTCACCAGAAGTTTGCCATGACACTCTTTGAGCAGGTGAATCCCCTTAATTAACAAGCAATTCGTAGTAAAAATCAACAAGATATTTTGAAAGGGGGACGGACATTTGATGGATAATTTAAATATATTCTGTAATTACATTTTGGTAATGTATTAATTCCGCCTTCACATCTGAGCGCGAAATGCTGCTTGGACGGTTTCAAGATGGTTAAAAATAATTAATAATTATACAATAATAATTTAAGTGTTCAGATGTGTTTATTTTTGTTGGAAGGTTGTTGTTTTTTCATTATGAACACAAATTAATCATGACAAACCAAATTAATTGTAATTATATTAATTATACCATTGATGAAAACAAGCTGATACCAAGGTATTTTAGGCCTACAATTCTAACATGTTTCATCAAATAATCTTGATTGTATTTTTTTCCCCCCCGAAAGTAAGGTTAATGTAAGCTGCTTCTTGCAATACTCTCCTAAATGCGTAATAAAAACTAAGTGCAAACATTACCGCTTCAATGACTGTATAGCCTACGGTCGTTTTTAATGTCCAATGACAGCCCATCTGATATACTTTGAGTGGCATGGGAGAGAGTCAGAAGTTCATTTGTTGCCCCTACGAGTTTATAATAGCATATTTTAACACGATTTTCAAATGATAAAGAAAAAGAAAAAACTGCCAAAATATTTTTAAATGTTGGCTTTATTAAACTATGTTTTAAACATGTGAATAAACAGTCTTGTATGTCTTTTTATTTTTAATGTAGGCCTACTATTTATTAATTTATTGTTCTATTTTATAAATAATAATATACCTAGTAGTAAACCTGGATGATGGATAGGGGCGCTGGCCCAAAAAAGTTTGATAACGACTGATATAGAATCATAGGAGATTCATATAAAAACAATGGAAATTAATTGTATCAATTGGCTTTATGCACAGCTGCACTACTTCCTGAAGCCAGCTCCTTGTTTATTGGACAAATTGATTAATTCAGGTGTGCCTGACCTCAGTAGTCACAGCAACAATAATCAGGCACACCTGAATTAATCAAGTTTGACCAATAATGGCAGAGAGGAAACAAGGAGCTGGCTTAAGTTCAGGAAGTAGTGCAGGTGTGCATAAAGCCAATTGTAAATGAATTGTGTTGAACCCTAATACACTTAGTTTTTATGTTTACCTGTCCATTTTTACCCGCCCATTGAGGGTGGAATCTCACTCACAGAATGTAGTTGGGGATACCATCATTTTTTTCCTGGATATGTCCGGCCATCGATGTTGATGTTGTCTTTAATCCACATAAGCCAAAAATACATTTTCTGGCTTTTCTCAGTCTAGAAAGCTCCAAATTCAAAAATAATTTCACATTTCTTCTCCATAAATGACCCATTTTAAAAACACATTCATCTTTCCAGAGGTAAAGTATCCCTTTAACATATATTGTTTTCTTCCTCTTTTAGTGTGTGTGCAGCAACTGTGGAGCCTCCTCAGACCCCTTACCCTTCATTCAGATGGTCCACTACATCTCCACCACCTCTTTGTGGTGAGCAAAAACATCCCTGCAGCACATACACGTGCACAATAGTGAGTGATGTTAAAGAATGAGGTCATTTTGAAAGCTGGGACCAAAAAGGGCCACACTGTGCACGGCACAGAAAACATCATGTCCTATACTCTTCTCCAGCTGAGCAAATGATCTCTGCGCCACATCAAACACAGTGAAATCAATCAGAACAGAAAGAGATTCCCTCAATGGCCAAGAGCATATGGGAACAGCCAGCTTAAATATTACTGTAGGTCTCCTGGCCACTGCTTTTCATCATGGGTGATGAGCGGCCAGATCCGAAGCCGAGCCACACAGCAGATCAGCTCCCCTTGCAGCTCCCTCTGCAGTCGGGATTTGTCAGGATCTGCTTTTAGAGCTGCTAGTTGTGAGTGTGGAAGATACTTTGCACCGTGGACAAACAGACTTAAGCACAACAACAATGAAAGGGCTTCATGAATATTCTAGTATGTGGCTCTGTGATTAAGGAGGATTTTTATGACAAAAGCTGACATTGCAGTGGAGATATTGACTTCTTGTGTCCTTGAACCTGAGTACTGTTACTGTCTAAGTACTGTCGCAAGGATTACAACTATTGGATTAATAATTAGTACAATAAAAATATTTTAAAAAGGTTTTCAGCTAAGCTATATTCTCTGCCTCAACTTTTGCCTGATCTGCCTCTGTGCCTACATTGAACAGTATGTCGTGCAGTCTACATAGTCAGGCTCTGATCGTTTTCAATACGCAACATGAAAGGAATGATTCAATATTCTAATAAGAATAAATGTACTTAACACACACACACATATATATATATATATATATACATACATCTGACTTTATTATTCTGTACATTATGAATTGTAAATATATTTAGCTTATCATTAGCATCCCATGATTTTTCAAAACGGGGTATCTGAGGGAGACAGCATAAATACGTTGCCAAACTTTTGAGACAATCTTTATTGACATGCCTATGAATTCAGCTCAGAAAAACTGGACAATTAATATAAAATTCAACTCATGTTGGGTCAAAGATGTGAGGCTGTTTTCCTGCAGCTTTAAACGGCTCTCATTCAGTCAAAATTTCGAAGCCATTTCTAAGCCAACACATAATATTGTGTATTTGAATGTCAGTGGGAATAATTTTGTAAAAAATATTGTATGGAAATATGACAAAGTCTCTCTTGTGTATATATACACTCTCACTCAGAGGAGCATGTACAGGTAACATTGTGACATTGGCAAGACTGTCACCCTGAGACCTGCCTGAGCTGCGACGTTGCTCCAGGCACGCAGTGTTGCAGTGTCTTTGAGATGCAGTGACCTCTGCTGCAACAATAAGATCAAAACTGTCTGTACAATGACCTCAGAAACACTCTCCTGAATACAAAAACACTGAACACAAATACACCCAAACACTTGAATCGCTTATTTAGGTTAGTGTTACAAATTCCATTTGAAGTCATATAGTAATTATAGGCTGTTTACTAAATCAAAGGCAGCAAATACAAACACTTCACCCATAATTACAGACATGAGAGCTGCAGTTTATTGCTTGTGATATCTTAACGTATGAAATGTGTTGGTTATGCTACAGTAACCAGGCAGTGCGAATGCTGGAATGCAGAGAGAAGCCCACCCCAGACATGTTTGGAGAGCTGCTGAGGAACGCCAGCACCGTGGGAGACCTGCGCAACTGCCCGGTTAGCATTACTACACAGCGCCACACACTCAGATCCATCAAATCAAGTGCTAATTAGGCATAATGAAGCCTGGGACAGTGTGTGTGTGTGTAGTGCTTGTCTGGATTTGAATAGGATGGTGGCCATTGAGTAATCGCTGGGTCAAAACAGGATGCAATCAGTGGAATGTTAATTTGTCTCGTTGCCCTGAGGAGGAACAAATTCTTAAGCAACACACACACACGCATTTATTTTCGTGTCAGATCATTTTCTGTGCGTCAGGGATGACGGCTTATCACATTGCAAAAAAATAGCTTTCTTAATCAGTATTTTGTCTTTCCAGCAAAAAGAGTCTAAACATCCTTGAAACAAGATATGTTTACTTTTTAAAAGAAATGAATACGTTCTATAGCAAGAACTTATTAAATTGATCAAAAGTGACAGTAAAGACATTTATAATGTTGTTTGCAGTTCTTTTTATTTTTTAAAAATTGATTAAAATAGAAAAATAGTTTTGAAATTGTAATTTTTCACAATATTCACAATATTTCCTTGGTTGAGTATAAGAGACTTCTTCCAAAAAGCTTAAAAATCGTATCGACCTAAAACTTTGGAACGGTAGCGTTAAGGCTTGTTTGTACAGAAATTAAAATTGAATGAGGTGTATGCTTAAAACAAGAAAGATGCTTACTTTTTATTGGGGTAAGAAGAATAAACTTAATTGAAAGGGAAAACAAGTTAGTTTCCTAAACCAAGTAATTTTTTTTCTCATTTTAAATATAAACCATATAACAAAATGTTGTTAGATTTCTTTGATAGTCATACAAGGCATTCATACAACAATGAGTCCGTACATTATTAGATTATATTATGCTTGGCCTGTCTGTTCCCTAGTGCTAATGGAAGCAAACATGTTTTCAGACTTTAACCCTACAGCAAGATTTTCAGTATGAATTAAACACATTTGAAAGTTCAAGAACAAGGTGTACAAATCTGAAACACAACTGTTTTCTTGACCCTCAGGGATAATGAAGACATGCTTCACATGAAACCTAAACACACACAAACATACGTATTATGGGTGTCTGTATGTGATTTGTGAATTATGTAAGGGTGACTGGTGTAAGTTTGGGCAGGGAGAAGGAGAATTAATAGTAACAGTGTGTGTAAATCTTTCTGTGTGTTTTTCATTAAGCTCCAGTATGAAAAAACCCTCTCCCTTTTTTCATCTACAGGGCAACTGTGGAGAGAAGCTCCGCATCCGACGTGTCCTGATGAATTCTCCAGAGATCATCACCATTGGCCTGGTGTGGGACTCGGACCACTCTGACCTGGCAGAAGACGTCATTCACAGCTTGGGCACCGTCCTGCGGCTCGGAGATGTAAGATAAACTTCCTGACAGTATTGTCAAAAAAAATCTCACAAACTACACTCAATGCTGCTGACATAAGTCAGATGGTAGATGAACAAACCCACTGCCAAAACAGAACCCTTTGAATATGGATGGTGATAAATGCAGTCAGTGCTGCGACTCTGAGGTTACTGAGATGCACGTGGGAATTACAGGCAGAACTTGCCAAACTTGTTGCATCAATGACTATGACTCAAACATAAAAGCCACTGTCTGCCACTGAGTTCACACTTTCTTAGGACACGGGGCGGGCACAGGGTGTCCTTAGTGGGTTAACATTTCACTAAGTATCAGGTTCATGTTTCAATGTGAAATGTATACATTTTTTAAACAGGCCCCAACAAATGATTGTTGTAAACCGAAATACATCTAGAGATCAAGAGTGGTGATTTGATAATCTCTTTTGAAAGATGGTCATGGTCACTTAAAATATATATATATAATCTTTGTAAGTTTTGCGTGCATCTACTTTTATGTGTGTGTATGTGAAAATGTATGCCTGTATAAGTAATAAGTGGCCTCTTCTCCTTTTTTTCACCTGTAGCTGTTCTACCGAGTGACGGAGGACAAGGCCAAACAGGCGGAGCTGTACCTTGTGGGCGTGGTCTGTTACTACGGCAAACACTACTCCACTTTTTTCTTCCAAACAAAAATCCGCAAGTGGATTTACTTCGATGATGCTCATGTGAAAGAGGTAATCATCTGGGTGAATGTGAAAGACGCTGCTCTTAGCTTGTTAATTTGTCAGTTGTTCATATTGCTTTATTAGACATGCCCTAATGTCTAATGTTCCTCGCTTGCTCTGTCCACGGGTAGTTTGTGTAGAATCATTAACTGGGATAGTCCGATGTGTTGGCTTGTTATTTAGCATTTCCCCACAGGCTCCCAGCATGTGGTGAGTGGGTGGGTGAATGTATGCGTGTTTGCTCCGTTAGTGCTTGCGTGCTGTTTTACATAATTCGGCAGCTTGTTGACTCACCAGTCAGGAGTGTGTATGCAGGTATATGCCAGTAGCTCGCTTCATGTCAATAGTCATTAGTGCACATTATGGTCATAACATAGACAGGAATGATACAGCGTTCATATGAACGTCAGTGAGTGATTGTTATTCACCAGTATTAAAATTCTTGATCATGCCGACAATATACTCTATTGTTCAAAAGTTTGTGGTCAGTAAGAAAAAAAAAAAAAAAAAAAAATATATATATATATATATATAAGATACACTGCTTAATTCCTGTAACTGTTGAAACTACTTGGAAAAAAATTAATAATTTGCGTTACATCACTAATGCGGTGTGTCATTCTCTTAGTTCTGAACCTGCAGGATTTAGATTCACAATAGCAGTGCAGGACTGTGGATCCTGGACAGTTGCATACAAATCAGCTTTTTTCGTGGAGTCTGGCAGGCTTATGCTGACCTACACGTGAGCTGCGCAGAGCTCTTACAAAAGCCCTCTGAAAACAAGGATATCCCACTATTGTTTACAACCCCAGCTGGACAGTGGCAGGGCGTGGCCTACAGAGAGAAACCGCCATGATAGTCCACCTCAAACACACACACACACACACTAAAACTAACTAGTTCACGCTTGCGTTCTTGCTTGTCCGTTACTGCGGCCGCTCGGACATCCTGTCTGGTTATGGAGGAAGCGTAGAGAAAGTCGTCCATTTGGGAAGTTGAAGTCAGGGTAAGATTCGTATGAAAAGTGTTGGACGTGGGTTTCAGTCTCAGCTTTGTTATTCAGGGTATCCAGAACATTTCAACCTGGCCTCTGCTATTGTTTAGTTTTCTACAATGTGTTGGGTTTGCTATTTTGAAAATTTGTCAAATGTATTATTTGAACTGCTATATAACTATACTTTCTTATTCTCGCTCTCATTTTCTCACAGATTGGGCCCAAGTGGAAGGATGTGGTGTCCCGCTGTATAAAGGGGCATTACCAGCCACTGCTGCTGCTCTATGCTGACCCCAGGGGGACGCCAGTGTCAGCTCAGGATTTGGCCTCACGCCTAGACCTACATCACTACAATAAAGCATATTATGACAGTGAGGATTCAGGTATTTACACACCTTCATAAAGCTAGTTTATTCGTAGAAGTCACTTTTTTTCCTTCATCAGGGAAGTTCTACACACTATATCAAATATTTAATTCATAACAAAATGTGTAATTTCATGTCTGATTATAATAATTATATATGTGCTTCGCTTTTTAGACAAATATTTAGTGGAGTTTGATTAGGCTATTACTGTAAAAAAAAAAGACCCTTTTAATTTGACAGGAAAAAATCAGCAGTGGTGGTAATCAAGAAATTCACTTGGTATGTGGTACATAACATTGTAACAATGTTAATGTTGCTGTAGAGTTGCACTCACTGGAGACTGCATTTATTCGCAATCACAAAAGTTAATTATTGCTCGTACTTTAAAGCTTTGCTGGATAAACATTTCATTGGCATTCTGTTCTGACATGATGCAGTTTTTCTGAGCGCTTACGTCCGAAGTGTGCGCGGGCACTGTCAAACAGCACCAAACTGGACTCTGCTCCATGTTTCCATGAATAAAAAGTTGGGTGACCCAACCCTTAGACTAAAAAAAGCTGGATGACCCTCTGTTCAACAAAGAATAAAAAGACATGACCCTCCCCTATTTTCCTCCAGTGGTCCATTCCATAAATACCGAACGGTCCCTAATGAGGGACACTTCTGGCAATGTATTTTTTTAACTGTTTTTCACTATTAGTGAAAAGCTAATGTAATAGATTTAACTTTCAAAACCCATAAATTACATACAAACAGTATTTACAGTAAAATTGCATAAATGCAGTGTTAAACCATTTACAGTTTTTCACCATATGTTGTAAGCTGAACCAATTACCTTTTTTCTCGCTCACCTACAGTAAATGAATATTTCCATCAAAAGCCTAAAATCTGAGTTTAAGAGATATTTGACAGGTTAAAAATCTAGACCTGTGTGTGATCTAATTCCCGAAGTGGGAATTAGGTTTTGAGTGGAATTGGATCCTGAGAAAGGAACCGCAATCAGATGACTTTCAAAGTTGTATGGGTGACATTTGTGGTGGTCTTCTTGTATTGCTGCTAAAGCACTTAAATTTCCCACCTGGGATCAATAAAGTACCTACCTACCTTTGACCTTAGTAAACAACTATTCAGAATACTGTAGCAACCTCTTAGCAATGCCCTTTCACCTTCCTTCCCTGTATCTTAAAGTTTTATGCGGGCAGTCACTCTTTTTTTTGCTAAAAATATAAACATCTCCAATTGGCAGCTTTAGTGATAAGAATGAAATCTTCTGTTTTGTCAGGGCGTGAGCCATCAATTTCCAGCGATACACGGACAGACTCCTCCACAGACAGCTACAGCTATAAGCATTCACTCTCCCACTCCCACCATGAGTCTATGGCTTCCCACTTCTCCTCTGACTCCCAAGGAACCGTCATCTGTAACCCTGACAATGACTCTGCCTCCCACAGCAGCCTGGAAACCACAGGTATGTCAGTATATACGTTCACATTGAAATACAGTTTAGACATCATTTTAGATATATTGACACTGAATGTGTTGAACCATACCGTTGTCAATTTGGCTTAGGGCTGCACAAATAATGCGCAACCTGGCTGAGTGTGGTTATCAAATTGCAAAGACTGTGATTTGATGAGAGATAGATACTCATTGCATGTTTTTATTTACAAAAAACATTATCAGAAGAATCACATTTTCCCCCTCCCCTCCAAATCGTCTCCTAGTCCCTGCTCCAACAATGACTTTTGTTGTTGTTCATTTTGTGAAGGTCCTTTGACCGACAGCGATCCAGTCCAACGCCACACTCTCAGAAAAGACGGGGTCTTGGACAGAAAGGGAGGAGTTTTGGACCGGAAAAGAAGTGCCAGCAGGCCACGAAAACTTGAGGTCCGGGGTGATTCAAGAAGTCGTTGTTCTAAGACTGATGAGGTGTTGTCTGCTGGCTACCACAGTGAAGGTATGCATTTAATATAATGCTGTCACCAAACCACAGTACAAAAAAAAAACCAGATCATTGTGTTACTTTAATGGAACCCAGGTTTACGATCCGTAACTGGCAGATCTGACAGATCATTAGAAGATAGTGTAGGATGTGCGCTGCATTAGTCATCACTGTTGCTTTTACTGGCTGTGTACATCAATATTAGGTTATGTAAAAATAACATTTCCTCTTCCTCATTTTAATTTTTTTTATGTCCTCTCTTTCTCTCTAACAGGTGAGACTTTAAAAGAGCAGCAGGTTCCCCGTTCCCTGCCTAAACCCAGCTCCAGCCGACTTAGAGACTTTAAGGAGACCATGAGCAACATTATCCATAACCGGCCTCTTTCTGCATCGTCCTCGGGCTCAGTTTGCCCACCTGACTCCACCGCTAAGGCCCGAGACTGGGAAGCCGACAGCACCAGCAGTGAGTCCAAGTCCAGCTCCTCTGGAGGGCGATACCGTCCGCCCTGGAAGCCTCGTCGTGAGGCCCTCAACATTGATAGCATCTTTAGCAGGGAGCGGCGCAAGCAGGCCGGGTACAGTCCGCTTGGAGCTCTGTTGCCTGAAGACACAGGGCCTCAGGGGGACTTGGCGACATCCATGGAGCAGACCACCTTTCGAGACCTGCCTGGACTCCTGAGACGAGGATCAGAGCAGCCCCCACGGCTTATCCAGAGGATGGAGAGCGGATATGAGAGCAGTGAGAGGAACAGTAACAGCCCTGTCAGTCTAGACATGCCTGTTAATGAGGGCACCAGTAATGGCATGCACAGGTATGATGCAAAAATCTTTATCAGAATTCATTAGGATCGTAGTTGGCACATTATTAATTTCTCTCTCTCTCTCTCCCTCTGTTTTCCAGCTTACGAGAGGGAGGAAATAAAAACCCTCCACCTGAAGTCAGCCCACCATGGAAAACTGTACCCGTCACAAAATCCAAGAGCAGCAGTGCCCTACTGCAGGATGTCAAAGCGTCAGTCAAGGGCAGCAGTCACATGAGTTTAGGTGTGTACAGTATGATCATGTGTGTTTATAGTCGTCACACAGCCGTCATGTGGGTGAATTCACCTGATCTTTACCTTAGGGATGAATCATTATCTCTAGATGTTTAAAGTAGTTGTTAAACACATGCCTTTGCTTTTTCATAAAAATGAACTTATTATACTAAGCAAAGCAGTATTGAACAGAATGTAGTGGAATCAGTGGCCAAATACATCCTCAAATACATCCTGTTCCTTTCTGTGAAATGTTATCTCTGTATATCTGTTATGTAAACTGAGGAACATGAGTCTGCCCTGGAGAAATATCAGCTGCTATATCTGTTTGTGCTTCTCCATGTGACCAGAATAGATGTTTGATCACCTATTTATTTTTGCATATTAAAACTATGTGCCTCTTAGGGTGATTTCACAATGTAAATTTTAATGCTTAGATGCAATATTTTGACACTCATCACAGTTTTTTTTAAATTATTATTATTTTTCTGCCTGTTTACATTTGTCTAGCACTGTGTTAATATTAATAGTAGGGATTAGCATATGTACCAGTGTATTGAAGTGTCTTCAGTGTTCAATCACACAATAATTGGTGGGATGTTTTTCAAATGATTGGCCTTTACCTTTGGTCTGATTGGGTAAAATTAATGATAGCAACTAACTGTCTCAATTGTGTAACATTGAAGAAAGATTCAGAATTAAGAAAATCAGATACGAGAGGTTAGCAAATAATCATTGTTATCTTAGTATTATTTATAAACTAAAAAAACGTTAATTCATGAGATGAGTAAATAATAGTATAAGTTTATGTGCTGTGTGTTAAGTATAGTTTTTATGTGCTTTTGTCATTTTTATTATTTTATTTTCTCTTTCGCATTCATTTTTATTTCAGTTTTAGTCATTTTATTACTTAATCGTTTTTGATCTGATGTTTAGGTTTTATATGGTTTCAGCTTTATTTCAGTAACAGAAAACCATTTTCAGTTGTTATCGTTTTCTGATTGCGCAATATCAACACTGCGTGTAAGTCAGATGGCATTGGAAAGTTGAATGCCCAAAAAATGTTCTTTTTTGGGTTTTATTTTTGCCGTTTACATACATGCAACAAGGTCAAGTCTGTGTTCTGGAGGACAATGAGAAACAGAATTGGTTGACAGCACCTGTTGCGCTACCATTTTGACCCAGGTGAGAGATTTTCATTCTAGCTGTTCATCCAAGCAGCACGAGGAAAGCTTTGAGTGAAAGCTTCTCAGCCAATCAGCGGCTTCTACCCCACATGTGGTCTCTGCTCATTGGCTGCATCATCACCAGCAAGTGATCCAATGAAATGAATGATGTTGGCACGCAAGCTTTTCAAGCAAACTCAATGAGACAGACACAGACGGTAGCTATTAGCTAATATGAAACGCAAAGCAGCTTGTTTGTGCTGCAGAAAAGCGCTTAAGCAGTCTTATTGCCTTATTTTTACTGGCCCATCCAGTTTTCTGGAGGCCCACCTACAATCAAAATCCTGGAGCCGCTAGTGGTTGACAGTGTAAATGCAGCAATGGATCATCACAGGATGTTTTCTTAATATTCTAATGATTGCGTTCGTGTGTAGCAGGTGAGGGCCGCAGTGAACTGGATGAGCTACAGGAGGAAGTGGCTCGCCGGGCCAAGGAGCAAGAGTTACAGAGGCGAAAGGAAAAGGAGAAAGAGGCGGCCCTGGGCTTCAATCCCAGACCCAGCAAGTTCATGGATTTGGACGAGCTCCAGAACCAAGGTACGGCGTCAGCATGCCGCGAATGGGTGAAGGGAGTGGCTCTGTCTCCGGATGCATTTCTTGGGTTTCTGCTGTGGTTTAACATTTGGAGCTTGGGACTGCTTGTGTATGTGTGTGTGAAATGCGGGTGTGCTGGTTTCCGTGCTGAAAAGCGCTATGCTATGATGTTTGTCACCTGCAGGGAAAGGGGAAGGCTTTGAAAGGTGTGTGTTGGAGGCAGAGTCTCTGTTAGACCAATCTCTAAGGTTGGAACAGGCAGGAGAGGTGGCCACCGCTCTGTCTGTGGTTAACGAAGCAATGTGTAAGTAATCCTGCCCTTAGCCTGCTGCTGCTATCACTACTGCCTCAAACTTGTGTGTTTCTGCATCTCTGTGTTTGAGTGGATTTGTCTCTGTTTCAATCAGAGTATGTGAGCGGAGTGGAGCGGTAACAATTTTCCCTCCGCGCTCCAATCATTTAATAATCACTCCGCTCCAGCTCCGCTCCGGGTTCACCGTTTACCACTCCCCTCTCCACTTCTCGCACACTGATATCAGAAACACTGCGCTGTCTTCGCTCCCAGAGGAAATTGCAAATAAAGTATTTATAAGAATGCTTTGAAATCTCGCAAAAGTTCTGCTCATAATATATAGGCATATTAAATGAAAAAAATCTATACTTGGAGAATAGTTTCAATGTGGTTTGCACACTTTTCCTATGAATTGCTAAGCTTATTACATGGTTATCAGCATTAAAAGTTAAATATCATTGCTGCTTTTTGCAGTACTCATTTTCTTTTGGAAAGAAGAAAATTACTACCATACGTTTTCACAAGTTATTTTATTTACTGGTTGCTACATTTCTTACAGATTTCTGCTCATTCGAAATCAAATACAGACAGCGGTGTAAGATTACATTTTTTTGAATGCAATCCATTAGTGAGGGGGAGATTGCATGTGTGAATAGTGTTAGGCCTACCTGTTTAAAATGTGCTTTCACCCGATGCAGCCCGATTTCATTAAAGTGTATTGCGTATCTATAGCACGGATTTTATTTCCCCTACCATTTATATGCCAAAAATAGTTTTTTCGTGCATATGATATGGCGTGTAATGCGCACGCACTCCACATCTCTAATCCTACCCAAGGGGATTAGTGTGTATCATTTGCTAAAGACAATTTTTGCCGTATAAATGGCACGAGAAATAAAATTTGTGCTGAAGATTACTCGCTTGAGATCATATTCAGTAGGCTTGATAACTATAACCTCCTGCAGCCACCCATGTCCATAGGAGTCATCATAACCATAAAAAAAAAAATCTGATTTCAATGATCCACCTGTATCATGCTAGATAAATGTGTTAAACGTGGGAATCCTTACTAAAACTGCAGTTCTATAATGGGCCGTTGGCATGAATTGTACTCGTGATGGAGCGGTATTGGAGTGCTCTAAAATCCTCTCCGCACTCCATTTAAAATCACACCGCTCCACTCCCACTCCATTCCGTTCACATACTCGGGTTTCAATGTAGAGACTGCGTATTGTAATGATGTATACTATAAGCTCTGCTGTGTTTTGATTATATTTGACCATATAATACACTTTATTGAAAAACCCTTATCGGTTGACTACTAGTCGCTACACGATGCACAGCCTCAAGCATATATCTGATCATAACTGGAATTAAACGAGCAGAATCTGGGGGCTGGATTCAATGAAAATAGTGTGCCTGCTTAATATGATTATTACGGTTATCTGCATGCAGACAAAACATTTGGCATTCAAAGTGTTTTTCATTAAGTTGATCAGTAAGTCTTCCAAGAAAAAATATTTTTTTTTTAAGAATTGCACTTTGGGCCTTTCCTACAAACTTCTTAGAATTTTTCTTGAGAAACTTCCTAACTACTTGAATATTTTCATGAATCCAGTCCCAGAACCAGAGCTATCAGTTTTTATAAATGTTAATAAAAAATGCTGTCTGTCTTTCTGTCTGTGATCAATGTGAAAGGGCCTTACTTACAGTATCATTTTTGTCTGTCTGTCTTGTTTATGTCATACCCTGAGGTTTGTCACTTATGGGTTTTACATATGTGCGCGCACACACACACACAGTGCACACACTCTCTCGTTCACACCTTTTATGGCCTGGCCCCTGTGTGTTACCTACACCTCACTCCCCTACCTGCTTCAGTTTCCAGAGCCTCTGTAGGGTCGGGTAGAGTGCAGCTCATGGTGAAAGTATTGTTGTTCTGTAAATATTTATAATTAATTCTACTGAGATACGGTACTAGGCTCGGGTAATTCGATTTTCTTTTAGTTCAATGGCTTAACTACAATTCATTTTGATTTAAGTCAACTTCATTATAATTTAATCATTTTGTGCTTGAGAGAATTTAACATTTTGTGTAAGGATTTTATTAGGTTCCCCCCATCAACCCTATTTGTGTGACCCAGTCGGTCAAACATCAAGATCCTTTTCATTTCAGTTCCCCGTAACGTGTTTGCATGCGCCCCATGACTCGGCTCTTTATTTTCTGCATCTGTTTCATTTTTCTTTTGCCTATTTTTGTTTTGTTTTGTTTTGTTTGCGTTGTAGCTAAACTCAGGCATACCTTGCATGAGAGCAGCGCTAACGCTCAGGGCAGGATGCAAAAGTGCATGAGGAGAGCACGAGGTCTGCAGCAGCGCATGCAGCAGAAGCAACAGGAGGAAGAAAAGGAACAGAAACAGCCCCTCAGGTACCTGCTGCTGGCTGCAGTTGTGTGTGTGTGTGTGTCTGAGCTCCAGGAGCCCCGCACACAAGAAGAAACAACATGCATTTTGCCTTAAAAACTAAAAAAAAAGATCATTATTGTTGCTTAAAGGATTGAAAGCCAGGTTAGCTTAAGAAACCATATTGCAACGCCCTGCCCAGGTAATGTTACTCTTTTAGAGAGGCTGAAATAAGTCTGTAGACTGCATGACATCATCAAGAAGAACTGATACAAGATACTGACCCACAGTTCACGGTTTATTATCAGAAACTCATTGTTGTTCTTTTGTTCTGCATTCAGTGAACAGTCTGTCCCGGTCCAAATACTTCTGACTAATGTTAAAGAAGAGGATGAGAAGGCAGTTTCAGAAGATGCATTAAGACCACCATCACCTCTCCACATGAAACCTCAGTCTATAAATAAACCTATTTCTGAAGCCCCCGACCCTGCTGTCTCCTCCTACCATACAGACACACTTTCTCAGCAGCAGGGCTGCGCAGGGGACACCTCCAGTCCTCTTGCTGTCACAGAGAATGAGAATGTGCCACACTCACACACGTGGGGCCCCAGAACCCCCGTCACCATCGAAAACTCTCTTGTACAAACTGCTAAAAAACGCAGTTCTGCCACTGTGCCTGTTAATGGCTGCGAGGCTCCTCTCCAGTCCTCGATTCCACTCAATACGCCCTCTGGTCCAACTAATTTCAGTGCTCGTCACACACCTTCCATCTCTGATCACCCAAGCTCTGGGGAAGGGCTTCAAATCCCACCTCGACCTCAGTCTCTCCATGGCCTAACCCAAGCACCCCACAGCCGCGCTTCTGATGCCTGTCAAAAATCACTCCCGGCACCCTCACGCAATTGGTCCTGTCGCAGTCTGGGACGTCCCGATCGCAGTCCTACCGTGATGGACTCCTCCCTGTACTCTCCAGCAGACTTCCGCCCCCCCTCATCCCCGTGTCCTCCAACCCTTTCATCACCAGCACTGGAGCAGCATCCAGCCGGCCCTATGCCTGTGGAGAGGTGGGCAGAGAACGTCAATCGATACTACAATTCCCAGAATTGTGTGCGGTCGGGACGTGGCTCACCCTGTGAGGAGCTGTCTGAGCTGGACTCACTTTATCAGGCCAGCTTGAAGGCTCCCAGCATGCCCCGAGCCCCATTGGGACCCAGCCCTCAGCTTGCCAGCAGATCAGGTAATTTCGAGCAAGACCTCACTTAGGCTGCATATAATTTAACTATAAAATTTTGTAAAATTGTAATACAACCTATAACGATGTTGTTGTCATCATTTACCATTGAAAAAGGTCTGCCACCTGCAAAAGTAGTAACTATAATAATATTATATATTATTATATATTATACATTATATAATAATATAATGTATTCAAATAATTGATTTTTTACGGTAATAAAAATGGAATAATTGACAGCATCAATAATACAAATATTAATAGTATTGTTATTACTATTTATATGATTATAAATATTTTGTACATAATTAATGAGAAGTGTTTTCTAGAGACTCTTCAGGTTGTATAAATGTACTGTTTTTCTAGGACCCGCTGCTTCTCGTAAGCACAACTCTGGATTCTCTGCCACACTTGGCCGTTCTAAAACCCCCACGGCAGAGATCGAGAGGAGTGCCTACAGGACGCCAGCATACAGCACTAAACCACTTCAGAAGGTGAGTTGGCACATCGGCATTTTCTCAGTAGTATTTATAGTGCTGAAGCGTGTGTAAGATGAAGTAATTGCCATAAGGATATGAAATGCTAATGCATTGTGTCATGTGTGTGAGCAGCCTGTGTCTGCTGTTACCTATGATGCACCACTGGGTGAGGATGAATCATACAGTGCAGAGAACCTACGACGAATTGCTCGGAGTCTCAGTGGAACTGTCATTGGAGGACGGACTGACGTACCCCCGTCCAGAAGCTTTGTGGGTGTCTCACAATTTAAAGTCACTTGGTCAAACACTCAAACCACATATTTTGGACTCAAAATACATTTAATTTGCTGTAAAATATGCTTTCAAGTACTTTCTCTCAGGATATGTGAAATGCTACCTCATAAATTTCGGAATTGCAGTGTTATATTTTTGTGAACTCATTTTGAAAGAGAAATACTGCCACCTGGTGTGACTATAGTGAATTCAACAAAACTGCTATACATAGAGCTGTGGTTTTCAAACTTTGACAGGTGACATACCACTTGTCAGTTATAATACTATTTATTTAGTCATTTTATTTTTTGAAATCAGCCAATCATCTCACAGACCTGTTGGGACCCCCAGTAGTCCGCGGACTCCAGTTTGAAAACCACTGTCTTAGTGCTCAAGTTGCTGTTTTGTTTTCATTTTGATATTTTCTACAATTGATATGTCCATTGTCCTATTCTTTTAGAACAAGTGTTTTATTTTGTTTTTTCATTTCTGTCCTTGTCTGGCTGGGTCTTATTTTCACATTGTCTCCTCACTCATTCCTTTCATTCTTCTGTTTTATTTCTTTCATAAAGGACACCCATGTCTCCAGGATGTCGAAGCATGTGAACGTACAACCCCCCACACGTCGCTCCACCCCCTCCCTGCATGTTTTACCCCCTCCTTCCCACAATCCTCCTGTGTTTCCTCACGAACCGCAGCCCCAATACCTTCACCCAAGCCACCGCCACCATCCCGCCCCTCCATCACACCTGCACCAGCAGACACTGAGACCTTCTCATGGACAAACAGGTAACCATCTCACCCCACCCACTCGTTCAGCCTCCCTGCCACAGATGCAAGAGAGTGCCGTCTCTGTTGTTGTCTGTGATCTTGCGTTCCATCAGATTTGTTGTGAAATTGGTCAAAGCACTTAAACACTCTTGAGGGTTCAGGATAATGAAATTAAAGTTGCACAGTTTGACTGTTTAACCTACCCTGAATGCATTATTGCTTTAACCCTAAAACCGTATTCTGGACAAATGTGGGCAAGATAGTTTTATTTAAAAAAATACTTCCCTTGATCTGAGTGGTACAAGACTTGGCTACTTTTCCAAAGTTTCCTCCTGAACACACAATTTTTTTTTGACTCAATTCTACAATGTTAAGTGGGTGAAAAAAAAAACTCCTTAATCTTGTATTTGGGTCAAAAATGGGCACCCATAGAAATGAATGGGAAAAACTGTAATTTAGAGCATTCAAAAATAAGACACCAGGTGACAGCAAAGTCACTTCATCTTTAGGTTTTAGCTCTAAGAACTTATTGGAATGATATTTTAATGTAGTTAAAAAAAATTAAAAATATAAAACATAAAAATAAGCATAATTTACAGAGATAAAAAATGGTACTTTTTGAAGTAAATAAATTCAAAAATTCCCCCAATATAAAAAAAACACCATAAATGGATAGACAAAACTTTATCGAAGACAGTGATATAACATTTATAATAAATAAAAATTAGGATCACACCTCAGTCCTCTGTGCCCACATTTGTCCACAATTACAGGATTAAGGGCTATAAAGTGAATACGGTTTGAGGGCTCAAATTATCTTTGATGCTATCTGCAGGAGATTGCCAAAAGGCCAACAAGTTTCTGGCTGTGCTTGACCGGGGTGAAGCGTTCTCCTTTGAAAACTACCACAACGTTGCACTGAACTACGGCACCCTTCCACGGGCCCTCCGTAGGACAATTTCATCCGAGCCCCCGGTGCACCAAGCGAGGTCGGGTCCCTCAGTGGGCCCGGGTCCCCGGAACTACCCAGACGCATCCTACGCTACGCTGTCCCACCCTCACCGCACTACAGCATCTAGTAGAACGATGGATGGTTTTTACAGACATCCGAAACAAAAATCTGCTTCAACCACCCCATTCCCGCATCACTCCAGCCATCATCACCCGCACCAAGAGCCACCAGCCCAACCCCTCCGCCTCGATGTGCCCCCTGAGAGGGACTGGAGGGCTGGTAGGGACACTCATGTCTTCCCCAGGACAGAACCACGTGGTGGAATGCCCCGTGGTCCTCCTGTCTATCTCTGCGGGCTGTGCAAGCAGAGCCCTGCTGAGCCCACTAGAAGCTGCTGCCAGTCCTGCAGAGCCCAAAGGAGCCACTACAGGATGACCAGCTGAGTCATACTGGAGATGCATCCTTCGACGCGCTCATTCTCTGTCTTGAAAGTAAGCATAAGACCCCATGCCCATTCTGTGAAGCTCTTTACACAGCAACAAGCTGGAAGTTGGCTAAAGTGAAAGACAATGACTTTCATAGCTGCTTCGGCTCAGACGTGAATGTGAGAGAGTGTTTTTTAAATGCAGCTGCGGCGTTTAAACGCTGGAAGGAGGACGTCACTCCCTGCACTGAACATTTACCTACAGTAAATGTTTCCACTGCTAATTCACTTCCAGAGTTAATTTCGCTTTAATCGGCCACAATCTCAGCATAAAGCTGTGCCGAACAGAGCACTTAACTGACGCCAACACACAAAACGACAAGACTGACAAACTTTGCCTGCTGATATACAGTGTCTGCTTCGTATATGCACAAAATACGCTTTAGTTTTTAATTAGCTTTTCGAGCTAACCTTAGTTCTGTGATTGTAATTTAACGATGTTAACTCAAGTTTAGTGCACTTCAGAAGTGTTAAGTTAGAAGCGTTCCTCTGTTGTAACTTCTCCAATTTTTATTGGAAAACAATGGTTGTGTAACTACTTCGTTTAGAGGGCTGTAACGTCATTGTGTAAGTAATCGGAGGTACACCTGATTCCTCCAGTGTACCAACAGTCAACTTTCAAAAAACCTCTTTGGCATTTGTGACGATATTTTTGTGTACAGTATTGTTCCGCCCGACAGTAGCGCCAACACCTGTGATCTCTTTTTTTGTTTGTTTTCTTTTTTTACATCTTGTAGTAGCAGCAGTTTAACTTTGATTTATACAGTATATCTTACATTAACTGTTAAGTGCAAAACTATTTCATGGTTGTTTTAAGACGTGAGATATTGAAAACAGAAGGACAGAACTGTCTGCAGTGCCTTGGTTTGTGAAAGGCAACGGAACTGGGTGCCAGTGTCCATTTTATAGATTTATAGCCTTATAATAATGCTTATTATAAAAGTGATAAATTCAAGAATTGCAGTTCTCAAAACAAGATAATTTCACTTTTTTCCCCCACTGGAAAAAAACCCCGTTTCATTTCATTTCTTGGACGATGTTGAGGTAAAACTTGTGGCCTGAGATGTTTAGTTGTAGTCTTACACATTGAAAGTGTTTCAGCTTTTAGCCAAGTTTGATGGTGCAATGTGCCATTTCATGGAAATCAAAGTATTACCTGCTCATCTTGAAACAGGGCCAAACATTATTTTTTTCATAAATTGTAGAGCATGTCAAATACCTCAACCAATCACATGCTCTCTTATTTTTATTTCTCTAGAACAGTTTTGCATGTAAATCAGGACCTAATGATGAATCGGAGTGCCTCTGCATTGAATTCTCACTTTTTTTTTTTGCTTGGCCAATATGCAGTGCAACACTGCCCTGGCATGATGATTACTAACAGAACATGGATCTGTGATTGTTTTACCCTTTTCTTCTTTAATCAATATCCAAACAGATATGGCAAAAAAGCAAGGCTGTATATATAAGTGTGTACAGATATTCAGTCTTTGATGAAGTACGGATGGATTCAGATTTGATGTAAATGCTGTGCTAGAAATAAAACTTGTATTTTTGCAATAAAGTTATATTAAGCTCCATTCAGGAGCAGAACGCTGTAACTTCTTTCTGTCTTCCTTTCATCCATCCATCTATAATACCATCTTCCCCAGTAGTCTCTATCAAATTGATTTTGACAATATCCAGTAATAATGAACCCTTTTCTGCTTTAAATTGTCCCTAATCTCCAACATGAATAGAATGTCAAACAAAACAGACATTTCAATTATGGTATCTAAGGAACACAAATATTTGCATGATATAAATAAACTGATGCTTGTATATATGTGCCACTGTTAATATGCTAATTTTGACTTGAGATGCCCTCCAGTGACCGTCCTGCGCTGCTGTGTGCTTGTTGCATTTTTATTGTCTGTGATATATTCCCCTCTTTCCAGTTAACCTTGACCCATCCTGTGTTCTTGTATAAGGATTTCACTTGTACTTCAAACATAAAAGTTCACTTTGGAATCAATTTTTGGTATGTTTTAGCTTACCTCAAGGGCATCCAAGATGTAGGTGTCTTTGTTTTCACAGCATTTTCAATTTTGGTATTTTTAAGTCAAACCGTTCATGTCAATCAGTCATATAATGGAGGTCTATGGTCACCACCTCAAAGGGCATGCACAGAGAAGTCCAAATTATACAGGATTTAATGACTCGTAAATGTAAGTACACATTGATGGCCTAAGACACGAAACGAGCAGTATTTATATCGTTTTTACCTCGTTACCACGGCCACAAAGCGCCCACGCCCTCAGATCACTTGGACGTGGGGCTTCCCTCTTTGAGGTGGTGACCATATACCTCCATTATATGACTTACAGACACGAACGGTTTGACCTATAAATATAAAAATTGAAACTACTGTGGAAACAAAAACACCTACATCTTGGATGCCCTTGAGGTTAGCTAAAACATACCAAAAAATAATTTCAAAGTGAACTATCCCTTTAATCAGTGAGATGGCAATGAGCTTCTTGTTTTGTATGACAGTAATGCGATTGTTTCAGTTCCTTAGCAACAAGAACAACTTCTAAAACTAGGAAAGAGGTCTAAACAAGTCACAATGTTAATGTAATGAATGTCTTTGTGTATAAAGTTAAATTGAGCAAAAGAAAAAGGAATGTATGATGGCAAGTTGAAGTAATTGGACTGCTAAATGAGATAAGGTAAGCAAATAAGCAAGTACAAGTAGGCCAGTTAAATGGCCTCCACTTTTGGGCTTATGTGTTGCTTTAGAATAGTGCAGGATGTGTTCTAGTAAAGTGTTAGCCAATGTAACACTGCAATAGTCTGCAAATCAATTGCAAAGTAAACTGCAACAGGTCAGTGGAGCAGCTACCAATTCAGTTTGGTGTGAATTGACTTGTGCTGTCTGGGAGGAAAAGAGCAAAAGGTCTTTGAGTTTCTTCCTTGCGGATTCACAAAAAAACTCGAGTCAAAGCAGCATCTGCAGATAAAGGCCAGAAACATCAGCTCTTAATTAAAGCATTTCCTTACAGCAGAGGACTGGACGCAGGATGTCTCATATAATGCAACATGAGGTACTCTTTTACCTGGTAAGAGTCATATTCTATTTATTTATTTATTTTTTAAACCAGCCCCCTGCTAAACTGTTTTTTTTTTTGGTTTCCTTTCAGCTGATAAATATGATGTGGCAGTTTGACAGCTTAAAACCTTCTCATCTACCTGCGATGGTGACATGGATGGATGTTCACTCTTCAAGTTGCAATGGTAAGAAAGCATTTGCTAAGAACATAAATGTTATCAAAGTAATCAGTACACATATTCTAAATTGTCCACAAAGCCTCAAGCTGATTTTCTTTGGTAATCAAAATAATGCCATTCACACTCTTTCAAACTAGCACCAGCTGTGCTTCCTATCTTACTTACTGGACAATAATGTTCTGGATGCTTGGGTTCTGCAGACAAGAAGATGTATTGACGTAGTGCCATCGATCCATCAAACCAGCCATCTGTGGTTCAATATCGCTTAGAAATGTTGCCTTGTCCATTCAACTGAAAATGTAAGTGGGCCATTCTAGGGGCATATCTCACGCTGGTGGATCACCTGTTATTGTTCTGTTGTCTTTCTGATCAAGCGGTGAGAAATTTTACTCTTGAGAAACAGAAGCAAACCATGGACAGTCGCTGTAATCTCTTATTTGTTCAAGACTCTCAAGGCATGCGAAAGCAAAAGATGCATCTTTTACCATGATCCATAAAATGACCATGCAGATGGTCTGATCAATGGCAGGGGAGTTATGCCTTAACTGAAATCTGATGGGACTGAGGGGTTGTGTTGGTTTTAAATCACTGTACTTTCCTCTACGGTGTAATAGATTTTTGTTCTAAAAGCGCACCATTTGGAATTACTTCTAAAGATTTATTGAGCATTAATCTAATCAGCATGGGAAGTCTTCATGCTGCCAGTAACATGCAAAGTGTACGCTTCAATCTCCTCTAGTGACCATGAAAGTCACATTTCATCTAACTATTAAAGCAATTCTTCTAGAAAACTTTTTTGATTGCAGGAAACGAGTTTTTAGTGAAATGGGTTTAATCTACTTAATAGGTGAACAGATCTTATTTTTTTCTATATTATATATAGTCCAGAACTCCACATCTGAACCAAACTTCGGTAACGCTTTACAATACGGTTGCACTAATAAGCATTAATTCATACTTAAATAATGCACAGATAATACTGAATTAATAATGATTATTTAAGCTATTCATTAATGATTACCACATTAGGAACTAATTAAGAGTCTGTAAGGTTAATGTATTAGTTCATACATAAATTGTTATTAATTAAATATGTAATTGTGGATTAATTCCATTATAACTATTTTTTTTAAATAATAGTGTTAATTAATATGTTAATTACCAGAATGAGCCAAAGTCTTCTATTTCAACTTCCAGATAATATGACAGGTACACTAATATGCATTAATACATGATTAATTACTTCAGTATTAGTGCAAATTCATGTGCAAATTACTACAATTACCGGTAACACTTTACAATAAGGTTCATTATTTAACATTAGTTAATGTATTAACTAACATGAACTAACCATGAGCAATACATTTGTTACAGTACTTGTTAATCTTCGTTGATGTTAGTTAATAATAATAAAGCTGTTCATTGTTTGTTCATGTTAGTTCACAACGCATTAACTAATGTTAACAAGATTTTAATAAAGTATTAGTAAATATTGAAATTAACGTTTACAAAGATTAGTAAATGCTGTATAAGTGCTGTTCATTATTAGTTCATGCTAACTAATGTAGTTAACTAATGTTAACTAATGAACCTTATTGTAAAGTGTTACCCAATTTACCAAATGAATAGTTAATAATGATGTGCCCCAACAAGTAAACTCATAACATAATGACCTTTGCAAATCATTAGCTAATGATTCATTAAACCAGACAACCGGAAGTTGAAATGCGTAGCTTTGACTAATTGAGGTAATTAACACATCAGTTTACATGATTAGTTCATAAATGTTATTAAGGAATTAATACACAATGACACATTGAATTAATAGCAATTCATGTATTACTTAATCTATTAATCATATAGACTCTTTAATAGTTGCTGATGCAGTGATCATTAATAAATGGTTTAGTTCTTCATGAGTTATACATTAACTCTTACTGAATTGGCAGTGCTGAACTAATCCATTCTTTCACCTTTTCTACAATGAACAACAACAAGTAGTAGAGTGAAGATTACTATCTTTGGGTCTGCTTAACGGTTACATGTTCTGATCAATATTTCTCACGCAGAAATTATTAGGCTACTAATGCTTATTGACTTTGTGTCGCTTGCTTTCATCTTTTCAGGTTTTCCTGTTTCCATTTCAAACTAGAGCTATTTTGTGCAATGTGAAGTATTATAGCTACCCATTTACTCTTCAATCATGTGATTGTAGATCATATCTAGGGGGCTTCGGCCCCCTGTTTTTAATTTTGAGCCATCTAAAAACAGATTTTTTTTTATTTTTTCTACATTTCGGAAATGCACGTCCTGTACAGCTGCTTTGAAACAATATGTATTGTGAAAAGCACTACAAATACATTTGAATTGAATTAACATCCGAATTTTTCCAGGAAAGCAGACCAAAAATATTGACGACTCATCCAGCACTTCACAGATTTTTGTCCAATCAAATGCTCTTTCAAATAAGAGTTCCTCCACCTTGTAATTAATTTTAGTTAGATTCACATTGTATTTATGATAAAACCATATTTTATTGGAGCAAACATGAAAGAAATACACAACAATGACCTGTCTTGGCTATAACTTCACTTAAACTGGACTCTAAACCTGAAATCAAACATGAACTTGAACATTACATCAAAGCTAGACAAAGAAACAATTGGACATGAGGGCTATATTTACACAAAGACTAATGACTAACAGGAAACACCTGAGCAAAATACCTATTACCAAACCAACCATTCAGAACAAGACACATAAACAGACACAGTGACCCCATAGATTTCAACGGAGAAAGTCGAAGCCCATTAGAAGCACTCACTTCCTGAGCTTGACGACGTAGATGTGATGTGAGCAACCGTTCTGACCTTCTAGTAGCTGTGCCGAGACAAATCTGAATTAAAATCTGAAACAAATCTGCTGTTGAAATATTTTGTCCCGTTGCTTTTATGAACTCTTTATCTATGGGCTTCTCCCTTGACTTTATGCCTCAATGTCCACCCGATTGCCTCATAAACAGTAAAAGATTGCCTACGAGCTTCTCCCCCTGTAAATACGGTAATTTCTTAATGTGTGCAACAGAGAGTCCCGATGTTATGACGCAATCGTTAGCCTATTTTTAAAAGGCTTCTACGGGGTCATAACGTAAGATACAAAGTAATGAAGCCTTTTATACATTATCCTGTTTCTTAAGAAATAAATAATAGACAAATGGAGTCTTTGGACGCCTCAGATGTAAAGTTATTCGCTGTCAAAGTGACGCCAAAATGAATGGGAGTCAATGGAATGCTAACAGCAGGTGATGGTCTGCTACTATAGAGTACCGAAGTTATGACGTCACTTTGTAGGACAACTCGGAGGTTAGTGGCGCATGGGTTCCCTCGATTGAAAAGCTATGCATTTTCCCCATAGACTTTTGGAAAATCGCAAAAAAATATGATCAGGTGAGTAAGCTGGGCTAAGTTGACTGGGGGACGGAGGGGGAAGACTCTGGGATGCCAGAGTCACTGTCAAGCCCTCTTGAGGTGTCGTGGGCTAGTTGACGAAACACTGAGGATGGAAGATGCCCACTTGAAGACCCTAGAGATGTCCCCTACTCGGCTCAATCCAGACGGTTATCATGTTAGTCCACTAGGGAGACCACACTGTAGCTGCAGCCGTCGTGTGTGGTGACGCGCCAAGTACACTAGCAGTTAACGCCGGACATAAGGAGAGTCACATCACCATATGGAAAGAAGCGTAACTGGATGGAGAAGCATAGTTTACTGTAAAGATATGTTTTAGTTTTACTTCTCTTGGTGAAAGCCTAGTACAAATCAGCGTGAAGTTTTAACATCTACTCTCACGTAATGGAAATCTTGTGCTCATGTTCTTGTAACACTTAGAATAGAGTCCATTGAGAATAACCAAGGATTCCTTGAAAGTCTGTATAGAATTGCTATATGTGCATGGTCCGTGGAGGTCAGTTGCATAAACTCCTTAGACTACTCTTACAAGTTAGTTATCTAATTTTTTATCTTCAAGATAGGTTATATATTTTTTTTAACTTGGTCTTATTTGAATCAGAATAAAAGACTGATTAGCCCTAACTAATTGCTTGATGGTCAGACTAGTTCTTAAGACAAAGTCTTAACTTAGCGGCTGTGTTTAACATGGTCCCTGGAATCTCGTTCAGAATCAGTGCGAAAATATAATAATAAGTCATAATATGCTATACTCTGCAGTATTTCACAGGAAAATATAGTTTCCTGTATCTATATAAGTGAATGTAGCATAACTCAACATTACAATGCACATATAATACTCTCTCGGGTATACTGATTCTGACATCATAAGTTGTGATAAGTATCCTGTGCTGTGATAAAGTAGTGTTGTCCAAATCCTTGCTGTGTGAATTCTGCTTCCATAATCCTGCCCGTGTGTCATCAGATAAGTGGGATTATTTTGAATGTGTGATGAGACTGTGAATGTGCTTCAGACTCACTGCTGTTTTATTACAGTTCATTACATTTATTACATACTTCTAATATACCACCAATGGAATGTCGTTACTTTTTTATGCGTGAAGTAAATGTTTTATTTCCGTTTTTGAAGGGGCTTTAAGATATTTGCGACCACAATTTAAGACCTCGGTGAGGTTGTTCATGGCTGCTTTATAGCATCTCGTGAGAGCATCGTGTGTGAGATCCCTTCTTTCCATCAATTACACAATGATTTAGGCTGTTTTATAAAGAGAAATACTCATAAAAGACAAAAACACATCTGTTCTGTAGTGAAAAGCAGAAACTAAGGGTGATGGATGTGAGAAATGGCTTGGTATGTGACCCGGATTATTCAGGGACTGAATCTTTCCCAAATTATTCAAATGAGCTCAAAACTAAGAGGTTTTTAAAATGACCTTAAAATGCCCCCCTCTGTATGTTGTGTGAATGTTTTCCTCTTAATGTACTCATCTTGGAGAGGATACTATTTTGGAAAATATTTCTTGTATTCAGGAAAGTGTTTGTGGTGTTTGGTACAGGTCAGTGTTATTTATTTAGTCTGGAAAACTGGTGGTCTGGTTTTGCACTACTTGTGAAGAGATGCAATTCAGTGACGCAGGTGCCAACATTAATCCTCCATTAGCACAGCATCTGACCTCTTTTTCTTATTGCCTTCTATTTACGGTTCAGGCTGAGATTAGGGTTATTTTAATATATGAATAATACCATTGACTTTAAGTCTAACTTTTGGAGTTTGAATCTTTTTAGAAGGAGATGTAGCATATTCTTTTTCAGTTTTCTAACTGTATGATATACGTGATTTGAAGTGAATTTGGCATGAATGTTGGTTGCCTATCCTGACCCAGGAATTGATCTGAAGGACATTATATTTTTGTGAATTTCTCTGACATCATGGATGTCCTGTAAAGGGCACATTCATGGCATTTCAGAGATACCAAACGTTTGGAATGTTTGAAATGACAACTGCCTCTCCTTGGACTTTAAAAAAATGACACTTTATCAAATTGAACACTCTAATGGAAATATAATAATATTTTGTAATTATACAAATTTTAATCTGACAAAACATTTTTAATTGTCATGAATAAACTTCTCAGGAAAATGTTTTGGGGGTTCAAATCAAAATATGACTTTCTGTTATACAAAAAAGACATTGATTTTTATATATGCATGCACACTGTAGAGGAGACTTAAATCATGTTTATAATGCATGTTGGGTGACAACAACTGAATAGGGAAAGGAATTTCAATATCACTATGAAATATCAGATATTATTATGAAAATATTGCCAATTATTACTTGCCTTATTACGTTTATTTTTTTTATATTAGCCTACATGTTGCCCCAAGAACACATTATAATGCTAATTATATACAATGTATACATACATTGTATACAAACCCATATGGCCATTTTACGCATAAAGCAAAATGGTAATAATTCTGTTATTTTTCATAACATAGTTGAGAATCATCTTTATACAAAGTGTAGTTTATAAAGTCCTGAAACCTAAAAGTTGATTGATTTGTTTTAAAAATTCCATTGATTTTGCCTATTCATGTCTTTTTATTTAAAAAGAAATTGAGTCCTGGTGTCCTCTACAAAGGACATAGCTTAACACATGAATAAAATATCATTTTGCATCACATCAGCATTCAATGTTATTCCCGTGTTACTTTTATGTGACTGCTGAAGCACAGATGTTATCATTTGCACCTTGAGCTGCATGTTGGCTAGATTGATTGTTCTGCTTCTGCATAAAAGTATTGTTCATTGTGACTGCCTGATTCTGGCCTGTCAGTAAGAATGATTCAAGAGAAAATGATTTAACCCCTGCAGGGAGTGTGTTGACTGATGAGGGGGCTGTTGAACTGCCTGCATGAAGTGTAGGTGTGTGAGAGTGACCATCAGCCTTCTGGGCATCTGAACCAAAGTCACACTGAGGCACGTGTGCTCTGAACCTCAAATCTTATTTTTTAAAAATACCTGCAGGTCTAATAATGAAATAAAAGGCCGCTTAGTTGTACTTAAAAAAAAAAGTACGCTTTCATGAGTGTTGGTTGCAACACAAAATACATAAAGTCCCCCTGATAAAAAAAATCAAGCTTTTAATGTTATTTATATGACTATGTGATGTTTTTAATATGCTGTGCAAATTCAGAAGTCATTGCTGAGTATTTTCTCCTTAAAACTGCAGTGAGCCAAGGACAGTTTCAAAATCGTGGTTTGAAAATGTTGGTGTTTCTGACTACCTTGTAACCAATCAGGTCCGGATGACGGTGGGGAGATCATTCCACCAGCATGGAACCGTTCTAGAGAGTGATTTTTTTGGCTCTCTGGTGGTACCACGAGCCGTCGCTCATTGACTGATCGTAGGCTCCTAATAGGGACTTGTAGGAGCGAGTGAAAGGAGGAGGCAGCTGAGTCTATGATAGATCTGTAAGCAAGCAATGCCTTGACCTTGATGCGAGAAGCGAGTGGTAGCCAGTGCTGAGAGATGAACAAACGAGTGGCGTGGGCTCATTGAAGATGAGACGAGCTGCAGCGTTCTGAATCATTTGTAGAGGTTTGGTTGCACACGATGGAAGTCCAGCCAGAAGAGCATTGTAGTAATCAAGCCTAGAAATAACCAGGGCCTGGATGAGAAGTTGTGTTGCGTGCTCCATTAGGAAAGGCCTGATCTTCCTGATCTTGTGCAGTGCAAACCGGCATGATCGAGTTGTCTTTGTAATTTGTTCTGGGAAGGTCAAAGTAATCACGTTTACTTTGAACTGTAATAGGCTACATTACATCAACTGCAATTAAATTACAATTAACGATTTAAAAACATTCCATTCATTTCGCACTTTTTTAGTGGGGCCTATATTATTTCGGTAATAAATACTCTCTTTATTAGTATAAGTGTACTTTGTTTCTCATTGAGAAAAGACTTAAACGGGGTCAAAGAAATTCTGAAATAATATTTTCTCTATTTGCTATGCTGATAATTGGGATTGTGTATTAGAAAACAACACTAAATAGGCAAATCTCTCCACAGAGCCGCTGTGACAGAGGTCTCATGTTTTAAACCTCACTGCATGCCTGTCTAAAACTAAATGTTTCATCATATAGTGTAAAATTAATAATCTGATAGAAAAAGGGACTATTAAATTACACTTTACAGTATGTGGAATCACGTCATTATGTTGCAGTCGTCTGAGTGGATGTCAAATGGGAAGGTGTGCGAGAGAAACTACTACAGCGCGCGAGCTGACAGTTTGTATTGTGTTGTTTTAGCCCTCCCATAAAGTGAGCACGACTGAACAGAATCTGACATCTGTACGGCACTCTCTCTAATCGCGTTTAACGCTTTTGTTTCCGGCTGAAAAGTGTTCTGGTGTGCCGCTCTCTGTCAGTTGCGAGAGATGGCTGGCGGCGCCTTGAGCTCAGCGAGGAAGGGCATCTCGTGCCCGACTCAAGACCCGAACTGCACGCGCATCGTGGAAAGCCTCTCCTTGTGGAACAACTCCGTGATGAGCGCGTACAGGCTGGTAGATTTACCCCCCACGACCACATCCGTGAGTTAAGCTTATTTCTCCATGATTCTGTCTATTCAGTGTTTTTCATCTTTTCTTCTTGTCCAGGTGTAGCCTAATTGAAAGGATGTGGCCAAATGCTTTAAATGATTATCTTTTCATGTTATTGATTTGGATCCAGTTAAATTTACAGTAGGCTACGTTTGTCAATATCATGTTGATATTTTTGTAATGTAGGTCACTAATTAAATGTTTATGCTGTGCTTTTTATATAGACTAGAGCAATAATAGCTTAATACATTTGAAATAATATAGGCTACACTTAAACTCTTATTTAAATTCTATAAGGATGTTAAAAGTTAATGTTAGGCGTCATGTGGCGAGCTATGCAAAAGCGGGAAAGTTTATGGCCAACAGAGTTATTACTCCTAAATGTAAACAATGTAAAAACAATATTTTAAGTTATTTGTGATAGGCATTTAAACACATTTTAACCTTTTCGACTTTGTTCAAGTGAAGTGGGACAGTTATGCTGCAGCTTAAATATAAAGTGATGCATTTAGAGAAATGTACTGCCATGGAAAGTGAGAAAAGGTCTGTGTTGCTTCTGGGGTGGAAAAAAAACCCTCATATCAGCATAGCCAGCTGTTTTCAACCATGATAGCTTGTTTGTCACTGGTCTAAGTCTGTCTACCAGCCTTGACCAGCTTGATCAATCTCTAACAGGTTGACTTCAACCCATCGGCTGGTCCATCTAATCATACATCACCTGTCCATCAAAACCATGTAAAACCAGTTACCATCAGGATGGTGAGGGCAACTGAGAAATTCAAAGATTTTAACTTTTTCTAATTTAATAAATTAGACGAATTTTGATAAATAACACAGTTAAATTATACCTTTCCAAGAGTGAAGATATTCTGATAGGATATATTTTAAAAAACGAATAGTATTACACTCATCCTTTTTGAATATTTATTCATGCTTACAGTTAAGACTGTCTTTATGCTACTGAGTCAAGTCAAGTGCATTGCATTTTTCTTATTTGAAATCTCAATTCTTAAACACAGATGACTGAAACTGTTAATCACTACTTAATTTTACCATATACGGCTGGAGTCTGTGAGCTCAGCCTGAAGATGTATTTGTGAGGTTAAGTCCTCAGGGTTTCCCCTCTTAAGATCATTGTTAAACACTGAGCTAACTAGAGGAGTCCGTACCACTGCATTACATATTTATGCTAATTTGGCATGTCTTGGAGGTGTTTGTTTTCTCGTAAGTTGCTTGTCGATGTTGCAGTTTCTATCTCTGTCTCCCGTCATTAAATGAACTGAACAGTCTGGACAGCTTCTGCTCATGGGTGTCTCTACCCACACAACACAAAGTGTGGTAGATTTGTGTAAATTTATTAACCAAACTAGAAAACTAGGTTAAAAGTTAAAAGGCTGTTTTAATTTGCATATATACTCAGATTTTATAATTTAATTAGCTGTGAGATAGTTTTTTTTGGAGTGACATCCAGGCTACTCATTTAGTTTTTTTAATCAGATTAAATCTTTAACTAATGATTTGTTCCCATCTTTAATTTAACATGTCTTCATCAGGAGATGAGATCTATTTTTTTTACATAAATCATCTACAAGTTTAATAGGACAATGTTTTTACACAAAATGAACAGAAGGGGTGCTGTATCTGTTATATCCTGAATCTGTATTTGAGTGGAATGGGGGAGACATTAAAATGGTCCCTAAAAGCTAGTACTGTAATGAATCACATTTTGACCTCTCTGAATTTTTTTTTATGTAACTCTGAGTCTTCAGCATTTTGTTTAGTAGGATACATATTTGGGTCAAGTAAGATTTATTAGGTGATGATCTATCATATTTGCGTAATTCATACACACACACACACACACACACACACACACACACACACTTGTGTTTATGATCACTCTGTCATAAAATGTGACCCAGAAACCCAATGACACCCACGGCTGATAAGATGTACTTTCCATAGACATAGATTTAAGTTTATCAATAACATTAATGGGGGTTTAGCGTTGTCTTGCTCATTTGTCTCAATCTGATGCCAGCAAAGTCACAGGAATACCAGCTTCACTGACCATGAGGGATTAGGATAAAAAAATAGCATCATAATCATGCGATTATAAAATAATCATATTCAGGTTCGTGCTCACATATAGACCTCTCAATGTGTTTTTTCCTCCTGTGAGCAGAGACATGCAGAGTGAATATTGTGTTGTAAATGTGGGACAGTTTGTTTGGTTCAGGAGAGTTTGTTGAGTTTGGGTTCTTGTGATTTATATCAGTTTGTGTGGGTGCATAAATCTTTATTATGAAAACTCGTATTATTGTGAAACCTTCTGCAAGTTCCAATGACATTCACCATAAACAAAATGTAAGAAAACCAGTGTTTGAGACTGAAACCCAATATATTGAATATCAACCAAAACAGACTTATTTACCAGCCAGCTTTGAACAAAATTGGCATGTCTTTTACAGTGCCGCTCATAAAAATGCAGCATTATTTCTAATTTGAAGAGACAGTACACAGTGGAACTAGGAGAAATGGTTTGAGATGAAAGAGTGGGAGAGCACTGTGTGCGTTTAGCCGAGCTCCGGCGGCTTTGCTTTCTAACTGAGCTAACTAAGTAATCATGGTAATGCAGTCAAACAAGCGCAGTGGCATCTGGAGCGGAAGAGAACTTATCCAGATATGACGGACAGCTGTGAATGACCGTACATTCATATCTGTTAGCTGGACCAAGGACGCAGTAACAGCAATGTTTCATTTTTAAATATTTTTTCCAATTTCAAGAATGACGTAACGATAAATAAAAACCAACATACTGATTTTCACATAGCAGATTAATGTGTATTTGCAGTTGAAGGTTGTTAATGTACATGTACAAGTATCATCAAAGATGATTAAAGACCTCTAGAGTTGGTTCTGTCTTAACGTTGTTCGGCTTAAAATAATGACACAACTAATGTACATTAAACAGGGGAGTTGAGGTTTTGTCGTAAATTTAATCACATTTAAAGGAACAGATTTGCGGGAAAAAAAAAACGAAGACATGCTTTTTATATTCTTTAATCATTTCAAATCATTTGCTTAATATAAGTCACTAATCACTATAATTAATTCTTTAAAATTAATTACTTTCTGAGCTACTAAACTACTCAATGAATGTAATGGGGCATATCATAAATCATGCATATTATATAACATAAGCAAGCATAACCTTAATATAGCACAATTTACTGTACACTTCATTTCAATGATAAGCTGTAGTTTGGCATTCCTAAGTCATAGTGGTTGAAGCAAATCTCCCCGTTTTGTGAATCAGTAGTGTTTACAATGACAGTGAGTTTTATGTGTCCTCAGGAGTGGTATGAATAATGGAAGAAAAAAATATATCCTGTGTTGTGTTGCTTTTGTGAGGCGATCCTGTTTCCAGCGCAAATGTTTTCATAATCAGTTATCCCACATTTTAATTTCACCACCTTTAGGGGGGTACAATAGCTTGTCACTTAAAGGGATACTCCACTTTTTTTGGAAATAGGCTAATTTTACAACTCCCCCAGAGTTAAACAGTTGGGTTTTACCGTTTTTGAATGTATTCAGCCGATTTTCTGCATTCTAAAAAATGCTGGGTTGTTTTAACCCAATTTTGGGTAAAATATGGACAAACCCAGCCCACTGGGTTAAAAATATAATTTAAAAATGTAACCCAATGGCTGGGTTTGTCCACATTTTACACAAAATTGGGTTAAAACAACCCAGCATTTTTTAGAGTGTGATATTTAGAAGAGTATCAGTAAACAGACAGTTTCTGGTCTCATTGACTTCCATAGTAGGAATAAAATATACTATGGAAGTCAATGAGACCAGAAACTGTCTGGTTAGTGATATTCTTCTAAATATCAGAAAATCGGCTGAAGACATTCGAAAACGGAAAAACCCAACTGTTTAACTCTGGGGGAGTGGTAAAATGAGCCTATTTCCAAAAAAAGTGGAGTATCCCTTTAAAGAGACATCTTTGTCTTTGACCTTTATTTACCAATAAACGATCATAGTAGTAGGCTTTCCTTAAGGGTACACATTACTGCTCAAAGGTATAATATTCACCTTTAAGGGGTACATAAGGTACAAAGATGTCCTTTTTAAGGGTACTGTCCATGTGACAAGCTGTTGTAACCCTAAAGTTTTAATTTTCTAACAGTGCATCTGCATGATCACCTGCAGTAAATAAACAATACTTTTACAATACCCCTTTTTCTCTGGAAAAACTTTGGTTTTGAAGAGGCTGATTCATCTTTGAAAAATCCCATGCACAGTTACTGACTGTCATATGTTACACTGAGTGAGAAACAGATGTGGGACTCAAACAGTATCTATTTCATTAGAATCCTTCTCATTCCAGAGAAATAAAACGCTCTTATCTCAGCCCTCAAAGTTTTTCATGGCTTAGATCTTCAGTTAACCCCAAACTCTGAAGTAATGAATGAAAACACACAGCAATGGCTACTGCTATATTTTGAAGATCCTTCAGAACAAATAAATTCAGCAGTGCAGCTCAGGATGGAAGTGGTTTAATAAATGTTTTGATGACACAAAATGGCCCATGTCTGTTGAAGTTGAAGAGAAACATGATTTGTATCAATTAAGTTTGGGTTTTTATAAGAGGAACCGTGTTCATACATCTCCAAGGTTTTAATCTTTCTTTCAGCTATACAGTTCAAAATATCATTTGCCATCCTTTTAAGAAACAAACAAACTCACTGAAAATCACTATAGTGGTAAATGCAAAAAGTAAAATTCAACTTAAGTAATCATAGTAAGCACAGCAAAAAAAAAAATCAACTTATAAAAATGTGAGCAACAATATCATATATTGAATTTTGTTTGTTTTTGTCAAAGGCTGTGTCTAAGCAAACCTATTTTGGCAGTCAACTCATCTGTCTAGAAGAAACTTGCCAATTTAGACATCTACGCAGAAGAAGACATGACCCAGAAAAAAATGCAGGATTCTGTATAGCTGACTCTGTGTTTTACATATTAAACAAATGAATGATTTTGACAGTTTGGTGGAAAAGAGTTGTCTCCACATCATCACTTGACATATACCAAAGGCAATTACCGAATCTGCTTTGTCATATTTCCTCCGTCATGGCCACATGGTTACACTCATCTGCTGTGAAATGACTTTTCCTGGAGTGCTTGTCCTGCATAGATACAGCCATCTCGTGTGCCCACAGCTGTGACACTTAAAGGTCTTTTCATTAAAGCTTTTCCTGAGGAAAATGCTGTAAACAAATGCCTGCCAAAGAAATGTTTGCGTTTGATCATAATTGCTTTAGGAAAGCCAAACATTTCCTTTTTGCACCATATCATGCCAAGCAAAATAAATAAAAAAACATAATGAATAATTTAGAATGGCTCCGAATTAATGGCAACCCCTGGTAAATATGATCAAAACTAGCTGTAAAAAATAAATCTGCATCGTTTATCCTTTTGATCTTTCATTCGAAAAATTGCCAAAAATCTAACCTTTCATTGAAGTAAAAGAATTGAAAGTGGGGGTAACTCACATTATGAAATAAATGTTTTTCTCCAAAACTCGTTGGCCACAATTATTGGTACCCCTAGAATTTTTTACGAGTAAAATATCTCTGAAGTATATTCCCATTAATATGTACCTACCTTTTAGCACACCAGGGTGACTAGGACCATGAAATTGTCCAGCTATGACTACTTGTTTCACAGGAGTTTAAATATGAGGAAACACAAAGACCAAATTCTCTTAACCATCCATCTATGAGTAAAACCAAAGAATATGGTTCTGATGTGCAGCAAAAGATTGTTAAGCATTACAAAATAGAAAGTGGCTGCAAGAAAATAGTTAAAGAATTGAAAATCCCCATTTTTACCAATAATAATTAAGAAGTTCCAATCAACTAAAGATGTTACGAATCTGCCAGGAAGAGGACGTGTGTCTATATTGTCTTAATGGATGGTGAGGATGAAAGAGATGAAAAACTCTTCAAAGACCACAGATGGAGAATTGCAGAGTTTGGTTGAGTCTTGTGGTTAGAAAGCCTATAATAAAAAAATCAAACAACCCCTAACCACATGTTGTTTGGGAGGGTTTCAAGAAAAATCCTCCTCGCTCATCCAAAAACAAACCCCAGCATATTCAGTTACCGGACACGACTGGAACTTCAAACGGGACTGGGTTCTGTGGTCAGAGGAAACTTAAAAAAGAACTTTTTGCAGCAAACTCACTAAATGGGTTTGGTGCACATAAGGATAAAAAATACCCCATGTGTACAATTCAATATACCATTGGATCTTTAATATTGCGGGCATATTTTCTGATGGAGGTCCTGGACTTCTTGTGCAGATGGCATTGTGGATTCTATCAAATATCAACAGATAAAAGATCAAAACCTGACGGCTTCTTCTAGAAATCTTATAATGGGCCATAGTTGGATCATCCATCAGGGCAATGATCCAACAAACATTAAAATTAACACAAAAATGTGTTACGGAGCACAAAATGAAGCTTCTGCCATGACCATCCCAGTTCCCTGACCTGATGAGTGGAGAACTGAAGAGAAGCACCATTATGGATCTGGGAATCTGAAGGATCTAGAGAGATTCTGTATGGAGGAATGCTCTCTGATCTTGTCAGTTGTTCTAACTCATCCAGCATTATAGGAAAAAACTCAGATCTGTTATCTTGGCAAAAGGAGATTGCAAAAAGTATTTAATAAAAGGGTGCCAAATATTGTGGCCAAAAACATCCCCCTCACCGCCCCACACACACACTTTCAATTTTTTTACTTCAATGAAAGGTTACATTTTTGGCAATTTTTAAATGAAAGATCAAAAGTATAAACTATGCAGATTTATTTATTTTTTTTCATCCAGTTTTGATCATATTTACCAGGGGTGCCATTAATTCTGACCACAACTGTATATCATTGTTCTGAGAATTAAATTTTTGAAAGAAATAAAGCTGGTATGTCAAAGAGCAGAAAATCAACGAGTGCCCCACCCTTTAATATAATCAGATAACGTTTTTGGCAATGTTTCACTTTAAGCCCTCTAAATCAAGGAGCATCTCGATAGTTAAAGGAAAGTAGATAAAACATTCATTCATTAATGGTGAGGCAATACCAATAGTTTCTGAGAAGCCAGTGAAGAGTCTTGGGAGATGGTACGATGGGGGCTATGAAAATTACCATTTGGATGAGATACCTACAACTGGAAATAAGCTTTTTAAAAAAGATGACATATTGAGATCTGTTAAAAAATGTGTGATTCATCATTTATCATATCAAAAATATAAAAAAAATATACAGTGTGTCTGTAAGTCGCTTTGCATAAAAGCGCCTGCTAAATGAAAATGTATATCTATTGTTTATATATCTGCTGTCCTCCCATTTAATGAATTCTTGTCTTGGTGTCAGCTGGGTTCAGGCTTAATGGTGTTTTTTTTATACAGATTGCGCCCTCTCTGATGCAAAGGTCACAATGAAACAGCAACTGCTGCTTTTCATCTGAGCTATTAATTAATGCGTTCTTCTGTGTCTTCAAGGTTGCCATGGTAGAAGAGTCAGTTTACCCTTTCCCAACGGTGGATGTGCCTGATCATGCTCATTACACTATTGGTGCTGTCATCCTTGCTGTTGGCATCACTGGCATGTTGGGCAACTTCCTGGTCATCTATGCATTTAGCAGGTGGGAAGAACAGGCTGAGCTGAAGTTTAACAAGTATAATGAAAAACGTCAGATGGAATTGCACGAATTTTGACGACTTCTGCAGATTTTATTGCGGTGGTGACAAGTGATGCCACCACCGCAATAAAAAACATCTCTGAGTCTGAGTTTTTAAAAAAATTGTCTGAGTCATTCAAAGGAATTGTTCAAACACAGATTCATTCAGGAACAAAACAATCGACAGTCTGAGTAAGTCATGAATGATTCACTTACATAAATGGTTTGTTCAAAAACACTGATGCAATCAGGAGCGAAACACGTGGTCAACGGAATACACTTAAAAGGGGACGAGGCGTGGTTGAGCTGCATTGAGCTTAACTTATAATCATTGAGCTGATTATCTACTCAACCAATTTGATTAAAAACAGATTTATTTAGGAATTAAACAAGTGACTGAGTGATCATCAGTTTAGTTCTAAAACACTGATTCATTTAGAAACAAAAGAAGTGGCATTCTTTATGAGTGAGTCATGGAATCGATTAAAAGACTGATTTGTTAAGGAACGAAACAAGTGAATGTCAGAGTAAGTCATGAATCAGTCACTCAACTAACTCGTTCAAGAACACTGATTCAGTCAGACACGAAACCACTACATTGTGTTTCTTGTTGACACACCGGTTTGACTTTGTTTGGAGCTATTTCGCGTTACACAGAGAGGCTGATTTTCTCACAGGCATAAAACTAATAGAATCTGCCTAATGAACAGAGAAATGAACAATTGATTGTTTTGTGTTTGTGTGTGTGTAAATGTATGTGTAGGAGCCGGACCCTGAGGACACCTGCCAACATGTTTATAATAAACCTGGCCCTCACAGACTTCCTCATGTGTGTCACCCAGGCGCCCATCTTTTTCACCACCAGCATGCACAAGAGATGGATCTTTGGGGAGAAAGGTACAAACGTACATGCATGGTTTCATTAAATATGTGGACATGTTGATAAAATGTTTGAAGCAATATGTTATTTGGTCATTTATGAACTCAAACAGGTCATATTTTTACAGCAGGCAATCTATCAAATGCATAGACTTATCCACCATTATCTTTGCAGATGTCAATGCATAGGCAGTGTCTGAAAATATATATGCAGGTCCATGATTTATTGTACTGTACTTTTTGAATTATAATGAACGGATTTAAGGTTAAATGAGAGTTAAAGGATTTAATTGAATGAATGTAGAATAGCTTCAGATGAAGGAGAGGTTGCCCTCGGAGACGGCCTTGGTTTGTCAGTACTAACAACCATTCATATCGGTCTTTCTTTCTTATTCATACCAGTTTGTAATAGCCTACAGTTGTTTCTTTTTGATCAGTTTACAAATCATCTCTCTAAATTGTTCTCAAAGCATCTGTGTCAAAGCTTTTCTTGTGGATTTTCAGCACTAGCTAGTCATTTTGCTCAGCTGTGAGATGCTGCTTTTGTGACATTAAATGATGGAAGGCTCTTTTTCCCCCTGAGGTGTTTTAAATGTCAGTTCTTATCAGAGCCGAATCTTAATTGCCTTCATCAGGCTTCACTGGGATTTGTTGGAATTTTCTGCTTGCTGACGTTTGCAAGGAGAGATTATGATTATTGTACTGTAGTGATTGATGCTGATCTTTTGTGTTTTGGGAGTTTACTGTGCAGTCTTGTCCGCTCTGTTGTCCGCTCTTACCCTGTGAGAGGAAATCAGGTCACCAAGTCAAAGTTTAGGTGTTTTCGACTTGAAGCGGGAGTGCACAGATTGATCTTTGAATGGCATCAAAGAACCATGAGACCAATTTGAGAGCAAAGGGGAACCATGACATTCAGTAACTGAAAAAGCAATGAGTGAAACACAAGGGCATAGGGGTAAACAAGATTAGAGGCAATCAAGGGAAAAAACTACAAAGGACTACAAACATGGCACTCAGGACAGGAAGTAACATAAAAGTCCAGAGACAAACACAGGGACATAAATGCACTGTATCTGCCTGTATCAAAATATTATCCAGTAAAGCACTTAATTTGTCACAGCAGACACCATACACTAATATTGTATGGAAATATTGTTTAATTTCCACTCAAAGCAGTTTATTCAGCATATTGAAGGCATCTGCCCTATTGAATTCCATTCAAACAGAACACCCTCTGATCTCCCTTTTGGGATCCTGACACGTTTATGCTTGTCTGAGTGCAGTTTGAAGCCTCCCTCATGGAGCAGGGGCTATGACCCAGTTTCATTTGTTGGAAAGAGTTAAAATATGCTCTTCCTGTTTCTGTAAGGTGACTGCACAAGGCACAATTATGACCACAGTTAATTCGGTTGTGACAATCGTAGGCTTGATCCCCGTGAAAGCTTTCACAATCAATTAGATACAACTCACAAAATGCTCTCTTCCAGGATTAACCTGAAAGCATGGTCTACTGACAAGGTGTAAGAGAAGACATCCTGATGTTTGAGAGGATTATCTTCAATAACAGAAGCTTCTGTTTTGTAATTATAAAAGTGCATCCTGTTAATGTGTTCTGTGAAAAGCAAGCACAGTTACCATGAATCAGACTGAATGCATTACCTCTCATCCTGTTGTTTACATATGCATTGATAGCACAGAAGACAAGTGTGTGTGGATGTTGAGGAGGTGGCAGACTGTGTCTGTCGAGTATAATGGTGTTTCTCTGCTCTGCTCTGCTCTACAGGTTCTTCTTTAGCTGACCTGATGTTTTATGTACAATAGCCTTCAGACAGACCCCACACAGACTGTTATCTCTTTCTGTATTTGTGTGTTTATGTGACGTTGGCTCCACTTTGAACAGTAGTGTTACTATGGCCCTGTCGATCGGATCACAAGTAGACGAGGAAGACACATTTCTGTTTACACCTGGTTTTGCAGAGAAAAACTCACGCGTTTTGTTCGTCTCGCAGATAAGAAAATATTTAGAGTGAACGAAAATCAAATTTGCATTTAAATTTCGTTGGCTCAAAATATTTCATTTTCTGCTAGACAAACATTTCTCCACAATACTCAGTTCACAAGCATGCGAAATGCCCTTGTGATCTTGCGGGCGCAGAATTGTGACCAGATCTAACCCCATAGAAATTGAGTTTAAAAAAAAACATGCATCCTTAATTCTTATCCAGTAAGTTATCCAGTAAGTTATCCAGTATGACAACAGAGCCTTTGTAGTCAAAAAAGAAAAATTTGAAAAGTAAAACATCCATTCTAAATGTATTCAGAGCAGATTATTTTAATGAACTGCCATAGTGAACACCCTTATTAAGCAAAACTGATAGAATTTAACACAGATATATATCTGTATAAATTGTGCTTGGTTACAGACTTAAATAATTCTGTTCCTCCTGTCTCTCCAGGTTGTGAGTTGTATGCATTCTGTGGGGCTTTATTTGGCATCTGCTCCATGATCACGCTCATGGTCATCGCAGTGGATCGTTACTTCGTGATCACGCGGCCTCTAGCCTCTATTGGTGTGCTGTCTCAGAAGAGAGCTCTACTGATCCTTCTCATAGCCTGGGCCTATTCACTTGGTTGGAGCCTTCCACCCTTCTTTGGATGGAGTGAGTGTAGTATATTGTTTTACAGTTTTTTTACAATCACTTTGTTACTATTATCAGAACCTTGATGTCATTTTTCAAAACTCTAGACACAAAACTCACCAATGATCAAAATGCACATTTTTCAAAACTCTAACCCTTTTCTCAATTGCTTGGATACAATACACATAAAACTTAATCAAGATAATTTAATCATTCAAAAAAATCACCAGTTCAATATGACACAACTTAAAATCAAAGTACTACTATTTCAAAAGGCAATTCACACATTACATTTCAAACGAGTGTCTATTCATTTTCTTACAATGATCTAACTATCAATTGATACAACTGCTCAAAATGATAACTAACTGTTGCATTACTCTTAATGTAGTTGTATGGAAACAGACACACAATCTTGTTTACAGTAAATCATGAAAGTTTTACTGTAACTTGCCACTATATTTCCACTTGGATATTTCTACTGTATCTAACAGTCCTGTAACAGCATTCATACACAATTAAGAAACATCTCCCTCATGTTGGTCTAAACCTGTATGACTTTCTCTCTTCTGCAGAACACAAAAGTAGATATTTTTAAGAATAGGTAACCAAACAGTTCTTGTGACAATTGATTTCCATATAGACAAAAAGTTCTCAAAGTACCTTCTTTTATGTTCAACTGAAGAAAGACGTTTTAGTGAAGTCACTTTTATTTATATAGCACTTTATAAAATACAGCTTGTTTCAAAGCAGCTTTACAATGATATCAGGAAAAAAAAGTTATGCATTTTGGCTGTTGTTCAGCTGAAGTCAGTTCAGTGTTGATTCAGTTCCGTTGCAAAGATAATAAATTATTGAGTTAGTTCATTTCATCTATATAGCAGTTCTGCACAAAAAAAAAAAAAAATATGTCATCGTTCAGGTCTCATACAACAGTGTCAGTACAGTCAAATCAATAATATTGTTGAATATTAAATGTCCCCAACTGAGCAAGCCGAAGGCGACAGTGGCAAGGAACCTGTCTCCTCTGGCCAAGTGTGTTGCTTTGCTAATGGAGTTGACTATACCTTTGATGCTCATTTAAAAATCATTTAACATGATGTGCCAGTCTTTTATTAGCTCAAATCTTTTGGGACAGGTACTCTGAGCGTTTTGGATCATTCATGTGTGACTGTGAGCACACCAGCATGTGAGTTGTTGGCCAATAGCTAGCTTTGCTAAAAGAACTGCGTTGTTGGATCTGTGGTGTGTAAAGTTGGTCTCTGAGGACCGAGGCTTTTAGCTTAACAGGGATAGACTGGTAAAGCCTTGTGCTTTTGCCTCTCTAGCACTTACAGGCAACTTGCTCTTCACACGAAGGGTGTCTGTCTCCTTTAATGTTTCTGACAGCTTATATCTTCACCGCTGATCGGCACACCAACCTCAAACCCCAGGAAACTGATGATTGGCAGGCCACACGCATGAAAGTCAGATTGTGATAAGAAATACTATAATTATAGCATACCTAAAAAATATCCTCAGCTTTGTGTGCATTGGGTTGTATTTCACGGTTTGCCCAGCAGCCAGACAGTAGTCTAAATCCTTTTTCTGTGTGAATTTGTTCCAGTTTTCAGAAAATTTCACTGGGTGTAAATGGCTTAACTGCTGCCTATCCTTCACTTCCCTCCTCAAATTTTGTTTTGTCTGTCTTTTTTGCAGGTGCTTATGTTCCTGAAGGGCTGTTGACCTCTTGCACCTGGGATTATATGACCTTTACACCCTCCGTGCGAGCTTACACTATGCTTCTCTTCACCTTCGTCTTCTTCATTCCGCTTATCGTCATCATCTATTGCTATTTCTTTATTTTCCGATCCATTCGCAGCACTAATGAGTGAGTTCTTTGATACAGGTTCACGATACAGTATGAATTAATTATACTAAACGTCAGCAGTTATCCAAAGCTGTTAAAATCTCTTTTGTATTATATATATAATATATATATATTATATATATTTTAATTATTTAAATATTTTAATGGACGTAAACCAGTGTTGTTTAACTATTCCTTTTTGTCTTTGGAAGAGCTGTGGGCAAAATTAATGGAGATAACAAGAGAGACACAATTAAACGATTCCAACGACTGAAAAATGACTGGAAGATGGCAAAAATTGCTCTTATTGTCATTCTTATGTATGTCATCTCCTGGTCTCCATATTCAACTGTGGCACTGACAGCCTTTGCTGGGTAAATGAATCCTAATCCTCACACACAATATGATATATAATATAACATAATACAATATACCATTTTAATGCTTTCATTTTTGTGCTATTTGATTTAGCGCTCTTGTGTTCATTTAGATATTATTCAACTTATAGTCATTTTGTAGACTATAAATAGAGGTAATAACATATGATGTGAGATATCCATAGTGTTAATTAATGTATACACTTATTTTGCATGTGTTTTGCAGGTATTCTGATATGCTCACACCATATATGAATTCAGTTCCTGCTGTGATAGCCAAAGCTTCAGCCATCCACAATCCCATCATCTATGCCATCACACACCCTAAATACAGGTAGAGGAGTTTCTATGTATCGTTGTCAGTTTAGTATATTTGGGACAAGATTGGTGACAAGTTTTGACTCCAGAAGTGGTCACGAAAAAACGTAACGGTAAGCGGTAAATGGACAAACTTGCTTTCCATTAATGCAGAACATTGTACAGATTAGATCAAATTAAATTTCATGGTCTGGCCCCATTAAGACTAAACACCTTGGGCAAATTGTGATTGTTTTAATTTTACTAGTGTCTAGCTCACTGAGCCATTCTTTCACAAATTGATCAGAAACAGGCCTTGCTTCTGGGTTAAAGTGTAAAATTCCATTTTGATTGATTTAATTAACCTAAATATCCATTTGAGCATAAAGAGGTATTAATCCAGCAGAAGCATCCTGACGGTATGGTGCTGTATCATGCAGCTACAGGTCTGCTGGAGTAAAAAAGTCCTTTTGATTAGATTTTTTCCTTCCATGCATGCAATGACAAAAGGGTTATTTTGATTTAGGTCCAAAATGCAATAATGTTGTTGAATTATGTAGCTAATGCAGAGCTCTAAATATTGCATATTTTTTGACACTAAAAATTTTCATTAAACTTATTTTTTCTGTTACTATTTCCTATATACTGTATCAACTATTGCTGCCCCAAATGAACTTTTACCCCAAGTGTTGCATAAAGACCCCTTTGCTGCCTTTAAAATGGAGTTTTGTATCGGATACCAATCTTTAGTGTTATTTTGGTATAAATTAAATTTATGCTTTTTTACCATGTATTGTAATGTATTGAATTAGCCATTTTATTTTTTATTTTTAGTTCAAGTCAGTTTGTTACATGCTTTTGTCATTTTTTTATTTAGCTTTAATCTATTTAGAATTTCAGTTTTAGTTTTTAGTAATTTTAGTACTTTGTTTAAACTTAGTTAGTTGCAATGCAAGTTTTGTTTAAACTAATTTATATATATATATATATACATACTGTATGTTATTTGATTATTTATTTTATATCAGTTTTATTTATACTGAACCTATTTGGATCTTGACATACTCTATGTAAATATGGATCCACCATGTCGTCTTATCCCGGTATCTCATCTGTGTCTGTCAGGTTGGCCATAGCGAAATACATTCCGTGTCTCCGTGTGCTGTTGTGCGTCCCGAAGCGTGACCTCCACTCGTTCCACAGCAGCTTTATGTCCACACGTCGTTCCACCGTCACAAGCCAGTCCTCTGATATGTCCGGACAGTTCCGCAGAACCAGCAATGGCAAGTCTCGGCTCTCCTCAGCCTCCGACAGCGAATCTGTGAGTGTGTTTGCCTGAGGGACCTGTAGTTTTGTTTGTTACTCATTTTATGTGGGTAAATGTGATTTTAATGGATGTATTTTATGACCTCTTTCTTCTCTTCAGGGCTGGACAGACACTGAGGCTGATCTCTTGAGTTTGAGCTCCAGGCCTGCCAGCCGACAGGTGTCTTGTGACATCAGCAAGGACACTGCGGAGATCCCAGACTTCAAACCATGCAACTCATCCAGCTTCAAGTCTAAGGTCAAAGGCCATGACTCGGGCATCTTTGAAAAGGTGACCTCACAGGCTGAATACATTCCATATGTGGCAAGTATCAAAGGAATAGAGCTTGTTTAACAATTTTCATGCAAAAAGGGCTAATTCATCCTTAAGTCTTCTCAAGCCTCACTGAAAGTTTGCACTTGCGTGTTTCTTTAAAAACAAATCTTACTGACCCCACTCTTGAATGTTGCTGTATGTACCTGAAGAGTGACCTCACGCTCTCATTTCTGACCTAGAGCTCCTCTGATGTGGATGATGCGTCTGTGGTCGGACTCCTTCAACCTGATCGTGCTTTTGTTTCAGCTGTAAGTCTGACAGTGAATCTGTTCAATATAGTTCAGTATAAACCAGTCTCACTGCTGACCTGCACACCTCAAGCTGTTGCAGGATCCTGTGGGCGTATACTGGGTATAGTTTGTAAAATGTCCTGACCTCAGGAACATTTTGTTCTAGCGCCACTGGCAGAGCAACTCTCCCAGGCAATCAAATATGTGCATGAAAAATCTGCAAGTGTATTTAAATTCCTAGAATGCTGATGAATCGTGCTTTGTAGAAAACAATTTTTTTAGTGAATTAATTAGAATATTGATTACAGAAGTAAAGCATATAATAAAATGACTGTTCCATTTTTCCAATAAATATCCCTTCCTGTGGAAGAGATATGTGCCCTTGAAAGAATATTTCTAATAATCATCTTTCATACGTAAATGCCTATTTATTAAACCGAGAATTATGCTGTCAGTGTTTTGTTATGGAGCTCATGCTGTGCTTAATTGCAGCAGTGTTATCTGCAGGAAAAAAATATTCTTTACAATAATGGCTAATAATCGACAAAATCGAAATGTTCTTTTGTGCTATTTGCAGGCTGGTGACATGACAGACATGCCAGTTTCAAGAGGTGCGATTGGTCGGATTCCCAGCATTTTCATCACCTCTGAGTTTAGCTCTCTCCAGCCCTCAGTACGGCCCAGCTACAGAAGCGGCGGCTCAAGTATGACCAGTGTTGGGGCAAATCTGCCCAGAAGAGACTCTATTGGAGTAGTCCAGCAGGGGGCAGTGCTTCTCTCCATTGCTTCTGAAACACCTGAGGCCGCTCATTTAGACCACCCTTGCCCTAAACATACCTAGTGTTTATACCACTCGCCATCTTACCTTTTAGCTTTGTGTCAGGGTTCAGTGTTTTTTTTTTGTGAGTTATTATGTTTTGTGGTGTACATTGATTCTCTTTTCTTTTACACTTGTAATGCTTTTTTATGATGACCTCAACTGTTACAGGATGACCAGCACCTTTGTTTTCCTCTGTTTCCTCTGTTTTAAGGGTGTATTTTACAGACAGTGCTTTAAATCAGGCAAAGTTGGATGGGTGGAGAGACAGGTCATCTCAAGTTCTTTTAGTCTAGTCATCAACCTCAAATGGCATATACAGGTAATATTTGCTTACTTAAGGAGTTGTTTGTGTTTGCTTTAGCATTAAGCTTTAAAGGTTTGTGTTTCTTGTACATTATACATATACATATTTCAAAAGTTGTTTCCTTTAGCTTTAAGCTTTTTTATAATTCCATTTTCAACCAACAACAACAACAAACTTTATTAAACTTTAAAGCCTAGTCCCAGAATAAAATGCATATTTGAGCTGTTTTAAGTGAAAAGCAACTTGCACTGACATATCTTGAATTTAAGGCCTAAATCCTGGCTTAGTCTAAGCCCTGTCTATGAAACTGGGCCTTTGTGTTTTATACCAAATTATATGTAATATTTAATTAACTTACATAGACATATAGAGATTAGAGTGTGGATTTATTGTGTTTTAAGGCTGTTTATCAGACCTGTGGCACATACACATTCCCTTTAATGGCCAAAGTGTGAGTTTTGGGACAGGCCCATAGTGTAGCTTTAAGTTTCTGTAATGCTGCCCCTGACTTCTGATCATCTGAGTTTTGAAAGCATTGTAGTTATTTCTGGTTTGCTGTGAAACAAATGTATATCTTACTAAATATACATATGCAGTAAATGTGTTTTTATTTCTAAAGGTCTTATTAATGACCTCTGAAAGTAACTGTTTAGATCTGTAGAGCCCTGAGAACTTCAGCATTAAGAATGTGGAATTAATTTAATCATAGTTTGCAAATGCTATCACATTATTGAAAGTAGAAACAGAGCTATTCAACTCACCATATGAATCATAAGCCGTATATCATCTGTTTATCATATGTTTAAACAATTTAATCTAGTGATTGGAGAGATAAAACATTTTGGGTTTTTTCGCTTTGGACATATAACAAAAAAGTAATCTCAAACAGCACACGCCACAGGATTCATATGCCTGAAGCAGGGACACAATATCTCTGTAAATCACGCCAAGAGAGAATTTGCAACTTATTTCATGCTGCTGTGTGTTTAATTCCAGTAAGATGAATATCGATCATATGCTCACATGTACACCACCTCTATAGACAAGTTGATTTTTAATATTGTAAAAATGTAGTTGTGTTTTAAATTTCGTTTAAAAAAAATGTAATTTAAATAATCACCTTAGCACACTCAAATCATAGTCAGCGTTAATGTTTAAACAATTATGTTGCTTTTTTACTCAACGACAGGTCGGAAAGACTATACCTCAAATGTGATGGTGGCTGCTCTTCTAGATAGTTCCGGAAGACACGTTTAGCAAATTGTGGGACTCTTTGTTAGATCTAGTGTTAGTACTTTGTTGAGTGGTTTATTTGTTCATGTAAAGGAATCATTTATTTGTCCAGATGACTACAGTCTGTGAACTGTTTATATTGTTAAGTAGATCTCAGATTGTATCCGAGTTTATATTTGTTAATGTGTATCCATTTAAATGAAAGACACCGTATATATATGTGTGTATCCGACACCAAGGAGAAGATTATTGTATATTTGTAACGCTATTATATGTAGTTGCTCTTATTTATTTATTTTTTAAATAAAACTACAGTTCTAGACATTGTTTCCTTTTTCAATAAAATATTCAGGAACCAGTTCTTTCATAATCATCTTTGCTAGTATTATTGTAATGTTTCCTCTGAAAATGATATTTACTGTGTTGAGTGACATCATCACTGAACTTTTAAAATAGCTGTTCTATAAATAGAGATGCTTCTCTAGCCTTTAGACAGTGCTGTCCTCGTCAACACATGCTGCCTGTCATTAATGATTTGATCATAAATTTTCTCAACCATAACTTTTAGAGAATAATAGTAAAAGCTGCTTATAAGAATGGCTTTTACTTTAACAGGAACTCAATAAATGGGGAGGGTTACAGACTTTTACTATAGGCCGCTTATTATTCTCTTGCTATGGTTCTGCCAGTCTACTGGGCCCACTTTTTGGAATGTGTGCAAAGGATTGTGGGTGAATGCAATACACTTGTTGCATCCATCAAAATGGCTTTTGATTTTTTTTTTTTTTGAAGGTAGTGAATTCTAGAATTCAGTTCAGTAGGTATTGAAATGTTGTACATAAAAATTGCTGTTGTATGAGTGTAAAATGTGTTGATTGGACATATTGTCTAACAGAGTCCGTTCATTGCAACTGAACCGGGTTGTCATTTTCAAACAATGAACCATCTGCTCTTTCAGACAATGCCCTCATGGGGGGAACTGTCCTTTGCCAATTCAGCAGTGGCTCTTAAAAAACACATATGACATTAAACATGACCACAAGAAATGTTTGCCCAGCTCTGCTCATTAGTCCTCCATGTAAATGGGTTGGAAAAGTAACAAAAGTATCTCTTAGCACTGTTTTCTTTTTGAGTTTTATATTATTAAATACTGTAGGCATACAGGCCTATAAATAGTTGTATAACCAGCCTACATGTTTCGAGTCTCACACCAACTCTGGCAGTTAGATTTATTGTGCTCTAGGGAGGCAGGATCTGCATCATAACCTGATGTGGCATGGAAAACCCCCTCAAGTGTGTCACCAACAGCAGTCATTTATTCAGCCACTGTGACTGACGTGTCCTCTGGGGTCCGTCGTTTTCCTCAAACCTAAACCATGCCACCTGTACATCTGCGGATACTATAAATAATATGTATTCATTACGTTTAGCTCGCAGTTATTTCCCCAATTCTCAGCTTGAGAAAAAAGTGTATACTGCAAAATAATAAACAACAGAAGCTATCAAAATCATGAAAAGGGCGGTGAAATTTAAGACTAAGAATGTTATGGTCTCCAGCCTAGTCAGGCTTTTTAGGCTTGCTTGGCGGACCAACTACCAACAGAGAACCAATTTGCCTGTGAGACCAGCTGTCTATCTACAGCAAATGTGCTTTTTTTTCTAACTAAAACCGTATTATTATGCCGTAGATTAATTAAGTTATTTAAACGCACGTTAAATATTCCAAATGCAGAAGCTTGATAATTACGTTTAGTGAATTATAGGGCCCTTCAATGCCTGGGTCGTTTCGAGTCTTGTTTGGTTGACTCATTTCCAAAACACTGTCTCTTTAATGACTCTTCTCTAATGAAAATCCCGCGCACTCCGCCTCTCCGTCCCGTCGCTATGGTCCCGTCCCGTGGGAGAAATAACCCGAAATAACGAACCCTACTATTAAAAAGACTTAGCTCATTAATATGTATTAGATCATGCTGGCGTTGCTTGGTAACCCCACTAACACGTCAGTCACAGAAGCTAATTCATATTCATGTCCCAAAATGCTCACCATATGATTCGTTAATTCGACAGGTGATTAGCTCCGCCTCTGGATTTCGGCGAATCAGGTGGGCCTTCTGGGGGAGCACCACATTCATTAATTAATATTCATGAGCTCAGCCTTCAGCATAGTATGATTGGTCATTTTGCGTCCGCGGTGCTTACGTACAACACCGGGGGTTCCAGGGATCAGGCATGAGTGACAGAGCTCTCCTTTGGGGAAGCGGAGCGACACAAAACTGCAAGGCTCGCGGCTGACAGTGCAAGCAACTTTTAGCATGAAATGTAGGTTATACCAAAACTTGGAAAAAAGTTATTTGTTTGTAATGATTTGTTGAATGAAAATGGAAGCTTCACACTGTACTCGAGACGCTCAGTGGCTGCAGTCGCGTGACAGCGTGACGCTCTCAGTTAAGTTAGGGCTTCATGAGTTTTACAAAACCTACTGATGTATTACTAAAAATATAACGTGAGTCTAAAAATATACTATTCTAGCCAGTGGTGTGTTGATATTGTTATGAATCGGTTGAATCTGGTATTGGCTAATGGCTATCTATCTGGTCAAAAATCCAATGATATCCTTATCTGTTTGTTTATAGCTAGTAGGTTACTATTTTGTGTATTGTGACATCTTAAGGTGTAAACGTTTTTTGTTTGTTTGTTCGTTCGTTTGTTTGTTTGTTTTTTTTAAAAAGGGCAATATTTTCCTGGGAAACCTTAACAAACATTAAGTAGATTTAGAATAGAAACTATTTTCAACAATACAGCAATTGATGCAGACTCTAAATAGACATTAGGGACATTACATAAAGACTGCTTATGCAGGCATTTATCATAAATCAATAAGTACAATATACAGTTGCAGTTTTGTTTGGATTCATGTTGGTTGTGCAGATCATGTCAAGTACAAATGGAACCCAGCTGATAAAGTGGGCTATATAAAAATTTCTTTTGAGCAAAAAAATATATAGTGAGTGATAGCTACATAATTTTATCTGTGTACATACATTCATAAATTGGTAGACAGATAGGAAAGAAAGATATACACAGTCAGAAAGACAAATAAGATAGGCTCTTTGAAAGTTTGGTCTCAGAGGAGTGAAGAGTTTCTACAGTCACACATTTTATAATTATGGGACAACCATAGATCTAGATTAAATCAAAAAAGCAAATAGTGTTGTCTTTGTCAAGACATCATGACATTGACTGTATCAAAGTAATGTCTCGCACTGTCCAGGGTTTGCATGCTTGTTCTCTGCGTATGAAGGCCTGATTGTTGAACATTCATGTACAGTATTACTTCAAATTCTTCCATTGACAAAGAGGGCTAAACTTAGCTGCTAACTAGAGGTCTCCCAAATTAGGCAGGGCGAACAGGCAGGTCCTCAGTGGTTATCTTCTCTCTGATGTCTCAGTGTGGACCTTGTGATGGGAGAGAGTGCCGGTGCACGAGAGGTCCTCTTATCTCGGTTCTCTGAGAGCAATAAGAGCATATCAGGCGATTCTCACTGCCACTTGTTCTTTGTAAAGCTGCTCATAAAAAAACCTCCAGATGCCTCTGGATGTTTGGGATAACTTTATCTCAGATGCCTTTCAAGGTTTGTGTTTACAATAAAGAAATAAATCATAAGATTATACTACCTCCTATATTAATAATTACAATGTTAATGTATCAATGAAGTTAAAACTATGGGTTCGGTAAGATTGTTTAATGTCTTTGAAAGAAGTCTCTTATGCTTACCAAGTCTGCATTTATATGAATAAAAAAAATGAAATAGGTTTACAATTCCAAATAACCATTTTCTGTTTTAATATATCTTAAAATATAATTTATTCCTGTAATGGCAATCCAGTCATCACTGTCACATGATCCTTTAGAAATCATTCTAATATGCTGATTTAGTACTCAAAAAACATTTCTTGTTATGTTGAAAACTGTGATGCATTATTATTTTTCCAATATTCTTTAAAATTACAAAGTTCAAATATTCAAAATAAGTTTCTAAACAGTAGTTTGTTAATATCTCAATGTATTTAATGTGATTATAAAATTAATAGACACTTAATTTAAACCGGTGACAATTCAATCCAAGAATACATTGTGAATGCATGAAATAAGTTTGTGTCCATAGGGGAAGCCAATTGACTCAAACCTTTTGTTAACCCTTTTTCAGAATCAGCCAGGTTGCAGTTGGACTCTTTACCAAAAAGACATGATTATGAATGAAGTTTTCATATAATCACTCTCCCAGGTCCCTGTACATGATCCAGATGAGGTACCCTAGAAGAAAGGAGTCTAGAAAAATCTTTTAGCCTAAGAGGGGACTATATTAGCCCTGTGAATCATGGGAGGCCTGGCATTCTGGGTGTCCCCTTACATGCCATATAAGTACCCCTTCCTCCCCCCTCCCCCCAATGCCATAGTCCTATCGGTGACGGCAGAGGGGCAGCTATTCTTAGGCTGTCTGTCCAGCTCATCCGAGTAGGCAAGAATCCTCTTCCTCTGGCTCATAGCTCTTCTCTGTTGCTCCAGTTAGTTTGCAGTGTATTCGGGTGGGCCTGAATTCATTGTTTTACGCTTTTACTTTGACCCTTTTGGCCTGCAGTTTTTTTTTCCGGATTTTTTTGGAGAGGTGTGAGTGTTACGTTCCTTTTACACTTTTTTCTTCTTCTTCTTTCAGAGGCTGTTTGGCACGTGCCCCGCCCCCTCCCAAATCCATTTTCCCCATCCGTTTGGAGAAATTTTGTTGCTTAAACAATACACAGGCTTTTTTGAACAATGACTTCTTACAACGTGTCACTCACTGGACCTTCTCCTTGGGGCTTCCGGTTGCAAGGAGGCAAGGACTTCAACATGCCCCTCACCGTTTCTAGGGTAAGACCCCAAAATCTTGGCCAAAATGACAGCAATTCATTAGTTCAGCACCGTTTACTCATATCTGAATGTGCATCAATGAGTCTAATAGATTTTATTGATGTTTTCACAAGTATTATCTGAATAAGAGCTTTAAGCATTTTACGCCAATATGAATTCAAAGTCAGTTTAGACAATGCATACCCAATTCACTTTCTTGTTATAAGATTTCAAATATGATCAATCATTAAATCTATATATTTACTACAATGTGAATTGATGATTTTGTAGTTCCTTTGTTCATTCATTGTTATCTTGGTAGTTGAGCTTGTGCTGATCTGTTGCTGATCCAGAATTATTTGTTATGTTGTTTGTTATTCATCATATGATAAAGAAAATGCTTCTTCGATATTATATTATATGATACTACTTGATTTGGAAACTTGCATTGGTGATTGGTGATTGGTGTCTTGGTGTGAAGTGTGTCTTTTGGTGCGATTTGATATTGTGAATTATTCTTTATATTCTTTCTGCAATGCTGCTTTATTGAGGAACCTCATAAAACCCCCTTGTAAATCCATATTTACAGTGTAGATGTACAGTATTGATTGTAGTGTGTGCATTCAGTACATTGCACTCTAATCGAATTATCCTTGTTCCGCTGTTATTCTTGTGTCTAACATGAAGTCTGATGACTAATCCTTCTCTTAAACAGCGAGTTCTGTGAAATTGTTCAAGGAATTCATTATGAAAGGGTGTTTTAAGGGCTTTATTTTGGGAGTGGTGTGAGAAAGGAAGGTCAAATATCACAGAAGGGTGAGATCTCATCATATTACTGTAACAATTATATCTCACAAACGCATATAGCAGACCTAGTAGAAACATTCTACTCGCTGAAAGCATAACGAGAACAGCCCAACATTTGACCTGTGTTTTACCCATAGACTGTAAAAAAATATGGACAAAGCGTCTGTGATGTCACCCATAGACTTTCTGATGAACAGTTTTGAGGCTGTTCAGGCTGATCTCATGAAGTAGCGTGTGTATGACACGCCAATTCGTATTTGCATTTTTGGCGTGTTATGAAGACGCATAATCGCTTTTCAGCGTGTTTATGAACGCCGTTGACTTAACGTTATATAAATATAGGACTTACCTCAACCCCGTCCCTAAACTTAACCGTCACTGGGGTTAATGGCATTTATGACTGTTCCCTTACCATCCTAGGGAAAAAAAAGATATGACTTACCTCAACCCTATCCCTAAACTTAACCGTCACTGGGGTTAATGGCATTTATGACTGGACATTTGACGCGCGTGTTCTGACACGCGGGATGACGCGGACGTTAATGGCGTAGACATACACGCATACACGCGGATACACGCGAATAGCTCAAAATGCGTAGAAATAATACGCCACTTGACTCGAAAGTGGCGTGTATGTTTACGCAAAAGTCATGATGTCATGTTGGGCTGTTAATGGGGGGTATGGGCGGCGCCATATTAGAAAATCTTGAGAAATATAAAATACAAATGTTCAGAAAGGATACAGAGGTGGTATGATGTGTTGAGTGAGATCGTGGCCGAGACGTCAAATTCCACTCGGCGCTGCCCGTTATCAGCTGTCAATCAAAGTTAACCGCCCTTATTTTTCATAAATTTTTATATCTAAATATGATCTAAACTAATGAGTTAGAAAAAATTCACTCCCTTCACAGTTGTCAGGCACTTGGAACCTATCGAAAAATACAATAAAAGTCCATGGGACCAAACTGTAAATATATGAATTTATGCGGTAAAAACGAACATTTTAATATGAGGTCTATGGATATTTGCTCCCTTTTGGGACCGGCCTCTAGTGGATTTTCGATGTATTGCAGTTTTTCGCACTTCCAGGTAGGCTTCATTTTTCAGATTAGAATGTTGCCGCTTGGTTTGACCATGTATTTATCTGCTATCTGTGTGATTTGTGTTGGAAGAGCACTGTTCACAACATTTGTACCTTCCTATTCTCAGATGTCCAGTGAGGACAGATTCACTGGCCCAGTATGTTGCTGGCATTGGAGGGTCTTGAAAAATAGATCCTCGTGTGTAAAAAATGTCAGACAGTGATTTGAGCGGTCAAACGGTGGCAATACACGCCACAGAGAGATGATGCACTGCCATTTTGTCACCTCTGCCAACATAGCCTGCGGTCAGGAAGAATGTTTGGTACACTATCCTAGGTGGCCCACCGAGTTTGTCATGTTACAGTGACAATACACGTAACCCGTAATGCACATTGGAATCTTCTGACGCTTTTCTAGGCCTTTTATTTGCAGAATTTGACAGCTATTTGGCCTCACTGTACTAGTTTCTAAGAATATCTAAATCAAGAGGTGTGTGGCAGTTCTATTTGTCTTCCCTACAGGAAAAGACCAGTAGCAGGGCCTAGTCAGTTACTGTAGAGTGACAGGTGGGACCTAATACTGACTTTTGTTCTGGCTGTCGGGTGGCTCAACAGGGGGGCTTTTCTATAAAAGCACCACAGGTGTGGTGGCCTGCTGTAAAGGAGGCAAGAAGTGCTCGGTTATTCTGTATTTTAAAGACGTAGATCTGCTGTGAGTATCACATTAGTAGGTCTGAGGAGGATTCCTGTAACTTAAGAGGATGAATATTATTTGCCAGCCCACAGGAGACAGACGGCCTGGTTGCTATTTACTGATCAGCCAGTGAGTATTCCAGTTCAGTGCAGGAGACTTTGCTCTGAATGTTAACACATGTTATACTGTATTTGACCTGTTGCAGCTTCTGGGCTGTTGAGAGCAATGAATAATTATATATATATATATATATATATATATATATATATATATACACAGTATATATATATGTATATATAATGTTTTTTTATAATATAAAATATGGGTGATGCATTAAATGATCAACAGCATGTAAATATTTTGCAGCACAACTGTTTCAATATTGATAATAAGAAGAAAATAAGCATAATATAATGACGTGACACTGAACAGGGCCGTGCACAGACATTTTGGGAAGGCAGGCACTCAAGTAAAAAAAAAAGGCACCCCCTTACAATTATTTATTATTAGTTACATTATATTGTTGATCATCTTTTACACACTATAGGGCTGTTGTTGTGTTATACCAATTAAATGAAATCAGTATCAACAAAATCCATTTATCATTATAATTTAAAATCATTATCATTTAAACCAAAATGAATTTACACTGCAATTACAATTGCCTAAATAATGTAATGAGATTATTGTTTTAAATATAACATTTTGAAAAATGTAAAGAATACTATTATACTGTATAAAACCGACAGGGGGTGGCAAGTTGTGATAAGTGAATCATAGAATTATTAAATCAAACTATTCGTTCAAACTGGCTAATTTTTTCATGTCACTGACTTTATGAATGGGTCATTGAATCATTTACTCACCTGATTTTGAGTTTATGAAAACAATATTGTGTTATCACAAAATACAATACCTCGTACTAGGGCAATTCATATCTTGAAAGTTTGGATGCATTTTTATTAATTTTCCGAATTATTTTACACCAATAGCAGAATAGCTTGACTGCTATGAAGCCGAGAAGTTTTTATAGTGGTTTAATTTCACAGCCAAGAAAAACAGTGCCGAAATTTAGCGTATAATCGATCGTCTGGCTGTCTCTGGGTTTGTGAGATGTGGATGCTGCTTGGTGCGCTGTGGTGGATGTGTCATGGGATATCGGAGAGTGGGACGTGCTTTTTTTGGTCGCACATAATTATTAAGAATAATTTTAAAGTTTGAGGTAAGATGATATATAATTTTAAGCAGATCCTACATTTCTTTTTTTATTTTGTTTATTTAAAACTATACTTTTATTTTGAAATCAATCAGTATTCCAGACTGAGAAGTATTTTCTTGTTGCTTTTGTTTACATACTTAATTTGACAGTGTGTTTTAAAGTGTACGAACCTTTTCAAATGTTTTTATACATACCAGACGATATACAATTTATACATTTTAACGTTCTTTGGCTAATATACTTTTCCTTCTGATTTGGGTGAAATATTGTTGGCAGATGCTCCTGTTTATGTGCTCTTATTCAGCACTAGGTGATGAAATGAGGATTTCTTTTGGCTGAGAGCAGCTTAGACTGTAACAGATGGCACACAGAAAGCATGAACTTGCAATTCAGATCAAACTGAAAGCAGCAGATGAGGGATATAAATACCTCTGGGTGGTTTGAATGAAAAGAAACTTCTAAGGAAAATAATACTTTTATCTGGAGAATAGTACATATGTATACGTTTTTATGTTGTTATTCAGGTATTTAAAAATGTAAAAATACCGGAATGTTATTAATTTTCTTTAAATGATATATCTATAATTTCTCACCAAACCTTACACTGTAAAAATGATTTAAGCAATTAGCTGTCACAACTTATAATTTTGGCGTTTTCTTTTCTTGATATAGCTCAAATATCCAAATTGTATTGACTTTTATTATATTGACTTTTATTATGCCCATGGGATTTTTTGTTTTGTTTCTTTCAGTGAGTTTCAACTTGCGTTCACTCATAAACAGTGTACACAAATGTAAAAATCACATCCATCACAAATAAAATTCATCCACACTCATTTCTGAGACCTGCTCAGATTTAGGCTACTCTGCACAAAAAAAGACTAAACTTTTAAGGCAGCACAAACACGTTTTTGAGTTGAAACTGCTGCTTAAATGCTTATTAGTTATTCTAATGTTGAATTTTAAATTGTGGTAACTAATTGCAACAGTGTTTTTATTTTTCACCTCAATAGCAGCAAACACTTTGCAATACAAGAAGAGAAATTGTACCCAACAGTTTATAAAGTGGGACCAGTGACATTGGAAAATGGCAGAAATGGCTTTGGAAGTTATAAAAGGTGAACTGTTTAAACGATCCAAAAATGTTAAACTGACGTCACTAGATGCATTAAACCAATATTCCACCAATTATTCAACAGAAGTTGAGGTCTCAGCTTGTTTTAGCCAATGTGTTGTCACTAGTGGCATGTACAATATAGCACATCGTATGATGACCTATTGAATTCTGTAGGGAAAGGAATGGAGGGGGGTTGGGACCGCGGGTATAAAAGAGGAAAGTTATGGGGTTACCCAGCACTAAATTACCTTATGCTTATACTAATGTTCTGTGACATTTCATTTGACACTGTGGTGTCATTAGAAACGTATTTGCCTCTGAAATGATGTTACGTTTAAATGTCAACATTGATGCACTGTTTAGGATCTGCCAAAATACTTTGAGAATGTCTCATCCTGTGAAGGGCACTTGTAGTAGCCTTTTAATAAACACAGCATATTATTAACATATTATTAAAGCTCTCCTGGTGTCCCTTAGAGCACCAACTGGTGGAATAGTGTTTCATCACCTGTGTGAAGTGGTATTTGGGTGTTCAAATATGGAAGTTTTAAATTAAGGTTCACTCCCATTCGCATGGTATTCACAGAGCATCCAGTTAAAGCTTGTGAAGATTGAGTTTTATGGTTGGCCTGAATTTGATCTGCATTAACACTATGGGTGTGTTGGAATAATGACACAAATGTAGCTGTCTCTTCACTTGGACGGCATTCAAAGTTTTTTTTTTTTAGTTCTAGAAATAGCACAACACCCCTGATGAGAGTGTTCCCAACAGTGTTTATTTTCATTGTGGCTTTTCAATGCTGGACTGCTTATGACATCTCTCCACACGTCTATTCTCTAATAAGCTGAGGGAAATTGTACATTCCACTCAGTCTTCAAGAAAATTGATGCTGGCAGATGAACACAAATCTACTTCATTTTTTAAAGCTGATTATTGCATTCTCTGTTCCCATCAGCTAGATGACATAAAAAGGGGCTATGTTAGTCATGTGTAATATATATTTAACTGTATTTATAAATTGTTTTATAATATATATTTTCAAAAAATATATTTATTTTAGCAATTTATTCTGTAAGGTGTCGCAGTTTAAAGAATCTCAAGATAAGTTCCAATCCAAAGGTATTTGAGAAAAGAACACAGTGTAACAGCGTGTCCACAAACAAACTTTAGCCGACAATGAACTGAGGAAACACAGGAACTTCAGTATTCAATGATTATGAACTAAAAGGCTTACAGGTGTGATGATCAAATGAAATGCCATGATAACTTAGAGCAGGAAACATTAACAAAGACAACAGGAAATGATGAAAGTGAACTAAAAGTCCATGAAAATGAAACTAAACGAACAAATGACAAAATATTTGTGAAACAAGGACACATTAAATCGATCTTAAGTAATTGAGCAAAGAAAACTCTTATATAAAAGATTATATTTCAAATAAATTCTGTTTTGAACTTTCTGTTTATCTCAGTATCCTGAAACAAATGTGTCACAGTTTCCACAAAAGTATTAAACAGCACTTTGATAATAAGAAGAAATGTTTCATGAGCTGCAAATCAGGATTGGTGAGCATTAAGAGACTTCTTTCAAAAACATTCAAAATCTAACAGATTTAACAGGTTTCATTTAATGTTTTCTTAACTAAAATAATGTAGGTTTTTAATCTTCCGTAATGGCTGGAAATTATATCCCTGTAATGAATCTATGAATTAATTATTTTTGTTGAATGTGGTGCAGAACATTCTGATTTGTTTGACTTCAACAATGTTTTGTAGCTTATTTGATTTCTGTTTCTGTGAAATATCCTTGGTTCAAAATCCCACTCCCCAAAACTGTAAATTAAACATCAAATATCTTATTATAAACTGAGGTTGTGTCGCTTCGCACTTTAGTTTTGTGTTCATTGTGGACAGACAAATTGCTTGTCGCTGTAAATATCACACCAGGTTAGGACTTGTCATTGTGTTCTGGTTCACTAGACTAATCTGATGTTGTTTGTCCACACGTCATAAAGAATGCGATTAAAAACCCAATGTATTAATTCTGGGCTTCTTCGGTCAGAAATGACAGAAACCATTAACGATTTGTTGTATTACCCTGAACACACAAAAAATCAAGGAGATGATTCTGATATGTTAAAGGGTCTTAACAAAATGGTCATACTTAGCTTTCTCCCTGTCAAAAATGAGAAACCAAAGGAAATGAATGGGAAATACAAAAAATAGGAAAACTTAGAGAAACCATCGGTGGTATAAACTACAGATCAGCCACTGTGCAGAAATAAAAGTGTAAAGCAATGAATGGGCGACACTCTAAAACATCAAGAGTGCAAATAAGACCCCCCCACGCACACACACACACAGGTACAGAGATAAACACCTGGCAAGACTGCAACAGCAATTTTGATTGTTGAAAAAAAAGTAGTCTTTATATAGTCTTTATACTAGAATATCTAAATATTTATACAAATAATAATAAAAAAAACGAATAAGATAGAGAAATCATGTTTAAAACAACAATAGGAATCAAAAAACCTTTCTATGTATTTAAATAGGAAGCTATAGGCAGCCTACAGGCCATTCAGGACATCACACACATATTTTTAAAGCCACTGGATGGTGGTTTTATTTCGTGATTTCATGCGAAATGTTGCATTTATTGAGGGGAAAATATATATATATATATATATATATATATATATATATATATAATGTATATATTAATTCTAATGGAAAAAATAGCTCATAACAATTATATAATTAATGCAAAGTATCATAAAAAAATCTTTAAAAATTCTTTAAAAAAAGATGGTTAAGTCAGGAAACCAAAATACTCAAAATTCTGCTCTTCTACTATTCTACTCTACATGAAGTTTGAAAATGAGTCAGTAGAAAGTTGTGTTGTGTGATTCTTAATAGTGGTGTAAATAAAGTTAATATGTAATAGTCCCAAACCAGTAGGCAGCAAGTACCCAGTCTTGGCGTGTGCCGTGTGAGCCTGAAGCCGGTGCTGCTGACAGGCAGAGCTGTTTTTAGATGGCTGCTGAAGGTCAAGTTGTGCTGGGGAAGACTGTTACATACCAGCATCCACCAAAACTACATGCTCTCTTCCAGCAATACAGAAATGTGGGGTGTTTTTAACCAAAGCTTGTTCTCTGATAACTCATCAGGTTGGCTTTGATGTCCTGTGATTGAAATCTTGCTCTTTTTCACATGTGTTTTATTCATTTGCGGTTTATATGAAGCTCTTAAATGAGGGGTGCTACAGCAAGGGGAGGATCAGGTCGCATTGCATTCATATGGTGTCGGATTCTTTTCGGTCTTGTTAGCATAAATGAGGCCATCTGGTTAAGTACTCAGGTCTTAATCATGAGTATAAGTATTGCTACTTTAGTCTTATGTAACTGATCAAGTCTTCACCATTTCAGACGTTGAAACAACATGACTGTCAATTCAAAATATAACTGTAGATCTTAGTGTGTTCGCCTAGTTTGTTCACTTGTATATATTTTTGGTTTTCTTCTGTGGAATACACAAAAAATAAACATTTTGAAAGCTGTTACAATGTAAGTAATTTCAGCACAGCAATTTGATATTCAGTACCATAAAAAATTTTGGGGTCAGTACAGATAAATAAATAAATAAATAAATAAATAAATTATATATATATATATATATATATAAAATATAAAACATATATATGTATGTATAAAATGTATGTATGTATATATATATATATATATATATATATATATATATATATATATATATATATATATATATATATATATATATATATATATATATATAATTTCAAAATTATCAAAAGTTTCTGAGTTTACACAAACTTATTAAGCAGCACAACTGTGTTCAACATTGATATCAATAAGAAATGTTTCTTGAAGAGCAAAATCAGCATATTAGAATGATAAGGATAATGTGACAGTAAAGCCTGGAGAAATTATGCTGAAAATTCAGCTTTTTAAAATGTTCAGGAATTGCATTTTAAAACATATTACAGTTATTTTAAATAGTTATAATGTGTCACATTATAACTGTTTTTGCTTTGGTTACATTAATGCAGCTTTGGTGATCATAAGTGACTTCTTTCAAAAGTATTTAAAAAAAATCTTACCAACCCCAAACTTTTGAATGGTTGTTTATGCTGATTGAAATAGGATATTCCCTGAGAAAAATAAATATATCGGTGCTACTTAATCAATTATCTTGATTTTATCCATCAGGGGTTGAATAGATCATGCAAAGTGGACAGATTTCAATCATATTTTGCGTTGGAATGATGCATATCAATCATGCACAATACCAGGAATGATTTGGCTGAAATAAAAAGTATATAGGATGTGTTTTAATTTCACGTTGACTTGTTTTGATTGACAGCCGATCTGTCCATCTGATCAGCCGTCACATTTCTCTTTCTAGATTTCTCTGAGTCCTACTTCCCTCCTGTGATTCACTTGACCCACAGAACAGCTCCTTTGTGCTGTTGTGAGTGAGCAGGAGATTTGAGCTGGCATATCAGCCACTCATTCATCCAGGCATCAATTGGAATGAGCTGAGAATGGAGAGTTAATACATGTTTTGTGTGCCAGGCCTGGTAATCCACCCCCAGTCTCTCAAAGCCTTTGTTTTCCCATGCTCCCTTCCTTTTCCTTGTGCCGTTAGTTTTGCTAACACCAGCTCAAAGCAACAGTATCATGCATTCCTCAAAACATGGAAATCTCTATTAGAAATGTTTTTGCAAAATGTCTTTATCCATATATTTTTTTTTATCCATGTATTTTTATCGTGATAAATTACAAGTTTTCAGATATGCCAGAAATAATGGTAAATTGTAATGAAATAGCAAGGTGAGACAACTTATAATGAGACCACATATTATGAGACATAAAATGAACACAAAGGACTGTTTGAGGATAACAAAAAGTAGGTGCTTTAGGATGTAACTTTTATTTTATGTACCAGATCTACTGTCTAACGTCACTCATCCCACTATAGCATATTTTTTTATGATACACATTTCCAGACACGTTCAGTAATGTTACTTCCTACGATCTTACTGTTACACTAAAATTGTTCAGTTTACATGAGTTTCCAGCATGTTGTGTGATGTTTTCTTCGGTGTGTTGAAAGTCTTAGTGTGGCCGTTGTACCATGGTCGTGTAAAATTGGTTGCAATCTGAAAAATCCCCAATAGAGGCAGCTAAAAAATACATATAGCACCTTTAAATGGAAAATGAACCCAGAAGGGAAAATTCTGTCACCATTTACTCACCCTCATATACTTCCAAACCTAAACGACTTACTTTTTTTCCCCCATTCAATTTGGAGTACAGGTCAGAAGTCACTTTTTGGGGATGCACATGGACACTACCATCACAGTGGCCTTTCTAAAGGTGATAGGACACTCCCCTTGCTAGATGAGGCAATTAGACTTGACATTTATAGAGGAAGACAACTCTTAAAACAACCGGACCACTCTAGTGGCTAGCACCCATTTACACATACACAATTAGACCAGCTGTCAAGCAGGAAAAAGACTGCTATTGCTACCCAATGTGGGTAGTTATAAGTACAGAGCATTTGTTTTTAAAGGAAGGAGGTAGAAGCCTGTCATTCAAAGCTATTTTGGACTTATCGCAGCCATCTAACTGCAAGCGTTCATTCCAACCTCGGTTTAAGTAAAGGTTGGATGGACATATCGAGACCAGCAGATTTCTTTTTTGTTGCTAAACCTAGTGTGACTTATTCTTACAGGCCTGTACTTCAAAAAGCAAATGAGACTTCAGTTATTTGTGAATTTGTGCCAGAGTATTATCAAATACTGTGCCATTCATTCTGCAAGAAGGGCAACTACAATATGTCATATTTGCTCATGAGCTTGTGCGAAGTGCCTGGATTTATAGTACATCCAGGTGTCAGATTGCATTGATCATGTTAAGTTCATCCACAGTGTAGACGAGACCACAATAGTAGAAACACAGCTGTCACATACTGTACCGATACATTTTTAAAGATATTGCACACAGTAGCCACACACTGCAAGGCATTCCTCTAACAATGGCACTGTTTTACGAGACACAGACTGATTATCAGATCAAACCCAGATTGAATCTGCAGTTTAATTCCATTTTTTTATTGTGTAAAAATATGCTATTTTTGGATAAACATGATAAAATAAGATAAACTCAGCAAAGAGTACTACACGCTTATTGAAAGTTGAATGCATAATCAAATTTAATGAAATTAAAATGAAATTAAAATGAAACCGAAATTTTTTTGTTTGTCTAATAATTATTAGCTTTACGCTAGTAACTAGATATCCTTGATTTCTAGTTGGTCCCGAAATTATTATGCCTTGTCTTTGATTTACCAAAAAAATGAGGCCCGGTTCACACAGAATGCATTTTGCTGTTAAAAACGTGAGATGTAGGTCAGTAGAGTGAGAAAAGCCAAGGTTTTGAGAATAAAGTTTGGGCCCTGCTGAAAAATGCATGATCCAGGCTGGTTTACGTTGGTTAGAGCTGGTTTACAAGCATAGTCTACAAAAATGCTTGTAATCAGCTACCAGCATCCCATGCTGGTCCCAGCATGCAAAACATACCTTATACTGGTGACCAGCAATACTGGATTTTTCTGCAGGTGCCACATTTACCATTGTTTGGCGATTTCTTTTTAATTATTACTGTGTGAAATCCTGACGATTCAATAGACATCCATGCGATCAGGAATTTAGCTTGAGGGGGAAAGATTTCACCACATAGAATTCACAGCGGGCTCAAGTTGGTCACTTGGTTGGAAATTGGGATTGCAGTCTTGGCACTTTTGAAACCAAATCCTTGGCTGAGATGTGGTTGCGTCTATAATTATTATTATTTTTTATCAAAACAGATGCAAAATTACACTCACAGAGAGCTCTTCAGTTATACTCAATGGGAGTTTTAGGAATAGTCCCTAGTCAACATTTCGTGAGAATTTTACACAGGACAACAAAACACTCATTATTGGACTTTTTTCTTTTTTTTGCTGAAAAACTAATTTCTACAATGGACCTACAATGGTAGCATATGCTGGTAATGGAAAATGAGTCAATTCTCATCCTTCATGATCACCATTTGTGACTGTGATACTGATACAGGAAACATACAGACTGCACAGATGGGTGGCACTGTCATCTATGTGTCATATATCAAGATTTAGAGTCTTCTTTTATTGTAAATCTGTTTCTTTTAATGTAAAGAGGATGATGTTTCAGCTGTGTGTTTTGATCCAGAAGCATCTCCTTATCCAAAGTCTCACTGTGTGTGGCTTTGCAGAGCTGTCTAATTTACAGAAAGCTGACGTGAATGCGAAATGAATAAAGCTGATTTCATTTGTGTGCATGTTTCTCTCTAATATCTTCTGGTTAAAAGTTTTTTTTAAATGCCCAATAATTAGTGTTTTGTTGTCCTGTGAGAAATTGTCACAAAATGTTGATAGCAGTTGTGCTGATTGTGGAAAACTTGATACATTTTTTTTTCAGGATTCTTTGTTGAATAGAAAGTTCAGTACTATAAGTTCAATGGATGATATAAAGGTATTAAAAAATCTCACAAAGCCTGTCAGAAACATGCGGTATATGACCCGTTCTTCATTCACATTATGTTCATACACATTTTCTCAGATTGATTTAGGGTCTGTAGACTAAGAGCAACTTTATTCTGCAGTCACAATTCTATTTTGAGCAAGAGGAACACATTATCTGTTGTACCGCTAAGCATGCAGAATGCCAAATATGTGCTTTAGACCTCTTTGTGCACCCAGCTGTCATGGATTCAGAATATTTGTGTGTTTTTATCCTCCACTGATTTTATTGAGAGGGTATAAAGCAAGTACATGCAGAGCCTTCTCCTTTATTCACCTGTATACATATATTAACCCATCCATCCATCTTCTGCTTATCTGGGGTCGCGTCGCGGGGACAGCAGTCTAAGCAGAGATACCCAGACTTCTCTCTCCCTAGACACTTCCTCCAGCTCTTCTGGGGGACACAGAGGCATTCCCAGGTCAGCCGGGAGTCCCTTCAGCGGGTCCTAGGTCTTCTCCGGGGTCTCCTCCCAGTGGGACATGCCCGGAACACCTTCCCAGCCACCTCAGCTGACCCCTTTCGATGTGCAGGAGCATCGGCTCTACTCTGAGCTCCTCCCGAGTGACCGAGCTTCTCACCCTATCCCTATCTCTATGTCCCTTAGCAAAGGACCCCGGACCCCATACTCCTGGAGCACCCTCCACAGGTCGACATTTGAAGTCGAATGCCTTCTTCAAATCCACAATGCACATATGGATTGGTTGGGCAAACTCACATGAACCCTCCAGCACCCTGTAGAGGGTATAGAGCTGGTCCAGTGTCCCACGGCCTGGATGAAAACCACACTGTTCCTCCTGAATCCAAGGTTCCACTATTGGCTGTATTCTTCTCTCCAGTACCCTGGCATAGACCTTCCCAGGGAGGCTGTATATCAACCGCTATTATCAATACAATAGGGAGGGAGGCAAATAAAAAAAAAACAAATTACTATCTTGCCCAAGTTTTGTGTTTACAGAGGTGTTTAAACATTTCATTTTAAAGGCTTATTTATTTATTTGTTTTGCAGATTACACCGGGGAGCAAGGCCGCCTCCAGCAACCTGATTCAGGGTGACATCATCGTGGCCATTGATGGGGTCAGCACAGAGGGGATGACACACCTGGAGGCCCAAAACAAGATCAAATCTTCCAACTTCAATCTGGCCCTCACCATGCAAAGGTACAGTGAATTGTTAGTGTTTTGGAGAGTGTGTGTGTGTATGTAAGCATACAAATTTGCTATGATACACTACCATTCAAAAGTTTGAAAAAGTGCAATAAAAACAGTAAGATTATGAAATATTATTGCAATTAAAAAAAACGTATTTCTATTTAAATATATTTAAAATTTTAAAAAGTATTCCTGTTATCACAAAGCTGAATTACTTCGGTCTTCAGTGCTCAAGAAACATTTCTTATTATTATCAATGTTGAAAACAGTTTTGCTGCATATTGTTGTAGAAACTGTGATGTTTTTTTGAATAGAATAGAATAGAATAGAATAGAATAGAATAGAACTGTCCCTGTTGGATAGAATTGTCCATCCTGATTAAAATGACACCAGGAAGTTTTGATCTGGGATAACATCATGATTCCCATTTGAGTTTTGTTTAGGCTTCCTTTCTGGTAAAGTTAATAAAATGATCTGCCGTGTTTGCACTGTGATCCTCACTGATATTTCATCTGTCTTGGCGGCCATAAGCTCGTATCAGCATCTTCACTGACAGCTCTGCAACGGCATAGTTTTTTCTAATCCACTTGTGCGATTCTGTCGCTATAGCCAAATTATTAATTTAATTAATTATATTGAATGCAGATGTTAGCGGGTCTCATTCACTGCAGTGTAATAAATGTAGGCCTTGACTGTTAAATGTAGTCGATCAATGAAATTTTATGAACCGCAAACAGACTGGAGCTTCAGTATATCATAAACATGTGTGACTGAGATTGTGTGTGAGCTCTGATGTGTTGTGTATGTTTTCATTCAGGGAAAGGTCATGTATATATATCTTCTTTTTATATCTTCTTTTTTGAATAACAGGAAACAAGAAGGCAATAAAAGCACATGACCTTTCCCTACAATAAAAACATACACTGCTGATCATGAGCTGTGTATGTTTTTTATCAAGAGAAAGGTTAATTTAACTAATCGGTTATTGGTTTCTGAGAGAGGGTACGATTGGGATCTAAAGGACACTGTTCAAGTGGAAGAAGTTTTGTTCATTTCTGATGCTAATGTAAACATTTGAGACTGGAAGACTATGGTCTTATTCATGTAAAAAAATATGGTATCATATTTAAATCACACAATAAAACTGTTTTTAAATTATGAAATGTGTTGATGGTGTTATGATGAACATGACAGGCTGAGATGCGTTACATTGGCTGTTTAGACATTGTCTGGTGTGGGCCACATTTAAAAGGTCATGTGAACAACATCAAATGTGAGCAAATAAGAAAATATATTTGGCTCATAATTGGAGGCCCCTGTGGGTTTAATTAATCAACTAATCAACAGAGTGGCTTTAAAGATATCTTCTGGGTATGTTATGCAAATATCAACAGATCCATGTTCTGAAGTTTTCTGTGTTGTGTTTGGGAGAGCCACACCTGGGTTAGCGCACCTCCCTCATAAACCATATCTGCACGCAATCATCCGTGAGAAGTTTTTGAGTTTAAAAATATCCTTGATCTCTCCTGTGCAAGTTGCAATTCAGATGTATCTTAGTGCTTAAGTCATGTTTGCTTTTAGTTCACTTTATCAAGACCAAAACCCCCCAAAAGTCGTTCACTTTCATTTCCCCTCTCTCTGCATACCTGCAGGGATTACACTGGACCATCATTCCTTCACTTTAACACTCTTAATAGATCCCAGAGTTCTCTCGACAGTTGTCAGATATATTATCTGCTTTGTTGTAAACCTCTGCTGTGATGTTCCAAGGACTCCTCTTCCTTTTACAAGAAAGAAAACACATTGTCATTTGTCTTTGTGCTTTTCATTTTGCAGACATTTCAAACTGTGTATGCTTTAAAGTCCCCCCCCCCCCTCTTGTGTACAATGCTTGTAATTTTACATTTTTTCTTCTGAAAAGGTTCAATTTGGAACTAAGTATATTTGGACAAAAGCATTTTTCTGATAGCTGCAACAAAAACCGCTGTGGATGGCATTCATAATTGCGTTGTTATTGTGACTGTGTTCACTCTCAAAGGAAAATGTGAGACCAGGAAAACTGTAAATATTTGCTGAAAGTTTGTTCGTGGGTGCATTATTTATCTTAGACTGTGCATGAGTTGTTTATAGTTGGCTATTGGACATTGGAATTTTGTCATACATTGTTTAAGATGTGATCCAGAGAATTCTTTGTCATTTTCTTTAAATGTTTACGTTCTTTATTTTATCACAGGTCAAAGCGACCCATCCCTGTTACCATGACAACATCAAGGATTGACTCCCCCATGACTGTGATCCCCCATCAGAAGGTTTGTCACACATTACTCATGCATCACTCACATTCATGCATTCCACATACATCAGAAAACAGTATACTGTATGTCCATGCATTCAGATATAAGCACAGGTCATATATTCCACATTCTCTCACTCGGATTCATTTCATGTAGATTCATGTGTAATTTAGGCTTTGGACAAAGCTTCAGCTGAGGGTTTTTTTTTTGTTTGTTTCTTTACAGCATAAAGTTTCCTTTTCTTTTTAGAGTAATAATTTCTTTTAAGAGTAATAGATTCTGGACTTTGGGTTCCCCTCAACTCATTTATACATTTATCATAGGACATCATTACAGATGTTCTGGTACCTGTAAAAAGCCTTATGATGCCCCCTGCTGGTATTCACTTTACAAACTCCAGGAAAAAGTTAACTAAACATTGTAAATACAATGTTTTTCCAAAACAGAAATAGTGTTATAGGCACATGAAAGAAGTGATTCCTGATTAGTGCAAACACTTTCTAAAACATATTTACATATTGAAAATATATGAGCAGCAAATCAGCATATTAGAAAGATTTCTGAAGGATCATGTGATGGTAAAGACTGGAGAAATGATGCTGAAAACTCAGCTTTGCCATTACAAGAAACAAAATACATTTTAAAATATATTCAAATTGAAAGCAGTTATTTTAAATTGTAATCATATTTTAATATTTAAATTCTGCTTTGGTGACTTCAAGTGACTTGTTTCAGAAACACAAAAATCTTTCCGTCTGAACTTTTTGAAGGTTTTTTTTTTGGGGGGGGGGGGGGGGGGGGGGGGCTCTTTTGTTTTACTTTCAATGAGTTATTAAATCATTCTCAGCTTTCGTCTGACCTGCTCCTTCTGTTCTTTTCTTCTCAACACTGTCCACACACATGCACTTCTCCTTTGAGGATCAGCCTGTCCAAATGAATGGGCGTCCCTCAGCTTCTGCTAAAACAAACTCCAGCAGTAGCGGAGACGCTTCTTTCCCTGCTCAAAGACATTTAGCTTCCCCGAGGGACAAATCCACCTCCGGAGACAAAAAACAGCAGTATAACTCCCCCATCGGTCTGTACTCTACCGAGACATTGCAAGAGATGGCCATGCTGCAGGAAAGGGCTAAGAGCGCGGGGTCAGGCATGCATAGTGGGTATGTAATCACGAATAGAGCGAGATCTGACGCTAGCAGCCAGGTGCGCTAAAACTTAACCAGTCCTATTTTAAAAATATAGTGTTGATTTCTAAATGAACAGGTCAGAGTTTCAGGTTAGAATCAGTGGGACGGTTATAGGTCAGGCCCATCTGGTTGCTAACTTCGCTCTTTGACAGAAGAATGACAGCAGCCATACAGCATTCAGAAAAGAAAGGTTACATCTGTTACATTGACCCCATTCCCTAACAGGTCAGAGAGGGATCTAGTTAAGGCTTCAAGGCTCTGAAAGAATGTGCGAGACAAATTTGAGCTGAGGCTTCAGTTGTCCCTACTATGACCCTACTTCAGGTACAGTGATCAGGTTATCTCAGATAATGTATCCAGCAGAGGGTTTCAATTGAAAAATTAGCTGTCAAACCAGAAAGTACACTACCATTCAGAAGTTTGGAGTCAATAAGATTTTTTTTCTTTGAAAGAAATCAATACTTTTATTCAGCAAGGATGCATTGAATGAATCAAAAGTGACTGTAAAGACATTTATAAAATCAAAAGAGTTCAAATAAACAGTTATTTTAACTTTCTATTGCTCAAAGAATCCTGAAAAACAGTATAATTTCCACAAAAGCAGAACTTTTTTCAATTAATTAATAATTATTGAGCACCAAATCAGCATATTAGAAATGTGACACTGAAGACTGGATGGATGGTTGCTGACAATTCAACTTTGCCACCACAGGAAATAATTACATTTTTAAATATATTAAAATAGAAAACAGTTATTTTACCTGTTTTCCTGTATTTTTTTATCAAATGCAGCCTTGGTCGGCAGAAGACAGTTCTTTCAAGAAACTAAAAAACTTACGGACCCCATACTTTTGAACAGTAGTGTATGAGTATCAAATCATGACAGCCAATGCAAGCTGTCATATTGAGACATTAAAAGCACTATATCGCTTTCCAGGTTCGACAGTTTCGGTTCTGTGTTGTAACCTCAAAGCAATGCACTTTGGCTGTACTGTGGTGGATTAGGGAAATGGATGACAATGTCCTGTACCCCTCTCTGTTTACTCTATCCATATGCAGCGAAAAAGGTTTAAGCATGTGCCGCAGCACAGAGGAAATCTCAGGCTGTAGTGTCGAGTGATACGGTTACACAGTCTCTATAGAGATGGGTGAGAGAGAGCACCTGTCGCAGCTCTCTCTATAAACGGTCATGGAATGTCCGGGTTCAGTTTCCTAACTACACTGATACATCCCCCTCACTCCCTCCTGTCACATCTTTGCAAGGAGGCACTCAGGAAAATGTAATTCACTTTTGTCAGAAATGGCCAGTGACGTACTAGTCTTTTGCTTTCAGTTTTTTTATTGATTTGCCTCTGTGAAAGGGGACTTCACTACTTTGTGTGTGCGCACAAACATGTTATATTTCAATCATGCCTCACATTGGCACTCAAACACACTAACCTTTTCTTTTTTCTTAAAGGTGAAGTGTGCCATTTCTGTGCCACAAATAGAATGTATTTGTTTGAGCAGCCAACTGGGCCAATGTTGGCTCAACCAATGGCTTGAGTTTAATGCTTTTTAGCAAATTGCACCATTGCACCTTTAAAAAATTGAGGAGATTCCACATCCTGAATAACGTTCTTTGGCACAACCCTTCCATGTTAAATCTTAAATGAGTTGCTAACCAATGCACTTGTTTCTTTCTCCTTTCACCCATTGTAGGTTATTACCAACACTCCTGCCAAGTTAGTAACAGCCTCCTGGCATAACGTTGTAGTACTCTGTGTGGTATACGTGCATGGAATTGTTTGGAACTGCCTTTGTGGTGTGTTATCAACAATACAGTGTGGTTAGTGAGATTTGTCTTCCTGTGCAATCAAAGCTTGCTTTAATGGTGTACTAATGCTTAGTGTAAACCTTTGCCACAACACAGAAACATATCAGAATCAGTGCTGGGTAGATATAAACACACTTCTTTGGAATATACTGTATATGTGTGTGATTTAGGGGGCTAAAGCTTTGCTTGCTGAAGTCATGTTTAGCATAGAAAATGTTTTTGTTATAATAATTCTATTGATCCTCTTTAGGCACTTCTCAGTTAGTATACTCTTAATTCGGGTTGGGAATCCTGAAAACTGTTTATTATGTTGCATTCATGGCATATGAAAATTACCGTATTTGACGTTATACTCAGAGCTGTTCACAAAGCTGAAATATTTCGGTATCAGACAAACCTGCACTATAATTAGTAAAAGTTGTTATCCAAATGCCTTATTGGCAAACTTTATTTAAAATATGTTAAGCAGGACATAGTTGTTCAGCTTTGCGCTTTGTGCATTAAACTGTCTTTTGTTCATTTTCAGAATATTGCATTAACAATATTTACTGTTTAATAAATAATTATTAAGCAGAAAAAAATTATGAAATAACTACTTAACTACATTTTTACTGCTGAAGCCTCTGCTATTTCGAGTTTTTCTGCATGACATTGTTGGGTCAGGCTGTACAATGTATTAGGCTGCATGAGTTCTGCAAGGATGTGAATCTTTTTTTAAAAGTCGGCTTTACAGTAATTCTGACATAACAAGAATGCACCTTTATTTACCTTGGTTTTCATTTATTTTTAAAATACTATAACCAACTGATGTCCAATTCCATTAATGGTTCTTGCGCAGGTACCATACTAAAATAGTCTGACATTTTTTTTTTTTTTTGCACAAATTGTTGTACATGAATTTATTATTGAAATTATTTCGTCATTTGACAGTGGAACAACTTTTTCTTCAAATGTTTATTCTTTAAAGTACTAAAAAAATTGTAAGTTGAACCGTTAAGGAAGTGGAATGGTTAAGTAGAATTCGAATCGGGACTGAATTTGTTCAATTCTTGCAGATTCCCATGCCTTTTTGTGTGCTATGTTGTACTGCTTGCTGTAGTTATACAAGTCATTGTATGCGTCGTGTGTAGTAGTAATCTTTTGCTGTGTAAAACATTTTTGATGTGTTTTTTTCTACCTTAAAAAATTAGACTGGGCTTTTTTATTTATTTATTTAATTAATTAATACCATACTATGGTTTAACTAATTTCGCCTCACCTGCAACAACTTGGTAATGAAAGGTTAAGAACCCTTGGTTGATAATACCAGCATCCAAAACACAACATATGCTGGTATTATCAACCAAGGGTTCTTACCTTTCATTACCAATTCACTTTCCTCACTCCCTTTCTCTTACACTCACTCTAACCTCCATTTTGTCTCTGTTGTCTCTCTTCTACCCATACTCATCCCTTATCACCTTTCCCTCACTTGCACAGCAATGAGTACCTGTCCAGCTTCAACCCTATAGCTCTGAAGGACTCTGCCCTCTCCACCAATAAGCCCATTGAGGTGAAGGGGCCTGGAGGCAAGGCCACCATCATCCATGCCCAGTACAACACCCCCATCAGCATGTACTCCCAGGATGCTATTATGGATGCCATAGCTGGCCAGTCCCAGGCCAGGGGTAGCGAGATGTCCGGGTAAGATCTAGTGCACCTAACTGCGTCCTCTACCTCCTCCTGTGCCCTGCATGACACACATTCGCCGTAACGCCTGCCAAATAGCCACGCTTGAGTAGGCCAGTGCTATCTGCTAATGCTCACGAGGCTAAAGACTTCCAAAGGATGTCTGTTCGTAGACTGGATATAGTCTCACTCTTCCTAATTTTAACAAAATCAAAATGATAGTGATGTGAATCGTATGCTGTGAACATGTTGCCCTACAGAAGTAGAAGAAAGGCGGTTTTCTAAGTCTTCAATGTTATGTGTAGTTTCTGTGGAACCAGCTGGATTTTTGTGTGCTTTTCAAGTCAAGTCACCTTTATATATATTTATATAGCGCGATACAGATCGTTTCAAGGCAGCTTTACAGTGAATAAATGATGCAAACAAATAGGAATCATGATGGGAATTTATAGGAAAGTTAGGAATCATGGCATCACTACCGTTCAAAAGTTTTTGTTCAGTTAGATTTTCTTTTTGAAAGAAATTAAGTAAGAAAGTAAGTAAAATCTTACCGACCCCAAACTTTTGAACTGTATGAATGCATTTAAATTGTGTGTTTTGGTAATCTGTACTGTGAGTTGTGCTCTTTTTGTCTTCTGTATATCCACTGGGAATGAGTTTCACCCATGATCTACATATTTCTCTGTTTGTTGGTGCCAGTATTTTGATGTTTTATGGTCTTTGTGTGGTTTGAAATCATGAAAATGAGAGATTAGGCTTTCGGTCTCGTGTCAGAAGCCTTGTCTAATGCATAGCATAGAAGCTTTATCTAATTTTCCATTTCTCACTCCATTCCCGATCATCCATCGCTTCCTCTATCCATCACACTGCACATCATGTACCCTGTCCCCCCTCTACATGTGTCCAATCTCAATGGCCCTGCCTGGCAGCAATGAAATTGACTCTCCACTATCGTAAGTAGCCTGATCCATCTGTTTGATATGAGCACCCTCTTTTCGTCTCCTCCCGTGCGCATTGCATGCCTGATTACCACATTATCTATTTATCTCTCAACTCTTCCTCTAACCTCCCTTTGATTGATTTGGAGCATCTTGACTTCTGAAATGCACATGTATAATTTTAAAATAGCTGGATTTTGTTTATTTTTATTTAGACTAATGCAGCGATGCCATCACATACTACTCCTCCTTTTCAGATTGCACCTTTCAGTTCCATTTCATTGGTTCTTAACCATTCAAATGTTCCTCCGAAACCCTTAATCTTGCTGCTACTGTAGGTGGCATTGACTGTTTTTGGTGAAAACGTGTTTAAAATGGTGCGGCTTACAAGAGGTTACAGGAAATCAGTCAGCGATTGAGTTTTAGATGTCAACAAACAAATTTCTGAATGCTCTGCTCTGTCATTCTTCTGGGTAAGAGATATAATGTGTGTTACGCAAGCTTCAAGCTTCACATTGCCCATGCTCCATTGTTTATTAGCACATTTATTAAGTATGCTGGATATTTATCAGTCTACGGTATGTATAAAACAATCAGACGTGTTATGGAGTACATCGTAAAATTGTGATAATGGCAGTAAATTAGTCAGAATAGGTAAATTTATATCCAGTTTTAATACAAAAATGCATTTAATGTCATTACACATGACAGTTATTTTGCTGATGTTCCCTGTCTTACTGAAAAGAAAGTGTGTGTTTCACAAAACGGGCTTTTTCTGTGGTTGCAGTAATCTGCCAGTTAAAGACCATGTTATAGACAGTGCTTCCCCAGTGTATCAGGCTGTCATTCCCAGTGAAAACAATGATCTGGGGCCATCTGAATGGACTAAAAGAGCCGCCCAGCTGCAGTCCAAGTCCTTCCGCTACCTCGCCCACATTACTGGAACTGAATACAGTGAGTCTGCCTGCCTGTTTTTGTCACTTTCCTTTTATTTTGATATAGATTTTGATTTGTTGTGTAGAGTTTAACAAGTTCTCTCCTTGTCTTTACTCTTCTGCAGTGCAAGACCCTGATGAGGAAGCTCTGAGAAAATCAAGGTAGGCATCTAGCAGCAGCATCTGGTGGCCACATATTTGACCTCTGCTGAAATCCAGCCCTCTGCCTCTTAAAAGCCGAAAGGCTTTTTGAAAAGCTGACATATGATCAGAACACCCCAACCAAACCCCCATATTCATACATCACTCTCTGTGTTGAACTTGATCCGCACACATTAGATGCATCAATCTAATACAGTTCAGTGTATTAGTAGTCTGTATCAGGGGTGTAAATATTACAGAGAAATTGTACTTTTTGTTAAAGAAATTGTTATTTGGTAATGTTTGGCTATTGAAATGTCAAAATATCTGAAACAGTCTTGAGTGAAACGTTTTCACATTTAATTGTGCATAGATGTCTTAGCTTTAGAAATAGGCATTAATTTACAAATTACTTGGCAACCCTGTTTTCGTAAAATTATATCCAATCATTCAAATTGGATATGGAAATAATATAGCCCAGTTATATTATTTGTAGCCAGGAAAGATGTCAATTACGTAGCCAAAAGATTATACTCAAGCCTCAATATCCTCAATATCTTTTTTTCCTAAACATTGAAGAATAAACTTGAAAAACCTTTTAATTAAGTAATTAAATTAACATTGGAAGGGCAATTTGAGTGTTTTGGAATCCTGTTTGGAAGTACAATTATGATTTTTGCATTTGCACACATAGATGTGTATTTTGAATCGTGAAGGTCTTTTTAAAATCAAATTCTTAGATGTATAATTTAATGATTAAGTATTTAGTTTTAGCAGTACCTTAGTTTGAGTACAAATTCCAAAAAATAAAACTTTAGTAATGAAGTACAGTCAATTACTCAAATACTTTACACCTCTGGTCTGTTATATTTACATCAAGCTTCATTCTTCATATAGCCTATCTTTAGCTCTCATTTATTTCACAATGTCATTGCACTTCTGACACAATACTATGCAAAATAAGACTTCTAGTATTTGGCTGAATGCAAAACATTTAGTGGGTACACCTTAAGCAGCCACAATTATTGGGCAGGGGAGTGAAGGCCATATTCCCTAACCCATTTTCCACCCTCTCTTTTCTCCCTTTCCTTCCTCTTTTTTTCTTGTATATTTGTCTTGATGTCACAGGGAATTGTTTGAATGTGAATCCAAAGGCCCTCGTTTCGCTAAACTGAAAAACTGGCACCATGGCCTGTCGGCACAAATACTTAATGTGCCTCAGTAAAACGCTGTAAGAGAGTTAGACAGGTGGCGTAGACAGACTGCAGTGTTTGAGTAAGAGGAAAGTCAAAGCATGTGAGATGAAAGCAGAAAAGATGTTGAAAGTCAGTTATGTTGTTTGGCTCATCAATAGTTTCAAGCTATTTGTTCACTCTGTAGGAAAGATTTAGGAATTTTCAAGAGTTTGTTGCCACTATTTAAGTTCTCTCACTTGTATCGGATTGTTTGATTGATGGTTGTTGAGAACATCATTGCATCTGTACACAAGTCTTTCAAATCCATCAAATAAAAGAAATGTTATGAACTAATCATGTGGAAAGGCTTTTTGGAAATGGGATTGTATCTGGATATGAGAGTAAACTATCTATCTATCTATCTATCTATCTATCTATCTATCTATCTATCTATCTATCTATCTATCTATCTATCTATCTATCTATCTATCTATCTATCTATCTATCTATCTATCTATCTATCTATCTATCTATCTATCTATCTATCTATCTATCTATCTATCTATCTATCTCTCTCTCTCTCTCTCTCTCTCTCTCTCTCTCTCTCTCTCTCTCTCTCTCTCTCTCTATCTATCTATCTATCTATCTATCTATCTATCTATCTATCTATCTATCTATCTATCTATCTATCTATCTATCTCTATCTATCTATCTATCTATCTATCTATCTATCTATCTATAAAAAACATGTAAACTGAAACTATTATTAGTATTAGTATTATTACCTTTCATAAATATTGTTTCATTGAACAACATTTTCAGAATCAAAGCCTTACATTTTCAGGAATCACAAAATTAATATAATATAAATAAAAAAGAAGCTAGCATTAAAAGCAAGTCATAATAAGAGCCGAAATACCAGGTATAACATGAGGAGGCTTTGAATACTATGTTAGACAATGGGGAGCCTTTGAGTAAAAAAGATTGAAAACCACTGGATTAGACAGTTTTTTCATGATATCTTTTTCTATGTAGATCTAAGAATCGAACCCTTTGATACTGGCAGCATAGCATTTCAGTGGTTATGTAAGGACAAGTTTGTTGAGTAGATTTGCAAATGGTGAAATCTTTTACACATGCACTCATTTTTATTTTAAGATGTCTTTTCTTATCTGATGAAAAGCTAAATGCTGACAGACAGCAAAAGCTTTAGCTTTAGACCAAACTCTGAATCACCAACACTATTATCCTATTTATAAATAAATATATATAATATATATCGTTGACTTTCTGAAACTTGTCAGACATTTCTTACTTAAGCCTGTGGTTAAATATTAGACTACCTAGGGGTTTTGGGTGATAAAGATTTCAGTCTATCAGTCAATGTTGTAAATCCGACAGATCAGTCTTTTAGAATCCAGTGGTTTTGCTTTATCGAGAAAATGAGGCTGTTAGTAAGACTGTGTAAGGTTATTTCTGTAGGAAGTGTAATCATCTTTAGCTAGATCAGTGGTGGCTAAAGGGACGAGCGAAGATGAGCGAAGGCACATGAAGCCATCAGAACTTCAAGCGGTTGAGCAGGATGGAAGTCAATGTCTGTGAGTAGAGAGAGTCAATAAACCAGGACTTTTCTTCCAGGTAATTCTGCCTGTCTGGTTGTCACATAGGGAAATGGTGTTATCTCTGCTGTGAGCTGGTTTGCGCTAAATTGTTTTAAGAATAGAAAAATGTTTCTGCTAACCATGCCCTTCTCTCATACGTATCATCTCACTACTGGACTACTTCACCTATGAGCCTCCCACTTGCATGCAGTGCATGCTGGGAGTCTGTGTGACTGCACTGGAGTGCTTGTGGCCCTGGGTGGCTGGCCCCTACCCCACTCTTCATCCTGAACTTATTTATTCAGATCTCTGCCTTCATGAACATGTCATGCTAGGTTGCACAGACATATGTTGCATCAGTCAGCTCTTTTGTATGTTGTGCTGTCATTTTCCCCATATTTTCAGTCTCCAATATTTCATCAGACTCTCCTCAACTTGACTGAAACAAAAACAGATAAGCACTTTCGCTTATTTCAATACACATCACTGCAGTGCTGTTGCCTGCTGTTCCTTAAGTTGTATGTTTGTTTTGCTCATTCTGGCAATAGTTTTGTCTTTAATATGTCTTATCAAGTTTGCCTCTTTATTAGTATTTGACTAATTGCAGTGTTATTTTAGTATTGTTTACTTTCGGTTATGGTACGTAGGGATATTTTGAATTTTATTTTTATATTTTCAGTTTTAATTTATGGCTAGTTTATTACTAAACTATACAGAAACAACAAAAAAAAGCACCTAACAAAATGACTAAAACAACCTAAAATTTAAGTTAAACATGCTAAATGTTTTAATTGTAGTTTAAGTTAGTCATTTTTCATTCAGCTTTAATATTTTTTGTTTCAGTTTTAGTTTAGTCATTTTAATGCTTAAACTTAAACCTGTTTTATTTCAGTTAGTTGCCATGGCAACATTTCTTCAGTTTTTTTAAGACCTTGTCCACACTGAGGGTATGTTTACATGACAACAATGTACTAAAGACAATGTTTCGCGTACAGAAGACAATGTCGTCAAAACTATCCCCATTCACACAGATCTGCATAAAGGACTAAAAGCGCTGTATTATTCATGCTAGGCCAGTAGTTGGCACTTTGTAATAAAAAACGACGCGCCTGATATATTTATTACATCTGATATTTATTACATCTAATAGCGTGATAAATTTATTACATCTGCTCTCTCGGTATCATCTCATGAGCTTTTATTATGTTTTACGTGTATGAAGTAAGGTGATTTTTTGAAAACACTTCAACTCTAGTGTGGATGAGGGAACACCGTTTTCAAATGTATCTGGAGTAATGTAGATGTTTTTTTTATCTAATATTTATTAGATTAATATATAATAATATAATAATTTATACTATATTGTTATAGCTTGATTTCAAATAATTAAAACTAATTTGAAAGCTTTTAGTTAATAAATACAATAACAACACTGTATAATTGGACATGTTTCACACACTTTTATCAAATTTAGACATACTATTATTATCATCATTATTGTATTTTTTAAATATTGAAATGTCAAGTCAGCAGAGTGCCACCATGTTTTCCAATTTGTCAAGAAACAATGATTTTGGTGTTTTGTGACAAATTTCTCTTTTCGTCATGCTAATATCTCGTCTGTAGTGCCATTTATGGTCCAAACAGCTTTGTATGAATCGAATTGTATGTTTGTTGTTGTTCTGCTGTACTAGTCTGTATCTTCTTATGTTGTGTTTTGCCATCATTCAGTGTGCTTTACTCTATTCATATTTAACAGCTTTTTTACTAATTTTATTCATTTAGAAATATTCTCTATTATCTTCTTAGAAATCCTCCCCTGAATCCTCTTATATATCGAAGGATTGGTTTGGTGTTTTTAACCAATCTCATAATGGTTGTTTCATGTCATGAATGATTGTAAGTAGATAAATACAGCTAAATTGTCATTTATTTAAAGCTTTTAAAAACCCAAGATTAGTCTTTTCAATAACTCTTTAACAAGAAAACTTAATATTTTCCTCAAAACAGTTATACATTTGGAAACTGATACTTAATACTGCATGGGTTGGATAAATTGAAACTATATCCAACATCCAAGCATTACAGTTTCTCCATGTGTGGATGTTATTATTGCATGAACGTCATATTTCATTCAGTATTCATTCAGTCCATCTTCGCAACCCCCTACTTTGCCAATTTTGTTCATGCTAATTTGCATGTGTGAATGAAAAGAGAAGAACAGTGATAGTATATATGTTAGGCTGCTTTTCATGAGACTGTGTTGCACTAATGCTACGATGAGAACACTCTTTCCCTATGTCCAAACTATGCGTCAAGCATAAATTGCCAGCAGGTGGCACTACAGTATCTTGTCGAATTACCATCTGCCTGTCTTGACTCTCTTTGCTCTCCAGTCCTGTTCTATGAATTAGCCATTTACTTGTTTGCAAGTAGTTTAGCACATGTTTCAATTACAACCCCTCAATCTGAAGGCATTGTCTGCTTTGTGATCTGCAGTTCATTGATCTCTGAATATTTGCTTAGATTCAAGATTTTGCTAATATAACTAAAAAGTGTCAGTTTGACAGCATAGCCAGTTGAAGAATATAGTGTTAGGACTTTATGAGCTATAAAACGTATGTGTGCGTGCATTGAGAAAGAGAGAGAGAGAGATTAGGCAGTAAGAGAGACATGAGAGAGTAAGAAAGAGTAATGTAATCATCATTTCCCAAGTTATACTTTTTTGTTTATACACTTCAGATTTTTTTCTAATCATTTCTCTAATTTCAGTCTCTCACAGCTTGCTATGAATGCTAATCTGTGTTTGCTTTCTGCCACAGCACACCTTCCCCAAATCTCCTCAAATTCACACACATACATGCTTTTCTCACAATGTACACCTCAGAACAACAGAAAGGGACTCAATACGCACACATGTTCACCACAGAAAGTGTTTAAATCTTCATGAAGGCTTCACAAATGTCTGCAACCAACATTTACGGACCTTTCTCTCTTTTCCATCACCATATAATACACAGAATGATATTTAAAGCTGAAGTGTGTAATTTCTGAATTTCATTAAATTCAAAAATTAGAATTCTCAATGTTACAATTGCTTTTAAATGGCTTTCCAGAACGGTCCCCCCAATTAACTAACACCGCTGATTAAGCTAACACTCTCATAGCACTTCATAACTTGTATATATTCGTACATATTTTAGTATGATCTGCATATGCTCCTAAACCAGTTAGGTTTACATTTTCATTTAAAATAAATTTACATTTCTGTACGAATCACATGGCATGAGTTCTTACAAGATCACCACTTCAGTAAATAGTTTTCTCATAGGATTGTGTTGGTTAAGCCAATTTTGCTGCTTTGCCTTGTTGGGATGCTCAAGTAAATGCAGTGTTGATCATCTGGAATGACTTAATTATAGGTACATATTAAGATGAAATGAAATGAAATAAAACGCACTTCAGCTTTAAATGCTCTCTTTATTTCATCTTTTCCCTCTGCCCCTCCCGGTGGGCAGTTTCAACATAAATTGCATGAGTAATAGAGAGATGGTCAGAAAGGATGTTTGCGGAGTGTGTGAAGGGGGTCAGTCATCATCGGTCCACCACCAGGCCTGCTGCTGCTAGATGCCTGCCTCTTTCTTCTCTCTGCCTGGGCGGCTCCAACACCAATATATCTTCTTCAGTCAATTGTGTTTGATTATGTATAGGGGGATGCCAAATGATTAAAGAAATGAAATGTGAATAATGCACTTTTCTTTGCTTGGATCACAGGGGAGTATCATTTATCACTAATCTACTGCTCTCTAACCACTTAATTGTGTTTTATGGACAGACTAAGAGGGTTTACATAACCTCTATACTCTACGTCACTTTAAAATGGTGAGGTCCTGCCATCTGCAGTTCATTGTCCCTGATCGAGCACGAAATTGATTGTAGCCTTATTGTCTGGATTCGTTTAATTCATCCTAGAATAGCACTTACAGTTGTCTCTGCTGCCGAGACATCCTTCAATGAAACATTAGACAAGGGTTGTCTAATGAGAAGAAAACAATTAACATTTCCTGCCTCCCATGATGGACATCCTTGCATTGTATTCAACAATGTTGCATGAGAATGAAGCAGCTGCTTATGACAAAATGTAACTTTCAAATGAAGGCATAAATGCATACACGGCCTGAGCATGGCTGCTGTCTGTATTGATGGCTTCGGCCTGACATCAGTTTCTGACATCACTGCAACCTAACCTTGTGTCTAGTACTCCTGCTGAGCATGCTCCAGTTTCTACCAGCATTGCATCTATGTGTGCACCTACTATCGCTGCTTCGCCCAATGAGCTCCTTTCGGAGCCGCTGATAGTCAATCAGGTGCCTGAGATTCCCGAGCAAACCACTGTAAGAAGGTAAATTTGCATGCGTTGCATTTTCTTTCTTGCTTTACCGTTGCTTAGTTTATTGTATTCCACATTGGTATGTATACATGCAATGCATACCATTCAAAAGTTTGGGGTCAGTGTATTTTTTCTTTTTTTTTAGAAAGAAACAAACTAGCACAAACTTTAATTCAGCAAGAATGCCTTAAATTGTCTAAAAGTAACAGTAAAGACTTTAAAATGTTACAAAATATTTCTATTTCAAAGTCTATTCATAGTATCCTGTAAAACAAAGTACCACTGTTTCCACACAAATGTTAAGCAGCACAACTGTTTTCAACATTGTTAATAATAAGATTAGTGAAAAATAATAAAACATAAAATGAAGTGAAAAATTCAGCTTTGCCATTACAGGAATGTGTTATGAATTAAATTTTTTCTTAATGTTTGTATGTTTTAAATAATATTTTCTTAGTATAGTTGTGTTTTTGATCAAATTAATTCAGCCTTGATTTTTACAAAACTTTAAAAATCCTATATCGACCTCAAACATTTGTAGTGTATGTATGTTTTTGATTTTTTTTATAAATATTTTTGGGGGGTTATTTATTTTTGTTTTGATGACTTGCAGATATATACATTGCATTTACAGGTTATTCCAATGTTAATTAACTTCTATTAGTGGAGACTTGTGATAGATGTTATTGGTCGTAGATTTTAGCCTATAACATTTGAGAGATTGTGGGACAAAGTCAATTGATCCTGGAGATTCAAAGCAAAGCCAATCCTCCAGTCATATTAATGTTATAATCAATAATGATCTTCTTTGTCTTAACTCAATTTCATGTTGCAGCTGCTTCCTTTGCTACTGCTTATTACTACTAATACTCTTCCCCCTAACCTAAGGAAGCGAGTAACTCATATTTGATTTTATCCATGTTGTCATTGCCTGGTAGATTATTTGTTTTGAGCTTCTGCTTTTATGGGTGGCATCTGTTTATCACAGTATTGTTCAACACCAGGACCAACTACCTTTTTAAGCTTAAGATCACTGTAAGCACTTCTATGTACCGTCTTTAAAGAGTACTAGATTTGTACTGCTAAACTAGATGCTTTAGTGCATGCCTCAAGTATTTTATTTGCTTTTGCAAGACATGTTTATAAATCTCTAACAATTGTCCTTGTCAAGTCCAGATATCCAATTTAGTCTTATACAGTAGAACCCCTTTCAGCACAATATATTTCTTATATTTAATATTAAAATGTTAGTATATTGAATATTTAATTTATTTCTAAAGATAAGGAGTAAGTCATTTTGAGACCTAAGTGTACATTTCCATATCTGGTATTGAAACCCATGTCCCATGGTCCTTTGTACCATGTCAACTAATGCTCATTTGTTCTTAAGTAAGTTTATTTTTAATACATATCAGAATCTGCACTCTTTGCATGTATCTATTGCTAACACTGATCCAGCAGTCTTGCGTTTATTGCATGCGGATTGGAGTGAACTACTTATTTTCAAGATATCTTTATCCATACAGTCATATGTCTTGTTAATTCAGATTTAGATGACTATCTTTCACTTGTCTTCTACTAAGGGAGGTGACAAAGACTATTAATGTTCAGGTCCTCTCTGTCACACTCAGTCCTGAAATATATGAATCTTGTGTTAAATTGGGCCTTATTTTAGTAGTTGTTGGTACATAGTGTCTTTGCTTTGAATGCATGTTTATGTTCTGTTTTGTGTGTCTGCATCCAAGATGATTTGTGCGTGGTCTATTTGATGCCATATTCACTCATACTTTACTGTACTTAAATTTTAATTAGACAAATTAAAGACAGAACACAACGTAGTTCTTTAAAGGGTTATTGCATATTCAATTAATTTCCATATGCATTTGATTTGGAAAACCAAAGTATCTGATCCTGTTTGTGTTTTTGTTTTTTTCACGTAGACATAAAAACATGCAATATTTGGATCGGTTTGGCAGTCGTACAGATATGAGTGCACATGGCCTCTCTCAAGTTTAATCTAGGCATGATCAGTTTGACTGTCCACCATTTTTCTCTTTGTTACACTATAGCTTCAGCTTGCAGACCTCTATGGGTTACACTTCTCAGTACCAAACCTCCATCTCCAGGTACTACTGTGGTCCAGCTCTGCATCCAACCACTAAGCGTTCTCTCCCCATCCCAGTGTCAGTATGGTCTGTAACATGTCCTATAACACATCTTTTCTCCATTAATGCTTAACTGCTGACTCAAATGATAATATTTTTCTTTAACCTTTCATGATTTAACCATTTATGAATGTCTTTTTATGTGTATACGTGGAAAGTACTTCTGTAACAGTAATATTGTGAAATATTATTGAATATATATATATATATATATATATATATATATATACTTTCAAAATATAGTTTATTATTTTGAAACTATATAGTTTATAGTTAAGCTAGATTTTCAACAGATTTAACCCAGTTTTTAGTTGATTTAGAAATCAATCTAATATGCTGATTTAGTGCTCAAGAAACATTTCTTATTAGCCGCTTGTTAAGTTGTGACGTATTAAATTATGTTTCTGGGTTCACGTCTCCACTTTCAGTTAAGAATACTATCTCAACAGCCATTTATGAGCACTATTCATTTTATAACACATATTTAAGCTAAGCTTTTAAAAATTCACAGGGTACACTTTAGTCTCCAGGCTCACAGTGACAACAATATACATTTTTTTTGATGATTCAGAGAAAATGGTCCTTTTTTTCCCATAGTATTTTTTCATGAGGTTTTTTCATCACTGCCATTTTTGATCTATAATGCATCCTTGCTGAATTTAAGGACTGATTTCTATTAAAATAAAAATACTGACCCCAAACTTTTGTGCAGTAGTGTAGTTAAAAAAAATCTTTATGTGAATATTAGTCAAAAAGTTACAATTTGCAAAAGAACTACACAGTATGTTTAAATGAATGTACTGTTTATAATTAATCTCATTGGACAAATATGGGAATTAAGTGTAGTAAATGTGTAGTTGATTTTCACAAAAAATACCAATAGCTAATATAATTAATGGTGGCACTTTATTTTACAGTATGTACACTTTCAATCTACTCACAGTTTTCTTACCACAAATTAATGAGTAGTGTAAGGTAACTACATGGGTTAAGTTAAGGTTTGGGGGTAGGTTCAGGGATAGTACCAAGTTAGTGTCCTTAACAGGACTGTGAAATAAAGTGCACCATATATAAATTAAATATAATATGTGAAGAGTTCAGATGCAAAAGGCCATTTGAAATTTTCTTCTAGAATGATCATTTTTATCAAGCTTGTATATTTAAGTTCAGTGATTTCACTTAAATGGCAATGATAATTACCTATTAATTGTTATTTAAGTGAAATTACTGAGCTTAAATATACAAGTTTGATAAAAATCATCATTAAAGAAGAAAATTTCAAATGGCATTTAGAGGCTTTTGCATCTGAACTCTTCATGTCCAGTTGAGCATTGTCATGGTCATGGGTTTGACTGCCAGAGAATGCAAAATGTTTGGAATGCAATGCTTGTGGCTTTGGATGAAAGTGTTTTAAATTGTTTAGGAAAAGCAGAAAGGTGGAGTAGCTTCTCATTGAACTGAAATGTTGTTGAGTTTCTGGTCTGTCCTTCTGTAGTCCTTACGCCCAGCCTCCACCTATGCAGCAGCCATCACCCATGCAGCACAGCTCCATCCAGATCCCTGTAGGTCCACCTCCACCTAAAGTGGTCACCACTGCCACCATTATGCCCACAGCATATCCATCCGCCCCAGGTAACCATTGTACATATATGTGATCCTGGACCACAAACCCAGTCACATGGGTCAATTTTATGAAATTGAGATTTATATATCATCTGAAAGTTGAATAAATAAGCCTTCCATTGATGTATGGTTTGTTAGGATAGGATCCCTAACCCCACCCCAGTCCTACCCATCTCCACCCCCTGATCCCTAACCCCACCCCTAATCCTACCCATTTCCACCCCCTGATCCCTAACCCCACCCCTAATCTGACCCATCTCCACCCCCTAATCCCTAGCGCCACCCCTAATCCGACCCATCCCCCCCGATCCATAACCCCACCCCTAATCTGACCCATCCCCCCCGATCCATAACCCCACTCTAAGCCTAACCATCTCCACCCCTTAGATCTGGATCCAACTCTGCCCCCTGGATCTTGTGTACTATCATTTTGACCCATAGAATTTATTGTTGGCTATTGCCACAAATATGCTACCTGTGACTGTTTTTTGTGATCCAGGGTCACATATGTGATTGTGTATTCAGTGTATGTGTGTGTCCATCTTTGGTTTACTGAATGCAAGCAATACTGATTCATGGGCATCTTTTAGCACCAGCTCCTCCAATGGCTTATAAACCTGCTCCACCTCCACCTGCTCCTGCTGCAGCTCCAGCGTCTTCCAACAGGCCTCCTTGGGTCACTGATGACAACTTTGCCCAGAAATTTGACCCTAGCAAACCCACCACCTCCACAAATATCAAAGTGCAGCCTCTTCCACAGGCAGCACCACCACCACCAGCCTTCATCCCCAACCCTGCCCCTGCTCCTGCTCCCGCTCCTGCTCCATTCAACCCTTCCCCTGCTCCGTTCAGCCCCGCGGCCTTCCCACCTGTGGCTCGTGGAGTCGCTCAAAGAGCAGAGCGGTTTGCAGCCAGCAACAGAACACCTCTGTGTGGATCATGCAACAACATCATCAGGTATGATTACACTTGTGCAATATTCATCACAAGACCCTTTGTAATATATAGCTGTTTTTATTCTACTTAAGGCACTTTTGTGTCCTGGTCAGTTTCATTTTATTTTAGTTGTGTGAAGGTCATATTAACATTGTCATAGATTTATTTTTACTTTTACTTTTTTTTTTTTAATTTTACTTATTTTAAATGCATTTTTTGTGTATATATTTAACTTTTTTTTAAATTCTATTACAAGCCCATGTGTTCAATCTTAAAATATAAACAACCATATTAAAAAATGAATTATTAAATAAATAAGATTATGATAATCTAAACAAAGGAGAAATGAGCATTTTAATATTTAACATTTACAAATGTAATGTTTATATTAGGTTTCCCACTTCCTGAGTTGTGGTGACACATTTGTGCCTCTTGTTTTATTCCAAAAAAAATTTAATCGTCCTTTTTCATCACATAATGCTATTAAACACAATATATATATATATATATATATATATATATATATATACTACCGCACAAAGTTTGGGTCCGTAAGATTTTTTCTTTTTTTTTTTTGTAAAGAAATTAAGACTTTTATTGAGCAAGGATGACTTAAATCAAAAGAGAAGAGTTTTACAGTGTTTACATTTTTTTCAAATAAATGCTGTTCTTACACAAAAATATTAAGCAGCAAATCAGCATATTAGAATGATTTCTGAAGGATCATGGGACACTGAAGACTGGAGTAATGATGCTGAAAATACATTACTTTTTTATATAGTGGAATATATTTTTTTTTTAAATTGTAATAATATTTCACAACATTACTGTTTTTACTGTATTTCTATTTAAATAACTGCAGCCTTGTTGAGCAAAAGAGACTTCTTTCAAAAATATGAAATGATCCCGACCTTTTGAACTGTAGTATAATTTGAGATGTTCAGTAATTTTCTTAATTAAAAAATGACAATGTTCATGAATTATTTTCACGAGCCCTGATGCCACAGTGTTTTTTGACTCCTCAGGGGACCATTCCTGGTGGCATTGGGTCGTTCCTGGCATCCAGAGGAGTTCAACTGCCATTATTGCCACACATCTCTGGCTGATGTCAGCTTTGTGGAGGAGCAGAATAATGTTTACTGTGAGAACTGCTATGGGGAGTTCTTTGCACCCACCTGTGCCCGCTGCAACACCAAGATCATGGGAGTACGTCGAAAACCTGTTAACATTGCATACACATGCACACACATTATTGTAAACACTTTTCACAGGTACTGTCAGGTAATCCCCTCAACATCTGCTCAATAGGAAGTGATGCATGCACTGCGGCAGACCTGGCACACCACTTGCTTTGTGTGCGCGGCTTGTGGAAAGCCCTTTGGAAACAGCCTCTTCCATATGGAGGATGGTGAGCCGTATTGTGAGAAAGGTATGGGAGCCACCGACTATGTCTAACACAAATGTGTACATTTATAAGTGGGGTGTATGCAAATTTACAGCCCACAGTAGAATATTCTTCACTAATTGTTTCTGTCACCAGATTATATCTCACTCTTCAGCACAAAGTGCCATGGCTGTGACTTCCCTGTTGAGGCAGGAGACAAATTTATTGAAGCTCTTGGCCACACATGGCATGATACCTGCTTTGTTTGTGCGGTAGGTTTGTTATACAGTAGCACCCATTTGGTTTATAAATAATTCAACACTAAGGAATTATGACACGTCTCTGTCTCGACATTTAGGTGTGCCACGTGAACCTGGAAGGACAACCTTTCTACTCCAAGAAAGACAAGCCCTTATGCAAGAAACATGCACATGCCATCAATGTGTAGATGCTTCAACAGTGCATTAGAAGCTGTCAGGGAAGGAACTAAATGCAATTAATGTTACATCTGCATTTGTGGTTTTATGGCAAGACATTGGTGCCAATTCAAATGACACAAAACTAATATAAAGACATACAGTACATCATTTATTAAACAGCATAATAAGCGATGACTGAATGATACATAAGTGTTTTGTCATTTTTGCCAAATCCAAATCAAATGTGCATTTAGAGTATTGGTTATTTTAGGTCTTTCTTTTATTATAGCTCATTACATTTGCATACATGCACTTGTATGCCCAATATACAATAATTTAAGAGATATAACATCTTCACTTTTTTGATTTAGTGAATTTATACAACATACAATTTTTATGCTATTAATGACTAAAACCTTGTTTTGAAATGAATAGGTTATTAACGGATGTTGAAGATTGCCTGCATATGTATCATTTATAAACCAGAAACAGCCTAAAATAAGTCTATGCATTCTATTATGCCTTAAACTCTAAAGTAAACTTAAATGTGTGTGACTTAAATGGTGGAAAGATCCCAGACTTTGCCAATTTTCAATGCTGCTTTTCAATGCTGAATGGGTGATTTATGTTTTACTCATTTTGTTTATAATGCATTTGTGATGTCAACATTAGGATTATGTTTTTTTCATCAACAACGTTTAAGAAAATGCTGTATGCAGGGCATCTGAAAAGGTAACAGAATCTATGGTAATTCCTCAGTTGTTTCCCTCACAGTATGGATAATGTAACAAGAGTATTTTAAACTATTCATGTTTGGCCTTTTCACCTATGAAGTTTTTTTTTCTTTTTCGGTTATTTATTGCGTGCGTAAGCTCAATATTTACATAATCTTTACAAATAATTTACTTGTTTTCTTTGCCTAGAATGGGGATTCTTAATTTAATTTAATATAATTTAATAAATAATTTAATTAAAACAGAGCCATATACACAAAGATGTCAAGTAAATTAATTTGTTCCTTAAAATGAATAACGAATGTGGTACCTGAGACTTTGTTCTTTTTATTCTCTGTGCAACTGTAGGGTTACAGAACAGTTTTTGTTTTTAATGCCACATGCCTATTAAAGAACATCAAGGTCAAATTATGAGATTGCAATTGCAGACACATGTTTTCCTAAATGTGGGGTGATATTGAACATTAATGCAATTCACTTGAACAAGATAGTTTTTATTTAGACATATTTTAAGATTGTGTCATTGATGTTTCAGTATATTTTCACTGCCATTTATTAATCTAAGTTAACCTAACCCACCACATCACCTCAGTTAAGATGTGTTCTTATGGATGCTTTTGATTTTGGCTTGTTTTTGATTTGAATATTAACACAAACAATAGTTTTGCATTTCATAATTGCCTCTCTTAAATTTAATAAATTGTTAGCTTCTTTTTTTACACAACATTAGTAAGTTATTTAAAATTACTTTTTTAGCAGTGTTGATTTCAGGAGTGGGTATCGTTTTAGCCTTTTTCAAGAACAGATATTCTGAATGTAACCATTAAATGTAAATCAGTCATGTTACACATAATGTATTATTACTATTTGTCATCTGCTATATCTGCAGTTCACTTGGGAATTACAGGGAGAAAAAAAGAGTGATTCATAATTTAATACATTTGCAGTGTTACTGCAATAAGAAAAACAAGAACCATATGTTATACGTGACACTCATGTTCACAAGTGTCTTCAATGCAGTCTTCTGTTGAATAATACAATGTTTGTATGAGAGTTCAGACTGAGATGCGGCTCTATGGATTACTCATTTACTTTATGTAGTATGTAATGGGTATGTGTTTTTCAAGATAAGATGATAAACTAACTAGTACTAGTAATGGTGCTCTCTTTTTTTGTATTCTGAAATGATGTTGTGGAAACAGCCTTTCTTTGTACTTATTTCAATGCCATTATTTAAATGTAAAACAAACCAACACAAAAATCCACCTGTATCTTCACTGACATGTAAATCATGACTAAAAATATTAAGTTGCTTTATAAACTGAAAATAGCTCATAACACAAAATTTGATGGGCACTTTTCTTGATGTATGATTAAATAAAACCGTATTGCAGACTGGACAGCCTAATTGACATTTTGTAATATTTAAGTCTCATTATTTGTTTTATTTAGATCTAAATCATAATAATCCTGTTCAACTTTCACTCTATCAATTGAAATGATGTTTAAAACTGTCTTTTAAAGAATTTATGCAATATATGGAATACACAAATGGCACACAAAACATACACAAATAATGTAAGGATAAATCATGTTAATAATTCATGTGTTAATTAAAAATGAACTAATATGATTCTGTCTTTAAAACTTTGGGTTAAATGTCTTATCTAATGTATTATTAATGCATGAAAATGTACATTTCACGTTCGTCGCCACTGTTTAGTTTCAGTCGCCATGTGGCGCTACTGAGTCGGTCAATCAGCTCGCGCGCTCTGCCGTGACCGTGAGCTGCTGTCCGCTGACTGCGTGGAATCAGTGAGTGCGGAACGCTCTACGATGATGGTCAGTGCCAGACCCTTGACGGACCTCAGTGAGAGTCGATCACGACCACTACTACAACAGACCCTCTGAATTATTCCAGTGCCGAGAAATTTACGGAGTACACGAAAATACGATTTACTGAAGAATCTTTTCGGTAAGTGAAATGGAAAGTGTTAGCTTGGCTAAGCTAACGCTGTGTCTCACGAAAGTTTGTTGCGTTGGATTTTCCTTTTTCCACTTTCCATTTTTTCGACGTATCAAGGCGAAAGCGACTGTCGTGGCGTGTTACAGTTTTTTCACTACACAATACACAAATGTACAAGGCTTATAGAGAAAAATTGTGGTCGTTTACGCGTTTATTAAATTATTTTATTGGTAAATTATCTCAAGAGTGCGGCGAGTTGAACGATAGCTAGTGAGCTATCGCTGTTAGCCAGTTAAAATACGTTTAAATTTACTCGTTTAACTAACAACCAGAACTGTATTTTCTCAAAACAATACAGTATCCTCGTAAATTTACGGTTTATTATATTTTTAAACTAGCTTTATTATTATTGGAAGAAAAACTGTCACTGTAAAAGCCACAGTAAAAAGTTATTAACGCGAAAGTCGCGTAATGCTAGCAACAACTTCCCTAATAATATGACAGCTGTGCGTGTCCTCTAAATATTAATTTATTCTTCAAATGCTTACTGGTTTACATGTTTTGTATGTACTTACTATACAACAATATTGTTTTCTTTATATTTTTGATTCTTTTTCATGGATTGTTTTTGACTTCAGGCTGGTCTGGTCACGTATCCGCCTCTCAATACAAAAAAAGCAGCTTTTAACTTAATTTATGTCTGCATCTGTGGATGGAAATGTATTACATTTAGATTTTCCTCGTTTTATTGTACAGTTTGTAGTTGTGCTCCCTTTCTTTCAGATTTAGCTCTTTCTTGTGGCTGTACCTCTAGCCCTCTCAATACAAAAGCTGCTTTTAATTTATGGGTTCTGGGGGGAAGGGGGTCTGTTCAGCTCCTTTACCTTCTCGAGGAGGTCAAAAAACAGATGGTAAGTGCCTGTGAAGCAGTCTGTTTCGAGAGGCCTGGAGGAGAGAGGCTTAGTCTGAGGAAAGTGGATTTATTTTATAAAATTAAAGCTAAAGGCTTTTAGTATATACATGCCAGACATCTGTGCATTCCACAGCTTGATTGAAAATCTCCTCTCCAAAAAATAATATTGGTCAAATTCTGTGAGCTCTGTGCTGATGAGAACAGGAGAACCAGGTTGTGTAAAAGAGTTCATTCGAAAATGAAATCATTTACTCACCCTCATGTCATTCTAAACCTGTAGGAGTTTCTGATGTTACGTAGACCATTATAAAGAGCGGAGACCCCATTCACTTTCACTGAATCTCTTTTCCATACAACAAGAATAATTGTATCAAGTCACATCTTATTTTATGTTCCACAGATAAAAGAAAGTCTTACACGTTTGGAATGGCATGGTAAATGATGACAGAATGTACATATCTGAACAATCTATTTATTAAATGCTTGTATTTCCTGATATTTGTGTGTGTGTGTGTGTTGTAGTAGCATGTGATGGTTATTTACTCTTACTGCTAGAGCAATTATTCGTACTGTCCTTCTTTGAATGTTAATGAATGGTTAATTGTTATGCAGATGTGATGGGCATGTTCTTTGTGTCTAGAGTAAAGAGATGTTTTAGTGCAGGAGTGTTCAATAGATTCCAAATGCAATCATCCTCATGTGAAGGATACTGTAAAAAAAGTAAATGCAGCTAAATATTATTATTTTTTATATATATATACTGTATATATATATATATTTTTTTCTGTTAAGTCAATTATTACGTTTCATATTCATACCAAAGTAGATGTATATTTGTCATTTTTTTTATTTAATTATTTTAATTAATGTTTTTCCCTAAGCATTTCCAGTGAGCCCCTAGTACTCCCTTGGAGTTCCCCGGACCCTAGGTTGAAAATCCTCATTGGCGTATTCTTACTAGCACAGATCTTTTCCTCGTAGAATGTGCAAAATCAATCACTTATTTGCTTAAAAGGCTGCAATATCGTACAACAATAAGCACATATGTTTTTGCCCTCTTATTTGTTGTTTAAAATATCAGCCAAGCCTAGATTAAGTTGCCCTGGAGCCCTCTAGGAGTGTGTTTCAATCTCAGCCACAGTGCGAGGGATCGGATTGCAGTGGGAGTCTGTGCCGAGGTGGCAGCGCGGGGAGCTTGGAGGGGTATGGGGGCAGGAGGGTTAAGAGGCAGTATAGATCAGGTTTCACATCCCTGCTTGCGTTCCTCAGGCTGCTGCACCATCTAAAGTCAGCCCCCTTACCCCTCCCTTACTCGCTCTGGAGACAGGATGGCTAAGCAAGAAGGAAAACACACATGGCCTCCTCAGACCTGGCCCTGAGTCTATCACCCATTCCATTGTAAAGGTGCTGATGTATCACCCTCACCCACAGTTAGTCATATCATTCTGATCTAAAAGGTGAAAAACTAATCCTAGATGAGCTTGGTCATTTGATACTCACTCCTGCGCTGTTTTTTGAACAGACTGTTCTTTAACACTTACTGCAGGCTATGGAGTCTATGCGCTTGTGCTTCCAGTGGATGGTTGGAAAGCGAGGGAGAGCCATTGATTCCTTTAACTCTTTCTACGCCACTGTTGGTTAGTCTGATGAAGATAAAGATAGATTGGATAAAGCTATGCAGTGGGGGCTTGGTGTAGTGCTGGAGAGTGGTCTCTGTTTATTCAGTATGCCCCAGCTGTCCTTTAATGGTATTGATCTGCTTTAAATACACTTGGCTATCAGAGTAAATTATTTAGAGTGGCACCAGATAGGGTGAATTCAAAGATGGGTTGGGTTAGTGCAAAGAAGACAACCAAAAAGACTTGTGTCTGGTCTTGTAATGAGCTAGAAAACTTGTTTTCCCATATTATTTAGGAAACATAATTTTGTAGAGAACTAGAAAATGTAATTACATGTGCGTTTTTTTTTTGTTATAAAATGCCATGTGATCAACATCTTCTGTGTCATGGAATGCCATCACACCAGGCCTTGTTTATAGACCTTAGGCTATGCGTTAGTTAGAGAAACAAGCGCACAGCCAGCTTTTACAATTTTGTGTTTGAGCTTTTTGCGCTAACTCTGTATATTTCAATGCATTGCTGTCGAAGAAAATACTTATTGTAGAATTAACACAATTCATCATGAGCATTGTAATGTAGGGCTGAAACGATTCCGAGTTACTCGATTACAAAAATTCCTCGAAGCAAAAAATCTGCCTCGAAGCCTCGTTAAATTCCTACGACGCGCACGCAGATCTGATTGTTTCACACCGACCGTTCAGGAAGCACACCATAGCGCATGATGCATTTGACTTCATGTGACCTCATAAACGGCAAAGAATGTCTAAAGTTTGGGATTATATATTTATAAAGGAAGAGAACCAGATGCAGTGTGTCTACTGCAAACAAGTATACCTGGCAGGGCGGCCAACTCTCACGCATTCAGCGTGAGACTCATGCAATTGAGCCAATTCTCATGCTCTCACGCCATACTCTCCATTTCTCACGCTGAAGTGTCAATCCCTTCGGTCAAATGCCTGAAAGATGAGTTTGTCTATATATCTATCTGTTGAGCCACTCGTGATCGACTAGTTTTACCGGCAAAAATTAATTCGCAAGTTAAAATATCTTGTAATCTAGTACGAGTGTGCATGCGAGATGTTGAGCTCCTAACCGCGCACGACGGCAGAGAGGTAAGCGAGCGAGAGATCTTTCCTTCATCCTGTGAAAGTACAAATGCTGAAAAGGGGCTACTGGGCCACATAAGGTCTATACCAGCACTTTTCTATTTGTAAAATAACTAGTCTAATTCCACTCTGTGTGAGATTTTAGATATAAACTTTAGTCTTTTTGTTCTGCTTAAGAAAAAGCCAGAAAGATCATGTTAACCCAACCAAAGTAACCAAAAAGTTTAATTACTTGTCAAAAGATACTTACTTTTGTCTTTTTAAATATGGTCAGGTAATTAGTTCAAGTTTTGTGTGCAGCATCAGATAAACACCTTTCTGTTTTTTCAGTGTTTCCACATCCTGCCTAGTGTTCTCCAAACAATGTGCAATTAAAAACAAATAAAAATGTAGGCTGCGCTACACAAACAAAAAATGTTTTGTTCACATAAAGTCACACTCACTAAATTATAGATAATAAAGGCAAACAAAGCCACAAAACATATGTTAGCTTTTCAGAGGTCTTCTGAACAGTAATGTTAGAGTTTCAGAGGTCTTCTGAACAGGAATATGTATCAGTTCTGTATCACATATTTTGATTATTCTGTTAAAGTTCTTCTAATAATATAATTGTCAATCAAAATGGTTTTAATAACATTGGTTTAATTACATTTTTAAAATGTCCAACAACAAATAGGCCAATGTTGTTAATTTGAATCATTCATATTTTAGTTACAGTGTGCACTCCAGCTTATTGAACTGTTTGGGCTTGCTGCTGTGCATGTGTACATGCTTGTTGAAGTCTAACGCTGACTCACTTTCTATTAGGATGTTTTGCTAATGTAAATACTTGCTTGACTTTGAATTTATTACATGTATGTATAAGAATATATATTTATATTATTACAAAAATATATTTATTGTTTGAATTTTGTAATAAAATGGAAATAATTTGAAACCTTAGACTGTTGTATATCAAAAGTGAAACGGAACAAAGCTTGTGAAAATGGCATAGTCTAAAATATTTATTCTTGGGAGTTATGTGAGATTTGATATCAATTCATCAAAATGAGAATTGATTAAAATTGAGAAATGAATATTTTTAACAGATCCCTATTCTTTGTTAACAGGTTTTTGTTGGTACTATGACAGAATCCAAATGCCATTTGGACATTCAGCCACCTGGATCCGAATGACACCTGTAGCCATCCTCCATGCTTACCAAACACTATGCCAACATGCTTCACAGAAATGGGTCTTTCTGTACGGTAAGAAAACCTCTGCTTAAAGATAATGTCAGTTCTTCTTGACCTCTCTTATAGTTACATATCCCAAGCAGTACAAGCAAGAAGTGTGTTTTCATGTGGTGATTACATGACCACAGTAGAAATGCTCCCTGCTTCAGTGATGGCCGGACTACAACAAATGGTTTCCACATGTTTGGGATCTGGGAATTCATTTTAGAGAAATAACATTTACATGCCTTACATTTACAAGTTCATCCATGTGTGACTGCTTTCCATGACAACAGCTCCACCTAGATTCTCTCACACCTGTTGTGCAGGATTGGGCTCTGCAGATGCAAAGCTGTGAAATATACAGGGAGGAATTTTCACAGATGGAAAAAAGGATTTCCCCTTAGAAAAAAAGAAGTTGTGATTGACAGTGGTGTGCTGAATTATTATTATTTGTCTAAATATATACAATGTCAACTCAAGACTATCTAGATAGAGAGATAGAGACCATATGAGGCGTAATCCCAGGGCAGGGCCATAAGTTTGGAGATGGTTCACTATAGTTGAACATTGGATAGGGAGTACTGTAGCTGTCTGTGTTGAACCTGGCTCTCATCAAACCTCCGCACACCCACTGGCTCTGACCCTTCGGTGGAATGTGTGCGGCAGGTAATGGAAAATAAACTTGCAATAAACCTCTGCTGCTTCAGTAACTCCAGGAAATTTGTGGACTTTTCCATCTTCATATTTGTTCCTTAATAAATACCAAGAAATAAAAAATTATTTTGCTTTAGCTTAAAAACAGAGAAGTATAAAAGCCCTGATATACTCACAGCTAAGTTATTTTTCGTTCTTCGCTTTGAAGTAACAACGAAGTTTAAAATCCGCAAGCAGCGATATATACTGTTACCGAACATCCGAAGGTTTGATGAATATGTAAATATGTGGCACTGTAATGGCTGATACCGATATTTACCAGGGTTTCCGTGGGTTCTTAAAAAGTCTAAAATTTTGAACTTTAAATTTAAGGCCTTAAAAAGTCTTAAAAACGGCCAGATTTTCATCTGAGGTCTTAAATTTGACTAAGTCATGTCTAAAAAAGATTTTACCCTCGTTCATTTGCCAAAACTCTGACCGCAGAAAGTTATTACAAAGTAGCAAAAAAGTATGAGTCGTAGCCTACAAGCGGAGCTTTAGAGCAGGGGTTCAAACCGGCACTAAATAATCAAAATGCAACAACTCCCAGTTTTTTTTCGAAGCCTCGAAAATTCAATGTTCATTACTACTGAAGCTTCGATGCTCAAAAAAGGGTATTCGGACCAGCACTAGAATCAAGCACACAGCACTCAGGTCATGGTAACTGTTCCAATCAAGCATTGAGATCAAATCAGCTTCTTTAGTGAGATGTATTTAGTGTTTCACAGACGGGTGGCTGTTGAGCTGAGTTTCTTAAATTCGCAGCCAAAATGTGCTCAGATTTTGGGGGCTTTGTTCTAGGAATGGTGTCTCAACCCATTACCCCTCTAGAGGAATCTGGCCAGAGGAGCTCATATTGCACCCAAGTGCTCCACAGATTAACTTTTGTTCTTCTCCTGCAATCCACTGCTGTGACACCAAAGACTCTGGAGTCTTGTGCTATGTTCAAAGTCTCTGCTTGACTGACTCTCCACGCTTGACAGTGATTGGTGTTGTGTCGGGAAGAGATGTGGGACTTCAGGGAGGATGAGAAGAAGTGAGGATGATAGGAGAGAGAGAGAGAGTTGGTCGTGGGGCACATCTCAATGTGCCTAAGTATTTTTATGCTAATCCTTTCCTGGGATGAGGCGCAAAGCAGCCAAGCAAACAATGGCAGCGGAGCCAGAAAGTCTGCCCTGCAGTCTAGCAGGCCTTGAAAGGCATGTCGGGCATAGCGCCGACACTGAGGGAAGGCAGCCTCCGGTACTGGGAGCCCTGCTGTAAGGAGGGGCCCCAGGAGGGACCAGAGATCCAGGCCAAAGCAGGCTGAGAGAGCGGGGGAGACAAACACCAGACCTTTCTGGTCGTCATGCAGGCTGTAGTTAGAAGTGATAAGGAAGGCAGAGTGAGATTTATTTTGTAGATTGTCTGTATTTCATAATATTATCCTACATCGGCTGATTGTTACCCCCTACAAAAACGCCTGTATGTTGTGGTGAACTGTTGTGTTGTTGACCTGAAGAAGCCCTGAGTTCCACACAAGGAAAAACAGAAAAATATTACTCCCTTCTCAGGGATTAAGAGATATTCATGGTCAGGCATAAGGTTTGACTGCAAAGGTGCACCTTAGTCACATATCACCATACAATACCCCTATTCATTCAGCCTCCATACTCCTTATGGCGCCACCAAAACCTTTCAGAGGGCAGAGCTCCAGGAGTGTCTGATGAAACACTGAAACATAGTGTGCTTTTATATTGCTTTTAGATCCGTGATACTTTTGAAGTAATAATAGTGATATATATATGACTGCATGGCTAAAACAGCCTTCATATTAAACTTTATATCAAAGTCCCGACTGTTTATTAGTGAATGTGACCAGTCTAATATTCGAAGTATAATAAGCTGCTGGCAGTGTCAGAGGTGTCCTCTCCACTTTTTTTTTTTTTACATCCAAGTTTTGCTTTCAAGCCAGGACTTGACTGAACTTGCTTAGCCATTCATAAGAAACATCTGAATGAAAGTTGATTTTACCTGTAGAATGTGAGTGATTTCATTGGCCTTTTATGGTGTTTTCTACATGTTGTGATTCCAGATAAATGCAGTTGTAACAGAAGTGCTTTTTAAGTTAAAAAAAATAGTAATAAGTTTGTGAGTACAATTACATTTAGTCATAATTAAGCTACAGTTAAACAGACTTACATTTGTTTTTTAAAAGTCATATTATTGTTTTAGCAAAATGAAATCGAACTATGCAACCATGTAAATGTTAATGTTCAAGAGTTTTGGATCCTATTTATTACTTTTTTGAAATAATTTTTCATACAATCCATGTCTTTTGCAGCAGGCCTTATCTTTCCCTGGTTGTGATCCTGCTTCTTGCGTACCTTTTAACCTAGCACATGCACTTAGCCGCAGCTTCTTGTCTCTTTCTGTAGGTGCCTGCACAGCTATCTTGTCCCTTGCCTTGTGGAGGCTAGCTTTGTTCCTTGTTATCCGGTCAGGGATGTGTGAAAGTGGGGCACAGGTCGGGGCTCTTTGTCCCCCTTGGGCAAATCAGAAGTGACAGACACCGGCCCACTCTGCCACTAATTTGTCCCCCCCTCAGCACAGACTTCACTGAAGGCCACTAATTGCAGTGAGACGCACAGGCCTACAAGGGAACAGACACATCACGTTATTAATGCTGCATGGGGCCAACGGGGTAATTGCGGAACATCCTTCATCAAATTATTTGGGCATCTTTCAGCATTCAAGAGTAGCGCCGGCCTGACGGGTTGAGGGGTCAAGCCCAGAAAAAACAAGGGGGCAATGATTATCAGGGCCTCAAAGAAAAAATACAACATTGCCTTAGCAAAAGTGGAGTCTGCATTTTTCATAAGATTGGGGGTTTATATTCTCTAGATATGTTGAAAGGTATTTGTGGTGGTGGGTCTAAGAAAATCTATTGTCTTACACTTTATTACAAAAAGGTTATAAATATATAGATCATAAAAAAAATTTCCACGTATTATTCACATAATTACATTACAGACCAAAGGAATGCTAGTTTGCTTGTTTATGTACACTCAGTGAGGTTTCACTTTCAAAGTTATTTTTTGACTTTGTGTTTGTAGACATTGTCTAACTTATCTAGAAAGATGCTATGAGACTGGTATGATCTGCTCATTTGTGCTTTGTCTTTTTTTTGTCATTCTAGTGCCGTGGACCCCGTGAGAAGGGACCTTTGAGTTTCTAGTGCCATTGTCATCCCATCCTTCCTCTTATCCGCTGCATCTCTTCTGTCCCTTGAGCTGTAACTTTGATTGCTCCACCGTATGTTAGTCTTCACTGGGATTTTAGGAGCATAAGCAGCCGTCATCACTGATATCATCCTTACCCCAAAGGTTACGACAAGGCTGTTTGACAATGGCTCAGCTTCTGTCCGTCACTGTGGTTTTGTTTGAAGTCTACCTTCTGCTCAGACTCTGCACCGGAGGTAAGGGTGTTTTCCTTCCCTTCATATTTCATTCAGTTTAGTGTTAGCTTATATTCATAGTCTTGCTTAGTTTCAAATATATAATTGTTATTCAGATATGCTGCTTGAAGTTAGTCTAGCTATTTGTGCCTTCTCTACGCAAACTCCATCGTTTGAATTGTTCAGCTTGTTATATGCTCACAAGCATTTTAATAGTTAAGTCTGAAATGGGGAGCTTATCAAATACTCATCATATCCACACAGTAACTCAAAGGTCTTCACTCAGTTCTTCACCATACTGCAGTGGTTCCCAAATGGGTATGTGAGGTGACAGATGGAGTACGTGAAAAAAATGCTGAATTTTGCCATTCATTTAATTCTGCCTTGCCTTAAAGCAGACACTGACAAAAAACACTTGTTTATTAATAAATAATTAAAATGTCTCCTTGCTGTATTTGACACATTCATAATCATTACTTTTGCCGATTCTTTGTGGCAAGCTTTATGCGTGCGCTTGAGCCACCTCCACCACTCTGAGGCAACGTGTTCTTCTGTTGTCTGAGAGTTGATTTATAGCTTTTAGGTGTGTTATTGGCTGCACCACCCTCTGGTTACATGAACGCATCACCACCGCATCAGCAGAAAAAACATGGGCATTTTTTTAGACAATTCGATGTTCTATAATGAAATCGTGACTCTTGATTTATTTTCATTTATTGCATTGTATATTATATTATTAATTAAATGAATGGAATTTTCCTTTTTAAAGGTGAAAAATACACCTGAAAATCAATTTAAGGGGGCAAATATGGTCCCTTAATGAAAGGTGTAACTACAGTCTAAGTGGAAGAGAAGGGGTACGCAGGAGGATGTTAACTAACTCATTGATTTACTGGTTGATTGCTGTACAACAGGGCTGCTCATCTGAACGTTTCCATATGCTTAATAACGTGATGTTTACTGATGTCAAAGAAAACCGATACCTTTGTTTAATGAAAACGCCTTCCCTGAGTCAAACTAAACTGTTTTCCCAGGGAACTCTGCAGAGGCTGCCTGTGGACAGTCAATGAGCTGTGAAGGAAAACAGCAATATCTGATTGCTCGGAAAGCCGTTTTAGGGCACAGGGAAAAACGTTTGAGTTGAAACTTGCCTACAGGTTTATATTTTAGGTCATTTATGTTAACATACTTTAACTGAATGTCTGTCAGACAATAGTTTGTGCTGAGGTTTAGAACACTGTCTGATATCCCTGATGTGTTTAGTCATGCCAGGGAGTTCAAAAGACATCTTTTCCATCGTGACTCACTCCTGAACCATGAGCCTCTCAGAGGCCCCCCGCTAAAGGAAGTTGTTGAAGTGATTGTTGCTGCTCTCTCTTCCTTTTTTAGCACATTAACAATTTCCTCTATGGCACCATCACAATTGCTAGTGGGTATGAACTATTCCAAACACTCTGTGTTCTCCGGAAATACTTCGACCCTTTTGTGTTGTTGTTCTTCAGATTTAAGCCCCTAATAAGTGTGCTCAGATGTTAGATATTACGAATGGCTTCCTTGCTGATCCACGCTGATTACAAAACTTGAGCAGTTCATCATTGTTTTTTTCATTATTAATTTATTAATCTAGGTTTTTTTTTATTCACCTACATTTTTGAATGAACAAATTAAGCTTTTATTTATTATTTATTTATACATTAGATATGCATACACAGCTTGACATTAAGTTTTTTGCCCACCAGCCACTGTGGCTTGTGGTTTGCACAATTTTGACACCGATACCATGGGGGAAAACTGCAATATAGATATTTTTAATGTTTGTAATTTCCTTTTTTTCTTATTTTAATAACAAAGATTAAACAAATTATCTATTTTATTATTGTATATATTTATATATTTATAATTTATTTATGAATGAATTGTAAGTTCTGTCATATTTTTCAATTACTTTTACTATTTTATTTTTTTTTCCCTCGTGGTATCGAGGTATTTTTGTCTGGTATCGTATCGAAGTCAAAGTTTTGGTATTGTGACAACACTAATTCCACGCCAAAATTCAAGCCCTATTCATCTGGAAGCAGAGGAAATAGATAATTTAATCCAGACTTGGATATGTAAATTAATTTTTTTTTTTTGATGGCACCTTTTCTGCACTGTCTTTTTATTTGATTCTGATTGAGAGAAAGGGAAGAAGTCTTGTAACATGCCCAGTAGTCAGATTTTCAAACAGCTCAGTTTTCCTTTAGAGTTCATATTATATCTAACATCAGTGCCCTTGTCGCGGTATTTTTGTACAGATGCAGCAGAAAAGCAGGAGATTGTTGAAACCAGAGACACAGCATGAATGCAAGGACATTTGACTTCTCGATGCGCTGTTGTTTCTCTCAGTGTTAGAGTTGTGTAACAGCTAGTTAAATACCTTTAAGGTACATCTTTTTTTTACCTTGCTCATCAGATGCACGCCTGAGATGTAATTTCAGGTAGGAGTCTGCACCTCTGAAACATAATCTTCAAGAAAGAGAGAGGTGACATTGGCGACTGAAAGCCCTCAGTTGCCTCCACAGTGCAATGTGTGTGTGTCCCCAAATTGGAGACTGCAACCTGGACTGAGTAGTGAATGGGGTTAGCACTCCTCCTAGGGGAGAAGGAAATGTGTTTTAAATGCAGACAAGCATTTAACTTGCTTTCCCTGAAGTGAACGCATTAAATGTATGTATGTACATTTGCCCCAGAAATGACACATTGACAATTTACTCCACTATATCGACTTATAATTCAATTATATTTTAATTGATGTTAGTCGTCATTACTTTCAGATGAAGGTTTCTGGACCTTGAAATTACAGGGTATCCGCGGGGTCTTGAAAAGTATTAAAAGGTGATAAATCAATTTTGGAAAAATTAAGACCCTTAAAAAGTATTAAAAAGTCTTATCACGGCTTTATAAAGTCTTAAATTTTGAAAGTATTTTTTCTAGGGATGTAATGATTCACTCGCAACCGGTTGAAAATCGATAAAAATGTGTGACGATTCAAGTCGGTTGAAATGTTAAACGAATCGCGATACACGTTTTAAACAGCAGGAGCATTTAGCCTACTGTGAAGTTGTGAACCTCGCTTTACAGGCAGTGAGCACACACTTGCGCCGCGCGAACCTAGCGAGTGTTTTCACTTCATTCCTAAGGAACTTGAGCTTGTGTGAGCACTCATAGTAATGAACTGAAAACGTTTGGTTTGCTCCGCTCGCGACGCGCAAGCGTATGCCATTAGTGCACGCGCTGTCAAACACATGTCGACGGCAAGCGTAGATGTTGACTCATTCAAATCGGAGCTTTGCCGGCATTTTGACTCTTCATAGACTAATAATAATCACCACCGTGAGAAGCACATCACATTTACCTCCGTTTTCACGTAAAAAGTCATTAAAATGACAAGTGTGAGAGGAGAGCTACCGAGATCATAAGGTGCGTCAGTGTTTCCATGGCAACCATGTGTTGTATTTATTTTACTATCTCTTTCTCTCAATGTCGTATGCATGGATTTATTTAGTTTTAAAATAATTTGCTGAGGGCTATGGCATATTTTGCTAAATGTGTTCTGTTTTTTTTAACTCTTTCTATTTTAATGATACAAATTATGACAAAATTAAAATCTTTCCTTTATTACATTGTAAAACTCCTGTCAATGTGGTACAAATTTTACAGCCTTTTACTTAGTGTGCGAAGGTACCTGAGTGTCCAGCCTCTTGACCAGACAGACAGAAACAACCTTGAAGGGAATTTTATTTTTCAATGTAGTTTTGTTATTTGACAAATATATTTCAAAATGAAAAAAAAAGTGCAGCATTTTGTTTGAGAAATAATAAAAGAGACACTTTTTCATTTATAATAATTTGTCTCAAATGTCATTTGTTAAACAAAAATCGTGAGAAAGTTGTATCGTGAAACCGATATCGTGAATCGTATCGCATCGTGAGTTGAGTGAGTCGTTACATCCCTAATTTTTTCTGAATTAGCTGTCATACAGTTTGAGTCCCAAAAACATCATAAAAGTGTGTGAATTTAGTTATTTTTGTTAAAAAACAAAAAAAACAAAAAAAACCCGAACAGATACTTAAACTATTTTGGGCTATTGTGGGTGTGTTCGTAAATTGCCTCTGAGAGCACCAGTATTACAACGCACCAAAATGTTTTAAGAGAAGGTTGGTGAACGCATAAACAGAATGGGGAAGTTTTTTAGTAAACTTTTCTTTGATTTACTATCCCAGCCTTTTTGATTTTTTTTATCAGAGTGGTCTATAGTCTTTATCACAAACTAAAACTCTTAAGTTAAAAGTATCACTGATGTAAATGGTTATAGCTTGAAGTGGCGGTGAGGTATTAAAAAATATTGAGAAGGTCTTGAAAAAGTCTTGAAAAGGTATTAAAATTAACTTCAAGATTCCTGCATATACCCTGATTACCATTTCAAGTACCATGTGTGAGAATTGAAAATAAACAATTAATGTTAAGTCCGATGTAGTCTTGTCAGTGAAACAGTGAATTGCTCTGAATTATTTTATTTCCCCTCAACTTTGCTGTAGACTCTACGAAAGAGAGAGAGAGAGAGAAAGAGAGAGAGAGTAATGTTGTGTAACTGCTAGAGTCTCATTATGGGGGAATGCTCTGCCAGACCTCAGACTCCACTGTAACCACTGGCAGAATTAGGCACACATGTGAATATGGAGGCACTTATGGGCCCCTGACAAATCAATCATCGCCCACAACAGCTCACAGTCCAGCAGTGGCAGTCAGAAAGAGTACTTTGAATCATTTTGAGAGTTTGAAAGTTTTGAAATCCTAACATTGTTGCAAGTTACACTTTCTGCCACTCCCATATATTTGTGTACAATTGGAGTGAAAACCAGATCCTTCAATCCAAAAATCATTCCTCAAGCACTGACCTTGAGTAGAGAATAGAGGGGAAAAAAGGAGTAAAGCATGATGGAAAAGGGATCCCCAGGGTTTCTCTTTGGGACTTTGCCCATTTGATCATCATTATCCAGCCTTCTCCTAATGTGAAATTTTCATGCTGGTCCTGTTCATCAGGGTCTGTCTTAAAGGGGGATTGTCTCTCTTAGGGCTCCCTGGGCTCAAGGCCACACAACCTTTTACATATGCTTTATGAGTAGCTCAATTACAGAAATTACCTCATTGAAATCCCTTGCGAGCAGTTGAATGAGATTAAGTCTAGACTAATAGACTAGACTAATAATTCTCAGAGTTGATTTTCATAGTTTAGTAAAGTAACAAGAGACGGTGTGTTTGGTCTACTTTAGAAGGTAAGGTATGGAGTCTGTCCGCACCCTGAACGAAATCACTTGAAGAACTGAATGCTTCATTTAGTTTGTGGTCTAGAATCATGTTATACTGAGCGCATCAAAGCCTCACAAGCTTTATCTGGACTTTTAACTGCACTGCCTCCATCACCTCTGTTTTCTTAGGGTGTTTCTCTAGCACCATTGTTTGTGTTGTGATCAACCGTCTTGCTAATGTTTTCCTGCTGTCATGCATATGTGTTGTCTTGTGCTTTAACATTTAAATTGACAAGGCTTAAATGAGTTTAGTTTAAATACATATAGCAACGTGTGCTGCTCAGGTCTCGCCTGCGCTCACAGGCTATCAACACCCGGCATAAATGACTGGTCGTGTTCAAGCAAACAAAGTTTACAAAGGCGGACTGTTTTGTCCACCTTTTTGATCATCACTGTCGTAATGTATTGTCGTAATGTGTTCTTCATCGTACCATATTTCGAGTAGCGTTTCCTACGGATGGCCTATACTGTGAGTTTCATGCTGTTTATATTGAGTTTGGTGTTCTCATCAATCACATTTTCAGTGTATTCATCGAATTATGCGGTGAATTGCAGATCAGAACCCCATTTATCTTGCCCAACTCTCTATTTAATCCTCGAGTCCTGATAGAATTAGTCCAAGAGGAGAGTCCAGTCTAATTGCAAAATAGGCAGCACACGAAGAGGCTGTACAAGACGGTCTCGTAATGGGATCTGAGGATGGAATGCAGCTGATAAAGCGAGCGCCATGTCACCCTGTCGCCCAATCTCTCAAACTGCTGCTTTGTGAGTGATTAGCTGTTTTACCGACAAGCCTAGACTGGAACATCTGCAGTGAAGTCATGCTCAACAGAAAGCTATACAGCAGTACATACCCATGCACTGTGACAGGATAAGACGACACTGGGAGATCAGTAGAGACATGTCTAAGAGGTCTTTATTTCAACTGAAATTCAGATAGAAAGCTATGAAAAATAAATGTTTGTGAGGGTGTGAAACATAAAGGGACGTGGTGTGTGTAGGACATAAATGTAGGACATGCTGGCCTTATTGAAGATTGTCACAACACTGAAATTTCAGTAATCAATTTGAATGATTATTAATTACATGTCGGTACTATACCAAAGACTAATGTGCTATTAAATTTAAACCAGAATTATGTAGACCGAAGTTTTTAGTTTGAATTAAATATTTCTTCAATATATATTATTCAAGTAAATATTAAATGATCTGTGTTTGAATTGCCTGTGAAGAATGTGTCTTTGACTGTTTACATGAACAGCCACATTACTCACAAAATGAGGGTTCAATAGCAGCGGACTATCAGCCAGAACAGGCTACTGAATTGAGTACTCGTGCAGTACTAATAATAATGCAGAAAGACTGGTATAAATGCTTTTTGCTTTGTGTGTCTGTGCACCTAGCTTGTCATTGATTGTGTCTCGTCACATACAGCAGGGCAGAACCCTGACCACGTGCTGCAGGGCACTGGGGTGAAGCCCGGCTCAGGCTCCAGAAGGCCCGGGGGCGATTCTACTGTGGCACCAGAAGATGCTGCCCGCTTCCTTAGCTGCTACTGCTTAGGTCACTGCCCTGATGACGCCAAGAACAACACCTGCGAGTAAGTGTCACAGGCTATGGCACTGTTACATGATCATTGTTTAATGTGATTAATATGTTTGTGCTTTGTTTATATGTATTCAAACAAAAAATGTTTTCTTTGAAACCCAACAGGACAAATGGTCAGTGCTTTGCCATTATTGAAGAAGATGAAAATGGAGTGGGGATCTTAAGCTCAGGCTGTATGAAATATGAAGGCTCTCACTTTCAATGCAAGGTAAGGAAAGCTATGTCTTGCACTTTGACTTGCATGATTAAATATCAGACTTTGTAAGGTTTACTCACTCGAGACATGGATTTTTCACAGGATTCGCAGTTTGCACAGCCACGTCGAACCATTGAGTGCTGCCAGTTTGACTTTTGTAACCGAGACCTAAAGCCAGAGTTACCGCCTCGAGACTCGGGTAAGCTTCAGTACTATCTGCCTGGCAGGTGTATGGCATCGTAAGGTTATCTCTGAAGGATTGCACATTGTTGATTTAAACCTTTTAGCAGGGTAACATTATCTAGCTTGCTTAAATAGATTGCAGTGGAAATTGTCACAATAACTTGTTGTCTATGAAGCATCAAAATAATTTGAAAATTCCTTATCAATTAAAAATGTTTTATATTTTGTGACATAATTTTGCATAAAGGTTTTTTTTTGGAAGACATTAATACCTTTGTTCGGCAAGGTTTTATTTAATTTAGGGATTGCACTAGTTGACCAGTCATAAATAGTTTTTTGTAACTATTTTTAGCCCGCGTGCATAGACTACATTATCATTTGCAATACCAAGAAGCAAACAGCCATTAGTGAACTGGCGCACAAATAAGAGCCTCTTTCCTGTGCTCGCTGAAGTTGCACAATTGAACCTGTCCGCAACCTGCAGTAGCATAGATGTTGAACACTTGTTCACCTCAGCTTCTCACGCTTTGGATGAGAAACGAAAGTTGAACCCAAATTAAAAACAAAAGCTAAATGTTAATGCTAAATGTCTGTATCTATATTGAATGTGCTTAATGCACAGTTTCTGTCGTTAATTTCAGATGGTTACAGTTATTGATTTTAATAGCTAAAAGCCAGTTTGGCCTGTTAAGTACCAAATAAATATCTTGTTTATTGTTTATCCTCCATTCTTCCATGAAAAATCATGATCAGTGCATCACTAATTAAATTGATCAAAAAGACAAACATTTTTACAAAAGATTTCAATTTCAAATAAATGCTCTTATTGATCATTGATGAATCAGAATTGTGTATATATATATATATATATATATATATATATATCTTTGTTTTATTATTTAATCAATCAGAATTCTGACAAAAATGCTAGGCTTGCTGATTGAGCCCTAGCTAACCTAATGCTTAAATGATGAATGTGTTCTCTTGATCTCTTTTACAGTACCACAAGACCCTCACTGGCTGGCCTTCCTCATTTCAGTGTCTGTGTGCTTCTGCACCCTCATCTGCGTCACTGTGATCTGTTATTACAGGTGAGATCATCAGCACGCTGAAGTGCAAAACACACTGAAGCTCTTACAAAAAAATAGCTACTTGTGTTGTGGCCTGTTTTCCCACATCACTGAACTGTAACCTTAACGCTGATGTGTTTTTGCACAGCACCTCTGAAAACACATGCCACCCACATCATGGCCTGTTGTTGTTGAAAGACAAACACTTATGTTACTGCAAGTAGGGGCAAGACTTTATACCTTGTGTACACAACTGGGAAAAAGTTTGCCTTTATAACAAATGAATCTTTAGTTTGTCTGTTTACTAAACTATCTGTTTAAAAGGGTTGTCTTGATACAGGAAAATGTCAGGAAAAAGCTTTCTGATGCCGGGTATGGATGTAAAAATAAATTTGAATCTGTCCTGTCCTCAGGTATAAGTGGCAGACAGAGAGGCAGCGCTACCACAGAGACCTGGAGCAGGATGATGCCTTTATCCCAGCAGGAGAATCTCTTAAAGAGCTCATCAACCAGTCTCAAACCTCAGGCAGTGGTTCTGGGCTCCCCCTTCTGGTGAGAAATCAGAAATGCAGACTGTCGGATTTTAGCATCAACAGCTTGTTTTTTCACAGTTTCTATTCACATTTTACAGGTCCAGCGCACCATTGCCAAGCAGATCCAGACAGTGCGCCTTATTGGAAAAGGGCGATATGGAGAGGTGTGGCTCGGTCGATGGAGGGGGGAGAAGGTAGCAGTAAAAGTTTTCTTCACTCGAGAGGAGGCCAGCTGGTTCAGAGAGACCGAGATCTACCAAACCGTGCTTATGAGACACGAGAACATACTAGGTACACTTCATGTCATTCAAGATTTTGTAGTTTCTTTAATTGTGTATCAATTCCATGTTTTCCTATGTGACGCGATTCTCTTCATTCTGCTCGAAGGCTTCATTGCTGCTGACATTAATGGCACTGGAGCCTCTACGCAGCTGTACCTGATCACAGACTACCATGAGAACGGCTCTCTGTATGACTATTTGAAGTTCACCACTCTTGACACACAGGCCTTGCTCAGACTTGCCTACTCTGCAGCCTGTGGCCTGTGTCACCTGCATACAGAGATCTACGGCACGCAGGGAAAACCAGCCATTGCTCACAGAGACCTGAAGAGCAAGAACATCCTCATAAAGAAAAACGGCACCTGTTGCATCGCTGACCTCGGGCTTGCTGTGAAATTCAACAGGTGTTTGTCACTTTACATTTGTTTTAAAAGCTAGTTTTAAGTGGTTTGTTCAGTTATTGTGAAGAAGTAACATTTTTTTGTCTCAGTGACACAAATGAAGTGGACGTCCCACTGAGCACACGTATGGGGACTCAACGCTACATGGCTCCAGAAGTCCTGGACGAGACTCTGAATAAGAACCACTTCCAGGCCTACATCATGGCAGACATCTACAGCTATGGACTGATAATATGGGAAATGGCCCGACGCTGTCTCACCGGAGGTATTCACAAGACAATGAATATACCGTATAACTTCAAATAATAGCCCATGCTTTTATTTTCAGATGTTGTTCAGTGAGTCTCTTATCTTTAAAAATCTCCAAATGCTCCACGTGAAACTGCGGTCTTCCGATCTTTTACTATCGTGTCAGTTAGATCTTGATTTAATATGTGCGAGGGAGAGAGCAGGACAGGCTTGGGTTGTTTGAAGCCGTGAGAGCGCACGCATCTCTGTTTGAGACCGGCCTTTATTTACCCAATCCTGTACAATCCTGTAGGTTATTACAGCATTTAAAGACCACAGACCTACGCAAAGGAGGTGCATGTGAAACGGCTTGTAAGAAATACTTTTCCTTTTCATGAAAAGTATCGAAATCACAATTCTTGACTTGGTATTGATATCGAAACAATAATTTTGCTATCGTGACAACAGTACACCAGGCGTGTAAAAGAGACAGGTGTCTATTTGGGACTCGGCTATTATTTGAAGTTTTATGGTAAATTAAATTTCTTTTGTTTTGCTTTATAAATGTACTGATTTTCTTCATATCCAAGCTATGTCTTTTTAAAGTCAAAATGAAATGGAAATTCAACCTATTTTCTAAATGCATCCTAATTTACTTATTGGAAACCATTCACCCGTGTTTTTAATTTGAATTAAATTGTTAAATATAATGATTCTTTCTGGTGACGTACTGTATGCCGGACTTCTCTAGTTATCTAGTCACCTTAAACTCTGCCCCTTTCTTACAGTAAACTGCAAGCTTACATTCAGATCTGCCTTAATCCAATGAAGAACTGATGAATTCATCTTTGATATTTTTGATAATTCTTTTCACTCAGATGTACATCACAATACAAAACAAAAGATCTGTCTCTTCTTTTGTTACATCACAACTTCTAAATAGTTTGTTCTAAAGCTATCTAAAATGAAAACGGCTCCTGTTGTGGTTTACAGAATTCAAACAGTAATTCATGAATACTACATCCACTGATTGTTTCCTAGGTATTGTTGAGGACTATCAGCTACCATATTATGAGATGGTGCCTTCAGACCCGTCTTATGAGGATATGCTAGAGGTTGTGTGCGTCAAAGGACTGCGTCCCACCGTATCAAATAGATGGAACAGTGATGAGGTGAGTCAGCAGCATCTGACCAGCAGATGGTAGCATATTTACAGATTGTATTTGCATAATTTTTACAGATTGAATTAATATTTGTAGCTTTGCATAGAAAGTTGAGGTCATGCATATGTACTGAAGAGAAATGTACTATGTACTATAAATGTACTCTCTAGTGCTCGAGGGCCATGTTGAAGCTGATGTCAGAATGCTGGGCCCACAATCCTGCATCACGCCTGACCATCCTACGAGTCAAGAAGACTTTGGCAAAAATGGTGGAATCTCAAGACATTAAAATCTGATCAGCAGAGTGGCTTTTATTTTGTTTTTGACATCATCGTCCCCTTCAGGAGAAACAAGCTCTCTTCTTCTGTTGGATTAGACATGTTGACTTTGCTGCTTTCTATGAAAGCTATATCATTGTGAAGATGGATCAGAGGATTGCTTCAACAGACAAAAACACTGGAGTGGGACCTTCTGGAGAGATAAAGTAAACCCCACTGCCTTAAAATACACTCAGTCGTTCTGAATATGTTTCTTTAGATTCTGGGATAAACCTCCTGCCATATGGATGCTGTTGCTTTTGACTTCTCATGGAATCTGTGTAAAGCATACTGTGATTTAATGTATGACATGTAAATATATTATACGAGTAGATGTACTGAAAACAGAGCAAAATGATATACTATCAATATAATCTCGTCCAGTTAACAGCGGTTGTAGACTATCTAGAAGAAGACTGTCTGTGCCTCTTGTAGCCTAATGTGTGGCTTTTAAAATGCTAAAGGGATACTCCACTTTTTTTGGAAATAGGCTCATTTTACCACTCCCCCAGAGTTAAACAGTTGGGTTTTACCATTTTCTAATGTATTCAGCTGAATTTTTTTTTTTTTTTTTTTTTTTTTTTGATATTTAGAAGAATATCGGTAACCAGACATTTTCTGGTCTCATTGACTTCCATAGTATATATTTTTTTCCTACTATGGAAGTCAATGAGACCAGAAACTGTCTGGTTACTGATGTTCTTCTAAATATCAGAAAATTGGCTGAATGGATTTGAAAACGGTAAAACCCATCTGTTTAACTCTGGGGCAGTGGTAAAATGAGCCTATTTCCAAAAAAAGTGGAGTATCCCTTTAATTAAACTATATAGTACTTCTCTTTACATGTTCTCTGATAATAATGTTTCTTTATGAAATAATAAGACCCCGACAGAAGGTTAATGATAATGAGATGCATGCCATTCATTATTTTGTTGCATGAACAATATATTGTTTGCAATGTTTAAAGCATGCCATTTTTACCATCCTCAGAATAGAAAACATCTGCTAGCAGTGATTTGGCAACCTTGAACACCACTTCAGAGTTGCTAAAACTCAATGTAGTGTTTGTGGGGGTGATATGTGCTTTCTGGTTGGCGTGATACAGTTGATACATTCCTGAGTTTCCTTGATTCAGAGAAGCTGGGTCTTTTTTTCTTGGTACAGGATGGTATCAGTATGAATGTGACTTGTTTTAAAATGCAAACCTTTGAGGATTTGGTGATTCTGATCGTATGTCTTTGCCAATTTTATTAATCATGTTTTGAACACTTAATGTTTTTGAGGTGCCTGAAGTTGAAGGGTATGACTGTAAGTAACATCTGTTAGCCATCATTGCTTAATATTTCACTTGGGGCTGCCAAAATATGGTCTTGGTAACTGGTATAGTCCAAAATACACATTATTGTTACATAACATGTTTACAGAACTCCCGTGCAGATTTAATTTTATTATTCTTTTACAAAATGTATCCCAGAAACCTTGTTTATTATTCTTAGTGCCATTAAAAAAAAAAAAACGGTGTGATTTGTTTATAGTAACAAAACAACAATTCACAATAGCTCTATACACCAATATCTGGGCCCTTAAAGACAGGAAGTGTGATTGTACAATGCTTTAATAATGTCAGTGCCAGACTAAGGTGCTTTGTCACGATTTTAGTACAGTATGCCCTGAAATGCCAAAAGGGCATCTTGATTAATACAAAATGTCAAGGTTACTGACTTATAAAACAATTTAAAATATTCTGAAAATAAATAATAGATCTAAGAAAGGAAACACTCACCTCAGTGTGGTTAACTTCAACATACAGTACAAAATGCTAGAGAAACATTAATTTTAGTGTATATGGAAATTTTTAGTTTTTACTGTGCAGGTAATATAACATTTAATCTGTGAAACTTCTCTATATCAAATGCATGTCTTTGGCTGAAAAGGAAGTTTCAAATGGTCCGTCAATTTAGCATTTGTTTGCTATAAAGAAAGAGACATACTCTCATTGTGATTCTTCCAATGGTTTTGTATCCATCCTCAATGGCTTTTTTTCTTTACCCGAAAACCGACAATACACCTCACCACCATAGGCAGAGCTATGAAGTTATGTTGATAGGACGTGATATATGCCTGTAGATATGTCAGTGTGCTTTACCGTAGTATCACCCAGTCCACCTCTGTGTATTATATTCAAAAGTCTTTAGTGTTTAATTTGTAAAAATATTTTTGTTTTATTTAACCATATGTTGAAAGGGTGCCGTATAAGTAGGCCTCATACTATGTATAATATTTCTCCATGTAATCTTTTAAGAAATAGAATTTTAGTACGCAATTATTATCTGTGGTTTTGATGTGTCATATTTTACAGAAAATGTACAATATCTTGTAATCTATTTAGGGCACAGTCAGAGGAATGTGAGGAATATAATGTAGTTGTCACATTGAAGACAAATGTAAGAGTTCTGATATCCCACCAAAAAGGGCCACATCATCTAAATCTTTGTACTTGCGAACAATGCCTCAATAACTGGGCAGTGCATCTTAAGTTTCTTTCAGTCTTTTTGCACCTTTAGAGTGTTGGATGTTCTCAGGTGGTCTGCAGCATTAGTAGGCCAGCAAATGTGTTATCTTGTGGGTTGTTGCGTTCTATGGTTCCCTGCACCAGGTCAAGACGGAGTTCCTCTCCTTGGTCCATCTCCAGGATACAGACACGTGTTGCAGGTGCACCCAACTTCCTTGGGTTCTGCCGTAAGGAGGCAGCTACCTCTCCACCTCTCTTTAGTTGAGCCACAGCTGGGCCTGGTCCGAAGTCCAGTGTCACCACGAAGAGATAGGCACCAGAAGTAGGAGCACGGAATATGCCTGTTTTTGGTGAGTATAACTGTCCATGATTTAGGGCCACGCTTTCAAAGAGGATTGTGCCAGATCCATTAGTACCAAGTGTACTGCTGGCCAGGAACATAATTGGACTATCTGGTAGTTGACGAAGCACTGTTTGGAATCAAATAATGGCAAGGTATTAAAATATGAATGCTGAGAGTTAGGAAAAAGGGACACTTTGTGCAAATACAAATTACTTCCACTAGGGGTGCTCTTGTCATACAAATAAAACCAACAAACCTGTACTCTAGTCTAGATTCAATATGAATAAATACTAAACCTATATTAACCTAAATATGAATAAATATTAAAAAATATTAAAAAATATCAGTGCTTTAACATAGTAACCCCTGAGGTGACATTTGCAGAAAAAAATATTAATAGTTTGAATAGTTTTACAAGATACTATGTTTAAATATCATCTTACCTGCATACTCCAGTGATGCATCCCTCTTGCTGCGGAAATTCACTCGATCCCCCCTGTCTGCTCTCTTCTTTTGTTTCTTGTTTTGTTGCTTTGCTTCCTTTTTCATTATCAAAGCTGACAATTTATCCAAATCCACCGACACCTCAGAGCCAGCAAGTCCCTCTGTGTTACTGAAAATGGCGTTAAAAACTCCAAGGTGGGTCTCTAGGTCCTTACGCAAAGTATCCACCTCGGCCTGCAGTTCCACCTCCACACCACCAGCGGCAGCAGTTTTATTGCAGTTGCAGCAAGAAGGACAACGATATTCCTCAAGCTTTTTGATGTGAGCTTCAAGCTCTTTTACCGTTTTCTCTAAAGTCCAGAAGTCATCATCAGAGTACACCGGCTGTTCCTCGAAAAGGTCGCCCCCACGTCTCCTTTTTACGCCCACCGAGGCCCAGTCTCCAAGCACAGAGGGCTCATCTGCTGCTGTCACCTGAGGGGTAGCTGAGTTCACCATTGAGGCTAAGCTGAGGCTGTGTCCATTGATCTGCTCTTGCATGGTTCTAATGCTTTCCCTCAATTCTGGTATAGAGTAACGTCTCTGGTCTTGATGAGACCACTCCATGAACTCCAGCACCTCTTCGCCAAGCAAAATCTCTAGCACCTCAGAGTGACGAACCGCATCCTGAAGCAAGGTGTTAAAAATGCTATGTAAGTGCTCAATCTTCTCGACCTTGGCCCTGTCCAGCTCCTGGAGCTTTTCAATGTCCTGCTCTTTGTCCTGGAAAGAAGCCTGGAGCTGGGTCACATTGTGCTGTAACATTCTGCTCTTTTCCTGCTCAAAAGCAAGGGACCGTTGCACATTCAATAACCCTAGTTTGAGATCTTCCACGGATGGAACCCAAGCACTATTGTCCCGATTGTCTAACATCTCCTGTGCCTCGCGCTCCCGGGCCAGCTTGTTTTCATTCACAATCTCCATCACACTAGCTACACTTTGTTCCAACTGGGTCACAGATACTCCAAGAGCGATACAGTCACATTCCCCACTTGCTGAACTTATATTCTTATAATACTCTGTATAAAGATAATCAACATCTGTTTCCATCTCCTGCAGAGCACTCTGGAGAACACTGATGTTGCTGCTCAGCTCATTAATACGGTCAAGTACTGCTACCTTCGCTGCCTCCACCTCCAAACCAGTCTCCATAAACTGAACCTGACTGTTGCGGCCAGTCTGGTCTATTTTGCTGTCCAGATCTGACCAACTATCCTGGAGGTTCTTGATGTTTGCAGTCACTTGATCGTGGCCTTCAGTCAAGGTACTAAGTCTAACTGTGTTGTTTATGACTTTATTGTCCAGACGCGTGATGGCCTCCCATACAGCTGTGCTATCAAAAGATTGACTCTGTGTGGAATCGACCTTATTTTCAGGCCGAATCTTCTGAAATTTCTCGTCCAGCCTCTCTTGCTCCTGTACCACTTCAGACATTGATGTGTTCAGAGACTGGAGATTTATCTAGAGCAAGATATATACATTCAGTACAATGTTATACATGTACAAAAAATATCTGAGGTTGTTTGAGGGTAGCTAAAAAATTCTGACCTGCAACATCTTTTGGTGACGTTTGATTTTGATGTCTATGTCCATCTTGAAATTTGTTAGGTTGTAGTGCAGCATGGTTTGCTGCGCGTGGAGCCTCTCTTCTACCTCATGGCGATGGTTGTGAAACTGAGATTTTACCTCCTCCAGTTTTTGTAAACTCTCCCTCACCTTATCCTCAACAGCCTCCTGTAGATTGTGCTCTTCACCACCAACCTCTAGAGGCTCAGCGACCCTTCCCTGCCCCTGATCATGTCGGAGTTCGGCCATATCCCGCTGCAAACCCTGCACCTCCTGAAAGAGCCGTTCCAGGGTTAGATTGAAATTCTCCAACACAGGCTGCAGCTGAGACATCACAGCTTCTTTCAAGATCGGCAGGAGCCCGTAAAGTAATTCAGGGTAAGGAACACCTTCATTTACAGCATAGGGGTCTGAAAAAAATTGACAGACATCTGCTATATGTGGGCTCATTTATAAAATGTTGCACAGAAACTGTCGTACATTTGATATTACAATCATTTCTTATGTGTGCGTACATATGATTCAGAGAACAAACGTACAGACAGAAAACGTGCGCACGCCTTTTAGATGTGAAATTTATAAATCGTAGTAGATGATCTTGAAATTGTGCACAGCTGAATGGTTTCAGGTCTCAGTTTTGTAAAGGCCCACCAATTATGGCTTGTTTCCACTGAGTGGTATAGTACACTACGGTACAGTACAGAATAGGTTGGGTCGGTAAACCATGATCCGGCTAGCGTTTCCACCGCCAACTTTACTTGATAGCCGTGGTGTTTGACGGAAAGAAGAGATTGACGTCATTTTCGCGCCAAGAAGAAAGCGACATGGTAAACAACAACAACAACCGGTGACATACGGCAGATCTTGTTCTTGCTTCTCGGCATGTTTGTCACAAGAAACAAGCGCTGGCATTAGGAGTTTCTCAAAACCAAATTGCCTACGCAAAGTCCGACTCAGCAGAATGACGCCCGAGGACGCGAGTCCAGTAATTCTGCTAATGGAACAGTGCGTGTTCTTGAATGCGCCACTAAGCTCGTTCTGCTACTCCGGTTATCTCTGTATGTACATTTTAGGCAACAATAAAACGAAATATGTTATAAAACGCCACTCTGCTTCTTTTGATTTCATTTAAATACATTTTAAACAGTCTAGCTCCACCTTTTAGTACCGTACCACTGTGCTTGGTACCCAAAAAGTGGTACGGTTCGACTTTTTGGTACCATTCACAACTTTTGAGAGTGTATAACACAAATAATTGCGTACCGAACTGTACCGTACCGCTCAGTGGAAACGAGCCATTAATGTCATAACAGAGCATCATCCAACATCTAAATCTTTTACTTGAGAACGACGAGAGTCAAGAATTGCTTAGATTTCCAAATACTCCAACTTTCTACCACAAGAAAAAGTGCTTGCTTCTGGTTAGACAATGATGTGGCTCTAAGCACATTTCCACATCAAAGTTTTTAGTGTACACGCTCTCTTAAGTTCAGACGCACATTTTATAAATGAGGCCCGTGAACTTTGAATTGGCCTCTTTTAGGGAGAATCTTAAAATAGATGTTCTCATTTTCTACAAACTCATTTTCTACAAAGTGGGGAATCCCAGAAACAATAATGTTTTGGAAGATAACCACCACATTTCCTAAAATAGAAATTTGATCCATTGACATTCTGGGATAATAATTTTCGCTGTGGTGCTGTTTGTTCAATTTGACTTTCTATGCTGCTCAAGAGGAAACATCGATATCATCTCGGAAAGATTTAGATCTCAATTTCCAGTTCAGGTTAGGTCATTCATCTGAACTGTGAACCTTTTAATTGACCAGTGAACAGCCCAGGGTCTTTTACATTCCCTGAGTTGAAATAAAGTATGTGTGTGGTATGTTTTGATCGTGAGTTAGGGAAGAGTTTTAAGCAAGAAGAGATCTCTACATGTACAAGTTCCCTGCTGGGAACCTGACATAGAGGTCATGTGCCGTTTTTGTTCTTTTTATTCACATGCTGTCAAAACACTGTCTGGAAAAGCTTCAGAATTTATACCCCTGCTGCTTTTTCTCATATTTTAAAGTCTAGGATATATGATTGAGTCATGTTTTATTATCCTGACAACATTGTTTTTCACTATTTGAACCACATTTCACACAGACACAAAAGTTCTGCTCCTACTCAAAACAACAGAGTAACAAGGGGAAAATTCTCCATTCAAACTTCAAAGTTTTTTTCTTCCTTCTTTTGTCTTCATTCTGGAAGAGAATAAACTTTTAAAAGAGGCTTTCAAGCGTTATTTATGTGACAAATGTGTCTTCACATCAATAACAATGCAGTTTTCTTACTGTTGTGAGTGGCTGGATTCCATCTATATTTGAACCACAGTGTCATTTCCATAGACCATTACATCACTCTCACAACCATACAATGTATGGGAGCCCTTTTCCCAGGGAAGAGAGGATATCCTGTGCAGGAACAAGTAATGTGTAGAGATGGTGAAGAGCTGTTATAGAAGAAGAATGGAGGTTTTCCCCCTGTTTGCAGCATTATTTCTGTTCTGTTCTGCATAGCAGGATATAAGCGAGACCGGTATTTGACGAGACAGACAGAATAATATCCCCATAATATCTCTGACAATGCATATTACAATTAAAGGACTTGTCTAGTAACCATTTTGTTATGTAAACACACGTACTGTTTTAAGTAATGTTTGTATGTACAAGAGACTGGGAAGAGAGGCCTACTGAATGCTCTTTTTTTGTTGTTGTTGAGATTATTATTAGAGGTTATCATAGAGGAAAATGGATAACTGCTGATATAGAGTAGGAATTTCATATTTGTGTAGGCTGACTTGAAAGTTAGCATTGAGTTAGGATTTTTTCATTAACTTTCAGTGATCAACAAAAGATTCTTAAGTTTTGTTGATCAAAGTACTCTTCACAATAGACAACGTTTTAAGACTCATGAAACTCAAACGAAGTAAAAAAGGGAAAGTTACAGTTGTATATACATACAGTATACATACAGTTGTATGTTTGCATTGAATTCATTTTGAACGCTATATTATATGCTTTCAAAATCTGAGGTAAATTATCCTTTATCGCTTGTGGCAGTGACCTTTTTTTTAACTAAAAAGAAATAAAGTGTACTCATAACCAGTGTAATATCTCTCAGCCGCAGAAATAGGAACCGTTTCTAAATTAGAAACTTTGCGTGTCGCCATCGCGTCTGGTTAGGACAAAAACTCTGATTAACATGGAAAATATACCTTTTATTGTGTCATTGCATTGCGTCAGGTGTATTTAGGACACGGTGTTAGGCTATAAATAAACTCCACTTTTCAATCAAAGTTAAAATAATGTACGTGTATAAACACACAAGGGAGTAAAAGCAGACTAATAATATGTTTTTCTTTTTGGCGCGTTGACCTCCGGAGTCCCATTTAGACACTTGTTAGCAACTGCCTTTTTCCACTTTTGTTTTGAGAATAAAATCTCAAGCTTGTGTTTAACCACAGACCAAAGCAAAGGCATAGAGCTTACCCTTACGAAAAATAAGTTTATTCAAGTGTGCTTTTAGAATACTTGTTTTAAACTAAAAATAAGAGAGTGTGCTTTCAGTCTACTTTCAATATACTTTTCAGATATATACTTAACAAAATTATTCTTAAGTATACTTGGCTTATACTGACAAGTATACGGAAAAGTCTAAGTATACTTGTACTTAATCATTTGATCAAAATATACTAAAGAAAAGTATTCTTTCTGAATACTGAAAGTTTAAGTGTACTTGGCTTGTACTTGTGTTTACTCTTTTATTAAATAATTTTCACATGCAAGTTAACATGCAAGTTAACATTAAGTCTGCATGCTTAAAGTACAGTTAATGGTTTATTTCAAGCATAAATACTATAAGCTAATTGCAAACTTAATAGTATACTTTAAATGCAGAAACTAAAGAAGTACAACCTGTTTGTGGGTAGTTATGTATGTGTTAGTACTGTGTTGTCCTTTGTTTGAACTGGACATCCAAAACAATATTTGTTTGAAAACTTTGATTTATAAAGTAATGACTTTTTGATTTTGACTCCTCAGTTTGTCTTGTGAATATTTATATTTGTAGTCCACTGGTAGAGTGAGTTAACATCAAGTGTACATAAAGTACAGTAAAAGGTATATTTCAAGTATGTGCAAGTTACCCATATGGAAAAGGTTTGCTAAAAACACCTGTGATTCCTATATGTTCCAACAGAATATTGTAAGGGACAAATATGCTGAAAAATCCACATATATAAATAGCATAATATTAATATATATTTTAATTATACATGTCATATACTGCATGTCCTACACAAAAGCCATATAGATTTTCTTTATGTAAAAACATAGGAAAATAATGCTAATTTAATATTCATGTCCAGCATATATCTTAAAGTATTAAATTGACTTTCAAACTCACCCTGGTGTCATCCAAGATATCCATGTATCACTTAATTTTTTTTATACACAGAATGGACTTCAATGGCAACCAACTATTCAAATGTTGAAAGAAGTTTCAATAGCATAATAATATTATTATTTTTAGTATTTTTTTTTAATTATTATTATTATTATTATTATTATTATTATTATTATTATTATATTTTTTTTAATGATCGATCGTTTTGCTAGATTAGACCCTTATTTCTTGACTGGGTTCATGTCGAGACTTTGAAGCTACATTGAGATGGACATTTGAACCTTCTTAGAAAATTTGAATTTACCATTGAAGTCTTTGTAGAAAAATCCTAGAATTTTTTCCTCAAAAACCTTATTTTATTTTCGACTGAAGAAAGAAAGACATGTATATCTTCATCAGAGTAAATTATCAGAATTGGGGTTTTCAAATGTCTTTGTATTTACCTTTAAAGTTTTCTGAATAAAAAAATAAAATAAAATAAAATACTATTCTTAACCTGTACAAACATAAAACTTTACTTAAGGTATTCGCATATCAACACCAGAGTTTGTCACATATACAAAAATATATTCTCGCCAATTTTCAACATTTTATTCACTGTTCTAGAAACATGTTTGCAACTTTGTTAAATCGGTGCACCCCACTGTGATGATGAATTACATCCGGGACTTTTACTTGTTGAGCGCGACGAAACATGCAGAGACATTATACACAGACGCCATTTTCTTTGATTCGCAATGCAAGGCATTCGATGAGGGAAAGCACATGGATTAAGTGTTTTATCGCATTTATTTATGTATTGTATAATAATATTGTATATCTTATTATATATCTTATTGTTTGCTGTGCGTGGCTAAACCGCTCTCAGGGGCACTTCCGTCGACGCCCGATTCCGATGCAGAGCTGACCAGTTTGTTTTTTAACAGGGAAACGGCGAAGGTAAGTGTTTTATCTGATTTACAATATGTATTTTATAATATATTGATTTATAGCGATATTTAGATGCTTTGTGCGCTTAAACGAGCCGAATATTTCCTCTTAGGCGACTCTTTGACTCAAAACTGAGCAGACGACGAGGGAGGTTTGTAACGTTAACAGGAAAAACACAGAAAGTAAGTGTTTTTAATCTAATCTACAATATGTATTTCATGGCATTATATTGTTTTTTTTAACAATATTTATGTGATGTGCGCGCTTAAACCTTTCTCACAGACTCTGCATCTGTGCTTAGTAAAAACAAATAGTAAGTGTTTTAACTCATTACATTACGTGTTTTATGTTGTTTATGACAATATTTGTGACGTGTAAATACTAAAAGTATTTATCCTCAAACTATCTTTTACTCTCGAACAACTCACAGACTGCAGACCAACAATGCACGTGAAATTTCCTTATTGGAGGACCAATTTTCTTAGAATGTGTAACTAATTCTTTCAGATTAAATATTAATGCAAAATGTATTTATCAGAATAACTTTTGATGTTGGGTGGTTATGCTTTCATGTTTAAATGTAAGTTATTGATTTAGCTATTTGTGTTTTCTAGGAGCATTTCTATGTGGCTGCTAAACAGGCTTGGTGTTTAAAGACTGTACAGACTAGAACTTGGTGATGGTAAGATTTAACAGATAACATTAGAGAATCATGGGCACAAACTTAAAAAAATAATCATAGCTTTGTTGCTATTTGGTATAACTACGATTTTCTGTGTTTCATAACACCCATTTTGATTTTGTCCAGTCAAATAACTTTACAACAGTAATTTTTATTTATGACTTAAAATTAGTTTCCAAACGAATTGTTTTCATGACTTGACAGGTTGATGTTTTCTTGCTGTTTAATTTTAGACTCTTCTGACTGGGAAATATCTGCCTATCACCTGTCCAACATCACAGCCACAAGAAGGGAACACTGATTTTTCCGGCGGCTGATTATTAGGGAGATTTCTTAAGGTGAGTGTCTAAATTTATTCTTAAAGGGTTAGTTCACCCAAAATGGAAATTCTGTCATTAATTACTCACCCTCATGTTGTTCTAAACATGTAAGAATTTCTTTCATCTTCACAACACAAATGAAGATATTTTTAATGAAATCTGAGAGCTTCCCTCCATTGACGGTCTATGCAAATACTGCTTTCAAGCCCCAGAAAGGTATAAAGCAGTGATCTCAAACTCAATTCCTGGAGAGCCACAGGTCCGCACAGTTTTGCTCCAAACCTAATCAAACACACCTGATCCAGATCCATTGAGCTAATCAAGGCCTTCAGGATTACTAGAAACTTCCTTACAGGTATGAGTTGGAGCTAAACTGTGCAGAGCTGTGACCCTCCAGGAATTGACTTTGAGATCACTGGTATAAAGGTCACTATGCTGTGTTCACATGCTTGAACACTTTGAATCCATTCGTGCGTCGCAGGCAGGCTCATTTTTTCAGCGTTGCGCAAATTGACAGCGAAGTTAAAAATTTTCAACAGGATTTTTTTCTGCGCGTAACATGTCTTTGCATTGATTGACGGTAGATATCAACTTTTGCGACACGACTGTCGCGACGCCTCCCCACATTTGTACTTTGATGGCCGCTCCTCAAGTTTACCAAAGGACATGGTTTTGACTTTGGATTTCCTTTCCGTGGCTTTGGAAATAATAGTTGTATAGGCTGTCAATGGAGGGACAGAAATGTCTTAGATTTCATTAAAAATAACTTCGTTAAGTGTTCCGAAGATGAACAAAACTCTGGTTTGGAACAACATGTTGGTTAATAATTAATGACAGAATTAACATTTTTGGATGATTGAAGTCTTTAATTTACTTGGAAATAAGTAAATTCTATTCTTAATCTAACCAAAATAGTTTCTTGTGTGACACAAATTGTATTAATTGTGATCGATCTGGTTTTGTGTTGTGTTGTCTAGAGGACCAGCACTCCAGGATTTTTCGAGAAAGTTGGATCTGCACAGCCGTTCCTGCTCTATGAATCTACTGTTAGCAACTGGACACAACTGATCCACTCGTACCCTGCGACTGATTCACTGGTATCCTAGAACTGTTCTTCATCTGCTGAATGTTGTTGAGTTGAGCACTGCTGTACTGTTGCAGAGTCGAAGGTACTTTATCAACTTCACTGACACAGGACTTACATTCACTGACATGTTCAGGATTTGAAGTATCACAGACCATTTGACAGGAATGCCTATATTGTGCATTTATTGTTTATTTTAAAAGGTTAACCTATGATGTAAAGGGGCTTGTTCGTTAATAAAATAAATAGTTTGTTAAAATCACTGTTTGAATTTTGCCTTTTTTTACTTTACAATGAATAGAATTCTGTACTGTACAATTTCCAAATTTGCAAACTTCATATAAGTCATGTTGGTCATCTAAACATGCAATCTGTATGACACACTTTTGTATAACAAGTATTACACAAAAGAAAATTACACAAAATGTGTAAATCCTATATGACTTTAATTTGACTAGCATATGATTCAATATAAGAAATTTAAATGATTTGTGTATGAATTTAAGTTGTTTTCTAATAAAACCATATACCATTGCATATGTTTGTCATGTAAAACTCATTTGATTCAATATAACAACTTTAAATGATTTGTATATGAATATTGTGTGCTTTCTACAAGTACCATACACCATTCCATACTTTTGTCATGTACAACTCATTTAAGACTTTTACAGTATTCATATGACACTAAAATCCCCTATAAGTTGTATGTGTGCTATTTAGTATGAAAAGGGCCATAATCGGTCTGATTTTGTATAGGACATGTATTGGTCTTGAAAATCATAAGGTATTTCTGGCCAATTTAATTAAGAAAGGTATATGATTGCTGTATATGAACCATGCTGTATTTTTTCATATGGGTAGTACACAGCGCAAACAATAGTATATAAATAGTAAACTATAAGTATAATGTTAAGTTCACTGAAAGAAAACTTACAAGCACACTTATAGTATAAAAACTATTAACTAGTAGTTTACTGAGCAGTATACTTAAAAGTGTACTTTCATAAACTAAAAATCCAGGCTAGAAGTATATAACGAGTAAACTAGAAGTATATCAATAAGTTTACTTGTAGTATAACTGCAGTACAAAATAAAACTTTGAAGTAAACTAGTTGTGAACTCAAAGTTTACCACTCTTACACTTTAAGTATACTTTAAAGTATACTTTTATATACTAAAAAGTGGGCCAATTTAGTCCCAAGAAGTATTAAATTAGTACACTTACAAGTATGCTACTAGTACTATGATCTTAGTATACTTATTATGTAAAGTATACTTGGGAGAAATACTTGAACGTTACTTAAGTTTACTTAGTTAAATAAACTTGAAGTATACTTTATTTTGGTAAGGGTAAACATTAAGTGGGAGCAGTTATTTGGAAGCAAAACACTAATTAGAAATTTTTAGATTCAAAGCATGCAAAATTGTTTCTAACTATTGAATCAAACGGCCTTTTCTTAAATCGTATGTTAAAAAAGTTAACATACCTCTCCTCTCAAAGTGGTGGCTGTTCTGGTGCTCATGGTCAGAATGAGGGCTGGGCTCATAATCATTGATGGACTCTGTTGCAGTTTGATTCTCTGCATCAGGTTGTTGAGCTTCATACAGTGGACCGCCAAATGTTTGGAAATCATTCTGCTCTCTGTTCTCTTGAGTTAGTTTGCTATATCCTTAGGAGAAAGAAGAAAAAAAATGTTATGTGGTGTTTTGGAACTGCATCGATTGATGGTACCTTTGCCATCTGACAGATCTGTTATTTTGTTATTCACTGCATGAATGCAACCTGTGCACTTTGGACTGTGTATTTGAATCTCAGGAAAGTCATTAGTTTGTGTGCTTGGTATCAGATTAATCAGCAGCATGGGAATTTCCAAGTTTGTGTCCAAAGCCTTTGTTTGTGTCCCAACAACCACCTCAAAGGATTATTTTTAGAGCTGTGGATTTGACGGCCTCTTCTGAAATATGTTATTATTCTAGTGCGCTCCAGTCCATGTGTATTTACCCAAGAAATTTTTGTTTTGTCCATGCTCGGACTAAAGCGGGGTCGCACATGTTAACATTGTGTGGGCTCGCCCCTTGCCTTCAGAATACTCATACGCCCTTTTCCGTCCTACCATGTGGGGCAATAACATTCCCGTAGCCAGCCAATATTTGCACAAACACACTTTTGTCATTTCCTCAGATTGTTTCTGCGGCCAGGCCAGTATCACTCTGTCACAGGTATAGAGTCTCGGCTAGAGTCCTGTATTAACCATTCGGCATCCAGTGGCGTATCACATGCTGTATTATAGACTATTCAATAACAGATTGTAAAGATTTCGATTTTTAACTTATTTCAAAGCTTAAAAATTCATATGCATCACGTCTGTTTGTTGTTTCACGTCCTCCCGGATATGGTCTGCCTGCCACGGTGGGGTCTTGAGACTCGGACTCCGAGATTTGGCCTTCTGTAACTGACATAGAGCACAGACAAAACAGAGAATAATATATATTTTTATGTTTTCAAGAACATATAGCACCTCACCTATGGAAATCATCTTTTGCTCAAGCCATTTTACTTCCAATTAAGAGAATCTGGTCCAATTTACAGCAGTTTACAAATGAAAGAGCCAAACACGTTCATTAGAAGCGGGATGTTCGCATTCGGTACTTTTGGCCAAGCAGTACATTCAAATCTCTAATGTTGTTTATTTATACAGAAGAGGAGAAAGACATTTGATGCTAAAAAATGTGATGGTTCCAGCATCACCTTAACACAACCCCCTGTTGTGTCAAATTGTTGCTCAAAAAGCTCATCAGTACCTGTCTCCTCACAGTTTTTCCCAGCATGCCCAGGGCAGCATCGCCACAGCAGTGCAGTGAAGATTTTCTGCATCTCTCTGTACACTGGCCGAGTGGACAGCTTGTACCTGCATACAAATTAAGGGATTTGATTGTCAAGCTATACACACTTTGCAAATTAGGTTATTACTTGTAAGAAAATATCTTTTCTATTGTAATATACATTATACTTTATATTAAATACAAAATATGCATGTATATACAAATATTTAATCCATTTAAGATCATTAGGAAACTGACTTTAACTAGGAGCCCAGAAGGGCTGTGCGTTTATCTGTCCCACTCTATAGCACCTGAGCTGAGTGTTTGAAAACAGTGCTAATTTTTGCAGTTCTGTTTGGTGCCTCTAGCAATGCATAAACTATACACTTCACATTACGATACGTAATTGACTTACATGACTAGCTGGCAGTCTGGGGTGCCGTTAGGACAGGGACTCTGGGACTTGATAGTGTACTTCTCAGTTCCACAGGATACTGCCACAGTGACAGCACGCTTTTGAACAAACGCACACCAATTCCTGGAAGGGAAACTGAATGTCAGCCACACAACCTAAACTGTATATTCTGTAGTTAGGAAACATCGGAAGTATCCAGTTCGGTCAAGGCCAGAGGTTCATTGTACTAATAAACTCAGCAATAATACAGTTAATTTTGTGGCCTTGTGTTTAGCTGAACCTTTTCTCCTAGTTCTCAGGGTCAATCCCAAATATATTTCATTATCTAGAGGGAAATATAAACCTACAAATGACACATTAAGCCCTGTAATGTATTTCTTGGATTGCATCCATGGCAATCTCAAATTAGTTTGATGAATCAATGGCCGGGTGTTTTCCTAAAAAGTTCTTGGACTAAATACAGTTTACAGCGATATTAAGAGTAAATACCCTGCACCAGCACTATAGATAAGCAGTAAGCAAGCAATACAATATAAAATAGTTTACCCAGTGGTCATTTGTAAGAGTTTCTCTCAGCATTTAAACAACACAAAGCACATGAATATTTAATGAGGTACACTGTATACCTTTGTATAACACCTCTTTTAAGGGTTAAAAGTGCTAACCTCTCTTCAAAATAGCAAGTGTGATACATCGCTTAACCCAGAGTGAAATAAATATAAATAAATAAAGCCATGAGATGTGAAATTGACTTTACCACAGGTCAATGGGATTGTTGAGCCACCTTTCCACTATCTCTGACAAAAATTTGCCAACATTAATTTTCAATGGAAAGTAGAACGGGAGCTGAGTAGAGTTCACAATATACGTATGCAGAATTTTTGGATGCAAATTCATCATCGGATGTGTTGCCTGAAATATTAGATCTTTTGCAGCAAGACCATATGCGACTAGAACAATGTGAAAATTACCAATATTCTTCCATTCCTAAATGGCCATTGGGCGGTTATGACGCTTTTTTTTTTTCAAAATAAGTATTTCATAATAGAAAGAAATGGAAGTAAAACATGCTTTGTTTGTAATAATATGGCAAACATTTGCATCAACACATTATGTCCACCAAATCCAACTTTTTTAATCACACAGGTGCTTCCTTTCAAACCAGGAACCAAAGAATAGATATTTGAGCGCCACTGGTCATGACTCATTGTTAATAGTGCTAAGAACATGGCTTCCTTTATCTGATTGGCAGCAAGAGAGATGGAAATTTCTCCATTGACGTACAATGGTGTAAATAATAGAGCTTCTGACCTGGGTAAGTCCAAACAACCTGTTGCACACTAATTAGGATCTCCATTAGGAAAGGCATAAAAACAGAATGGTCACTGCTTTACAAAAAGCTCAGAGAAGATCCATACCATGTTACACAGGTTTAGAAGGGTTGGTTACGTTCACTGTCTGAAGGTGACTGACCAGAAATACAAAACAGAGAGCTGATATTTCATTGGGTCCAGCTGTGAGGTCTTTTTTCTGAGGTCATGGCAGAGCTGATGATGATGGGCTGCAGTTATTTTACATCATTAGAGCTAATCTTTGACATGAGTCTTTGTTACTGATTATGAGCGAGCCAACAACGACCAGAGATCATAGGTTTGTTGAAGTTAAAGGCTGGCCAGATAAGGCTTTGTGGGCAGACGCATTTGGAAATGGTCCTTTGAGAAGGAATATCGGCCTGCTATTGGTTGTTTTAACTTGCTCAATCTTCTTGATGTATGATTCATAGTCTACAAGTAAGACGGGTCAAAACCTCCCAGCCAAATCCCTCACATCCACTGCCGAGTTGTGAATTGTTTGGGGTGTAATTGTTCAGTCTTTGGTCAATGGTTAATGTGCTCGGTATGAGTTTCAGAATGAGAAACTCTGCATTTGTCTCTCCATTAATCAAATGTGAATGTAGGCCAGATCAGGTCAAAGGGATCGGTTCTTTTTGAAAGAATTTTGATGACTAAATGACTGGGAATACGCCAAGTTGAGTTCTTGATTTGTGTAACATATTGTATGGTTTTAAACCCACAGGCCACATATGGAACAAAGCCAAGTGAATAAGTTAAGCAAAGTTGCACTGTGGTTATAAGCTAAAACATAACAACAATTGTTCCAACACTATTGGTTCTTGTAATTGTTACATGGAGAGAAACAAGTAACAGCACTGTTTATGGTAATTAGTAATACTGCATTTTAGACCATAAAACTTACAGCATGACTTATCCTAGATACAAGGTCTGAGCTGGAAACAACATGCCACAAAAAAAAAAAAAAAAAACAACAACTCGCATTTTCAGTATACAACTTGTCAGAAGAAGGAAAAACATTTGGTCATTCTTGTGCAACACAATCATTTTTTCTAGTAATGCTCACAAACTGAGGGGACTTGTTTTTCAGTTGTAAAGGCATTTGTCTCTGTTGTTGACTCTTTGAGTTAACACAAGCATTACTTGGTCATTCCTCTGACATTATATTCGTCTTGATCACTAAGCTGCCTGTAATGTGATCATTGATAAATAGGATCTGAGGGTAAAGGGATTAAAGGTCTCAAGACAAGTAACATGTAAAGCATGTGAATCATTATAGTTTACAAGCCTGTGATTTTGCTTCATTCTGGGGCAGACTGGGATTAAAGGATTAAAGGATGGGGCACAACAGGCTTCCTTCACGTCTGCCTGCATCTTGGGCTTACATTATCTTCTATAACCCTAAGAAGGGGCTAAATTGGGCTGCAATTATCTGGAACGGCATAATGGATCCTTGATTCAAAAAGACAACAAATTAGTTTATCAATCCATTTCATTTACTGTATGATCCATTCCAGTTTTTGGATACACAGTACACACATTATGTCTCCAGTGAACTACAATTTCACTGTATCAAGCATTGTATTAAAAGGCATTATATAAATCAGACTTGTGTTACATCCAGACATATAGCTCTATGGATGGACATCTCTGTAAGCATATTGCTTTTCTTCCTACTTTCTGCCGATTAGTGTCCCCTCACAGGAAGGAAGCATCTGATGCTCTCTCCCTCCTGCAAACTTCCCTCATCCTGGGATCCTTACCCTACAAATATACCCACGGACTTGCATGCATTTCAGACTGACACGACCTCTAACCTTAAGCCCCTCCGTTTTCATAGTTTCCTCTGGTCATGTGAATTTCCAGAGAGTGTTCCACAAAAAAAAAAAAAAAAAAACAAACAAAAAAAAACATTTTCTTAATCAGTATTGTTTTTGTCTATTTAAAACATTCTTAAGATAAGATATATTTATTTAAAAAGCCAAACTGAGCAAGATATCACTTATTTTTAGAGAATGTAAACTACTAAGTCGTTTCTTATGCTCACTAAGGCTGCATTCATTTGATGAAAAATACAGTATTGTGAAAGAATTATTATTAAAAGTAATATTGAAATTAAATGTAATAATGTGCTTATTTTATATAAAGATTATTGTTTAAAGCGAGGTAAATAAAAAAAGAAGAAATCATGTAATGCTTACATGTCATAAAAATTAGATGATATAACGTTTCTTGATTAGGGTTACACTTTATTTTAAGCTGATGTAGTTACATTTTACTTACTCAAAAAAGTACTGAGTAATATTAATAAATGTACTTTCTATGCAGTTACAGTTGGGTTAGGGGTTGATTTAGGTTGGTTAGCTACTTATTATGTATAATTTACTGTTATTACTATACATGTAGTAACATGCAACTACTGCACTTTAAAATAAATTATTAAAATAAAGTTACCAAAGGTAGAAGTGTAATCTTTATTTTGACCTGCGAACAGATGTTTTGTGAGTCTGAAATGCGTAACCAATGAGAGACAAAAAAATGTTTGTCTAATTGAATATATTTTAAAATGTAATTTATTCCTATGATGTTGAAAACAGTATCAGTGGAAACCATAATATTTTTATACATAATCTTAGATGAATGAAAATGAAAAACAGCATTTATTTGAAATAGAAATCTTTTGTCACACTGTAAATGTTTTACTGACCTCAAAAATGTAGTATTGTAGTGCATCATTATTTTTTCTTAAAACATTGGAATATCCCAAATATAACATATAGCAATACTGGCCTGTTACAAATCAAAGAGCTTTTAAATGTTGCTTTGATGTTTTTATCAGCAGATGTTCATCCCACTGTATACAGAGCTTAATATTAAGGCTAAAATTTAATGGAGGGTTTTGTTTGACTTTGGATCCTCTATAGGCTTCTCATTGCCTCTCAGTGTTGCACAACAGCTGCAATAGATAAAACTCTCCCCATCCATGTCATGCTTTTGGTTCAAGTCCAAGAAATAAAGTCCATTATAAGCTAGTGAAGTGGTGAGTTTATATTGACATGAGCACAAAAGGAAACAAGGTTTTCGATGGACAGGACCTCTGTTGAGATTGGTTGAGACCCAAGAATTAAACTGTATGCAAAACTTTTTTTAGTGCCAGATCGTAAGCTAGAGCAGCTTCCTGAGATGGACACAGCCAGGATGAAAGTAGATTAACTCAAACCACAACAGAAAATGAAGAGTGTGAGAGGATGTTAAATGTAGAAACTGCATACACGGGTATGGACAGAAGTGCACCGGAGTGTCAGGTCAGGACATCCACGATCAAATGATAACAAGGGATTTTACTGACAAGTGTCTTGATTATTTGACTTTAGTAAAACAAGGTTTAATTTCACGAGAACATGCATGTCTTTTGACATTTGAATTGTTGAACTGTTTATGTGCTGAAAGCTTGAGAAATTTCTATTTAAATTATTTCTGTCAATTTTAATTTAATTTTCTACAAAAGTAAAAGAAGCACTCCAGCTCACTCCAATTCTCTGCACCTGGACATCCAACTCTCTTTTTTTCTCTCCTCCTTTCTTTATAGCTGCCCATGCATGCCAAGACATCCACAGACTCACACCTCCCCTAAAGACCACCTGTTATTTAACAAGCCTTTAATGTTTACCCAAGTGTAGGCTTTACTTTAGATCTAAATATAAATGTTACCATAACAAAATAAATCCACATAGTAAAAAAAAATGACCTTAAATTATGTCATGGGAAATTAAGTTCTGCTATACAATCAAAAAATTATTTCATACAAATATAATTAACATTTTCTGTAGGTGGCATTTCAATTGCAAATGATTCTTGTTAATCCATTACATATTTTATTTAAAACTACACCTATAGAATTTATATAAATTGAAAAAATCAATGTACAAGTTCTGTATGTTGCATTTAAGTAATTGATTATTAATATCATCTAATGTTTTTGTAATTACCCCATGTTTCTGATGACGTTTATTGTAACTTAATTAAAAAAAATTCATTCCTTAAATTCCTTTTTTTGTGTGTAATTGATAAATTACTCTACAATATTTGCTACCTCAAATCACATTTAGTTGAAGAGTGTAATTCAGAACAGGCCAGACCCCTTTGTATCATTAATCAGACCCAAACCAGATGTTCTTCCTTTAATCACAACATGTTAAATAAAACACACTTTTAACTAGGGGGGGGTGCTATCAGAGACCCAATCCTACTGCTGAACATTTTGGGGTCTACTGTATGTATTTGGGTTGAGGTAAAGAGCAACCCAGCTCTTATGCAAAGATTAAACTGAGGCAGATCTCAAAGCGCAGGAAACATTCTATGTGTTCCAGGTAATTAGGCTGAATTACTATGGATTAGCCAGAGTTAAGAGAAAACATATGGGCACTCTTGACACTTTAAGGAGATGTGGGGTCAGAGGAGGCCTTCAGGAACAGAATTGTCTTAGCACTTGAGAAATGTTTTCTGAAACGCTTTTCCTGTTTAGTTTTTTCACATGAGTTAAATGATGAATTTAACAGAGATGGGGAAGATAAGAAACTTGAGAAAGTGATGGAGAGGAACCCAACTTTACTATGTTTTTACAGCCATTTACAAGCTTCTCTGCTTTGACTTCATGTGCCATATACACAACTGTTTAAAAGTTTAGGGTCACACTTTTTTTCAGCAAAGATGTATTGAATTGATCTAATGTTATAATAAAGACATTGTTTGACACAAAGACATGCTTGGATGAGAAGATAAGAAACCTGAGGAAGTGGTTGTTTTTACAGACATTGCTTCACAAGCTGTTCTGCTACAATCTGGGTGGCTCTCCAGGATAAATAATGAGCTCTACGACCATATAAACCATGCACATTTTTTATGACTTGCATGTAATGAGCCAGATTGTGACAGAATTACCTTGGTAGATGACCCGCTTTTCCACAAAAACCTTAAGAATTTCAGTTTATTATTATGTGTTTGAATCAAATGGAGCATAATGAATAAATGAGAAACAGCAAGACTTACCCAGTGTGTGGTAGAGGCTTGGTCTCACTTGTAGCCGATGTCACCTCAGGCACATCCGGAGAAAGATGTCCACGGCTGGGATCTTGGTGTCCATGACCTAGAGGATGGTTGACCGCTCCATAGACATCAGGGCTCTGGCTGTTTAGTCCTTGACCATGATGAGGTGCTCCAAACCCTACCAGTGGAACTCCATGGTCCCATCCACCATCATCCGAAATGTCCTTCAAGTCGTCCTCCTCCTCTACCCCCGGGTCTCTGGCTCTGACCTCACATCGTGCTGCGAGGAGCAGCCCCTGGAGTAACATGGTTAACCTCAGCACCACCATGTCTGTTTGCTCCTCAAAAAGTTAAGAAACTGGCACAAAGCACAGGAGAGCAAGATGTTGTGAAGCCGTTACTCATTGGTGCCGTAAGGAAACTCTCCGCCCCCCATCTCGAAAATGATCCTCTCCCTCCCGCCTCCTGTCAAGCGCTCCTCAGAGTCCACTCCACCCACCTCTCTCTTCCTTTCCCTCCTCGTAACAGTTTCAAAGACCTCCAACAATCCTCGGAAATGAACCCCCCACCCACATCCAGCTTACTCCCCGTGGAAAGGTCGCTGAGCCTGGAACAATGTGGCCCGTCAGCTCTAAGGCTTTACATGCTCAAAGGTGCTGGACACACACTTGACTGAGTGAGAAAGCAGGCCATTTTTTATGCACGTATCACCTCTCCTGCTCCTTTCTCCACTCCGAGTTAAGTAGCTCAGGAAACAGACGTTAAAGCTGAATTTAAGTGAATAACTAGAAGATAAAAGGCAATGCTTTTTATATAGAAATAATGTAAAATAAAAACATTTTATTCAACTACAAAGAGCTTGAAGGGATATAAAATGTAAAATGTTTATATTTACCATGTTCTTGTTCCAAACCTGTTCAACTTATTTTTTTCTTCTTCTGTGAAATAGACAAGCTAAAGTGTTTTTCATGCGCTTTTAAGCTTCCAAGAAGATGCAAAAGCCATCACAATTGCAATCCATACATAGTTATTTATTTATTATTTATTATATATAGGCTATTTTTTTTTGACAGAAATGTATTATTTTATCCAGCAAGGATATATTAAATTGATCAAAAGGGGCAGTAAAGTGACTATTTCAAATAAATTAAAGTTCATTTGAACTTTCTATTATTCAAAGGATCCTGAAACAAGTATCACAATTTCCATAAAAATATTAAGCAGCACAACTGTTAACTGTTATCAACATTAATGATAATAAGGAATGTTTCTTGGGCATCAAATCAGATGGAATAATGATGCAGAAAATTTGGCTGGGGGCGGACTGGCCATCTGGAGCACCGGGACTTTTCCCGGTGGGCCTCTGGCCAGTGCGGGCCGGCCAGGTACAAATATCAAGTATCAAAAATATACATAAAACAATGACGGAAATCATAATATTACATTTCTTTCCCACGCAAATGGATAAGGGAATCGATCGCGCGGCCGACAAGGAGTGCGTTTCGTGTGAATGAATGTGACTGTCTCTCCCTGTTAATTTGTTTGGTCTGCTCCGTTGCGTATCTTGAAACACGCCCCCTTTCGCGTCCTGGAAAAACACAAGCGCGCAGATGAAAGCCGACTCCCTCGCGTTGTCACCTGTGTCACGGGAAAAAAGCTCCAATTTTGTTTTGAGAAGATTGGGGAAACTTGATTTTTCGCCCAAAACGTAAGGGGTAACACTGTCGTTTTTTTTTTTTTCTGGTGGAAATTTTGAGTTTCGATATCTCAGCTCCGGAAGGGTCTAGAGCCTCCATTTTTGCACTCAGGTCTAAGTTTCATGGCCCTCTATCAGAATCCAGAGTTTTGAGAAGATTGGGGAAACTTGATTTTTCGCCCAAAACGTAAGGGGTAACACTGTCGTTTTTTTCTGGTGGAAATTTTGAGTTTCAATATCTCAGCTGCGGAAGGGTCTAGAGCCTCCATTTTTGCACTCAGGTCTAAGTCTCATGGCCCTCTATCAGAGTCCAGAGTTTTGAGAAGATTGGGAAAACTTGATTTTTCGCCCGAAACGTAAGGGTAACAATGTCGTTTTTTTTTCTGGTGGAAATTTTGAGATTCGGTATCTCAGCTCTGGAAGGGTCTAGAGCCTCCATTTTTGCACTCAGGTCTAAGTCTCATGGCCCTCTATCAGAATCCAGAGTTTTGAGAAGATTGGGGAAACTTGATTTTTCGCCCAAAACGTAAGGGGTAACACTGTCGGTTTTTTTTTCTGGTGGAAATTTTGAGTTTCGATATCTCAGCTACGGAAGGGTCTAGAGCCTCCATTTTTGCACTCAGGTCTAAGTCTCATGGCCCTCTATCAGAATCCAGAGTTTTGAGAAGATTGGGGAAACTTGATTTTTTGCCCAAAACGTAAGGGGTAACACTGTCGTTTTTTTTCTGGTGGAAATTTTGAGTTTCGATATCTCAGCTCCGGAAGGGTCTAGAGCCTCCATTTTTGCACTCAGGTCTAAGTTTCATGGCCCTCTATCAGAATCCAGAGTTTTGAGAAGATTGGGGAAACTTGATTTTTCGCCCAAAACATAAGGGGTAACACTGTTGTTGTTTTTTTCTGGTAGAAATTTTGAGTTTCGATATCTCAGCTCTGGAAGGGTCTAGAGCCTCCATTTTTGCACTCAGGTCTAAGTCTCATGGCCCTCTATCAGAGTCCAGAGTTTTGAGAAGATTGGGAAAACTTGATTTTTCGCCCAAAACGTAAGGGGTAACACTGTCGTTGTTTTTTTCTGGTGGAAATTTTGAGTTTCGATATTTCAGCTCTGGAAGGGTCTAGAGCCTCCATTTTTGCACTCAGGTCTAAGTCTCATGGCCCTCTATCAGAATCCAGAGTTTTGAGAAGATTGGGGAAACTTGATTTTTTGCCCAAAACGTAAGGGGTAACACTGTCGTTTTTTTTTTTTCTGGTGGAAATTTTGAGTTTCCATATCTCAGTCCGGAAGGGTCTAGAGCCTCCATTTTTGCACTCAGGTCTAAGTCTCATGGCCCTCTATCAGAGTCCAGAGTTTTGAGAAGATTGGGGAAACTTGATTTTTCGCCCAAAACGTAAGGGGTAACACTGTCGTTTTTCTTTTCTGGAGGAAATTTTGAGTTTCGCTATCTCAGCTCTGGAAGGGTCTAGAGCCTCCATTTTTGTACTCAGGTCTAAGTCTCATGGCCCTCTATCAGAATCCAGAGTTTTGAGAAGATTGGGGAAACTTGATTTTTCGCCCAAAACGTAAGGGGTAACACTGTCGTTTTTTTTTTCTGGTTGAAATTTTGAGTTTCGATATCTCAGCTCTGGAAGGGTCTAGAGCCTCCATTTTTGCACTCAGGTCTAATACATTTTTTTGATATATTTTTATATCTTTTTGTATCTTTTTTGTATCTTTTACATTAGATACATTTTTTGCACCACACACTATTCATAGGCCTACATTTGTTTATTTAACACACTTGTTATTGCATTTCCTTGCGTCTGTACCTGTATACAGTCTATTGTCTATGTTTGTAAATGTTTTATTTTTAGACATATTTTTACTTAGCCTATTCCATGTTTCTTTGCTTAATTATCCAACTTATGCCTTGTTATTTATTTCTGTTTGTACTGTGGAAGCTTCTGCCACCAAAACAATAATTGTATGTTGCAATAAAACTCTTTCTGATTCTAGTTCATTACTGATTATAACAGGGCCCTAGTAAAAGACATGGGGTTGGAAGGAAAGCTGAACGGCCAGCAAGCATCCAAGAAGTGGGAGAATCTGAAGAGAAAATATAAGGTAGGCAACGTGGTGTTATGAAAATCTTTAACAATCTCAGTACTAGTCATTTATTTTCTCAACATGTTTTATATTTATCCTTGTTAAATGAACAAACTATTTTTAGCAGGAGAAGCTGTCATTTATTACAATATGTATTTGTCACTTTCATTTAATTACTAATGTTAACATGCAGTGAAATGAAAGGAGTAATTATGAGGATTATATAATTTTAGTATTACAATTATGAATATTATCTTCCTCTAGGACCTAAAAACACCTAAAACTGGTTCAGGGACCGATGCCGGAGAGGCAACAGCTGCTACATGGCAGTACTATGAAGATATGCACGAGGTGCTGGGTAGCAGGCCTTCGGTGGACCCTCCTGTGGTTGTTGCATCATTCAATGATGAGGTTTCAGTTAGGACCATGGTAAGGTTTTAATTGTTTATATACTACACATGATATATTACCCATTTCTTTATTGTAATTACTTCTGTATTGTCTCGTTCTCCTAGGACAGTGTTGAGCCCAGTACTGCAATCGAACACCATAGAAGCCTCCTCACCTTTTCCAAATACAGGAGCCACATCCTCTCCCAGGGCCTCACCAAGCCCGTTCACTCCTTCACCCAGGAAAAGAAAGCGGCTAACTAATCCAATTTTAGAGTTTTTAATTGAGGATTCCCATGAGGAGCAGAAACGCCACAAGGAGAGTGAGGCCAAGACTGAGAGGTTCTTGTGTCTCTTTGAAAAACTGATAGAAAAAATGTAGTTTTTTTTACATTTTTTTATAATTTCAAAAAATTGTTTTAAAATTTTTTTAAAAAAATTGCACAAATGTTTGATATGCTGTTCAATTTTGCACAAATGTTTTTTGTTTTATAGTCTGTTCAATTTTGCACAAATGTTTGTTGTTTTATATGCTGTTCAATTTTGCACAAATATCTGTTGTTTTATATGCTGTTCGATTTTGCACAAATGTTTTTGTTTAATATGCTGTTCTGTATTCATCTGTATTATCTATTTCTAGATATATTTCTAATAAAAAAAATACACGTTTCTTAAAAAGGCGTTTCTGGGCATCAATAACAGTACCAAAACAGTAAAATACCTTAAACGGATACATAATTCACCAGGCAATATGTTTGAATAAATTTTATTGCAAATAACAAACAAAGATTAAGAACTTGACTTATCTAAGATAAAGAAAAAAAAATATATAGGCTAATAACTTTTATCTGTGTATGGAATTAACCTATATATATATATATATACATATATATATATATATATATATATATATATATATATATATATATATATATATATATATATATATATATATATATATACATAGGTTAATACCATATAAAGATAAATATTGTTAGACTGTACAAAAACATTTATATACACATGTGGGTCATCTTCAAGGGGCTTGCATATTGCTTGAAACTAGGCCAGCCAGTCTGTCCCTTGTAGCATTCCCAGATGTTTCATTGAATGCCATGGCTTCACAGGGAGGTTGAATGTCGCAATGTTCCATTGAAATGTCGTCATCTGGCTCGAGCATGTCCCCGTTGTCCAAACACACATTGTGCAAAAAGGCACAGGAAGCAATGACCTGGGGTGCAAATGTTGGTTTGACTTCCAATGCTCATCAAACCACAACCGTAAGATGGGCACGTTATGGTTTAATAACGTGGAAATGGAAATTTTGAGTTTTGATATCTCAGCTCCGGAAGGGTCTAGAGCCTCCATTTTTGCACTCAGGTCTAAGTCTCATGGCCCTCTATCAGAATCCAGAGTTTTGAGAAGATTGGGGAAACTTGATTTTTCGCCCAAAAAGTAAGGGGTAACACTGTCGGGTTTTTTTCTGGTGGAAATTTTGAGTTTCGGTATCTCAGCTCTGGAAGGGTCTAGAGCCTCCATTTTTGCTCTCAGGTCTAAGTCTCATGGCCCTCTATCAAAATCCAGAGTTTTGAGAAGATTGGGGAAACTTGATTTTTCGCCCAAAAAGTAAGGGGTAACACTGTCGGGTTTTTTTCTGGTGGAAATTTTGAGTTTCGGTATCTCAGCTCTGGAAGGGTCTAGAGCCTCCATTTTTGCACTCAGGTCTAAGTCTCATGGCCCTATATCAGAATCCAGAGTTTTGAGAAGATTGTGAAAACTTGATTTTTCGCCCAAAACGTAAGGGGTAACACTGTCGTTTTTTTTTTTCTGGTGGATATTTTGAGTTTCGATATCTCAGCTCCGCAAGGATCTAGAGCCTGCATTTTTGCACTCAGGTCTAAGTCTCATGGCCCTCTATCAGAATCCAGAGTTTTGAGAAGATTGGGGAAACTTGATTTTTCGCCCAAAACGTAAGGGGTAACACTGTCGTTTTTTTTTCTGGTGGAAATTTTGAGTTTCGATATCTCAGCTCCGGAAGGGTCTAGAGCCTCAATTTTTGCACTCAGGTCTAAGTCTCATGGCCCTCTATCAGAATTCAGAGTTTTGAGAAGATTGGGGAAACTTGATTTTTCGCCCAAAACGTAAGGGGTAACACTGTCATTTTTTTTTCTGGTTGAAATTTTGAGTTTCGATATCTCAGCTCCGGAAGGGTCTAGAGCCTCCATTTTTGCACTCAGGTCTAAGTCTCATGGCCCTCTATCAGAATCCAGAGTTTTGAGAAGATTGGGGAAACTTGATTTTTCGCCCAAAACGTAAGGGGTAACACTGTCGTTTTTTTTTCTGGTGGAAATTTTGAGTTTCGATATCTCAGGTCTGGAAGGTTCTAGAGCCTCCATTATTGCACTCAGGTCTAAGTCTCATCGACCTCTATCAGAGTCCAGAGTTTTGAGAAGATTGGGAAAACTTGATTTTTCGCCCAAAACGTAAGGGGTAACACTGTCGTTTTTTTTTTCTGGTGGATATTTTGAGTTTCGATATTTCAGCTCCGGAAGGGTCTAGAGCCTCCATTTTTTGCACTCAGGTCTAAGTCTCATTGCCCTCTATCAGAATCCAGAGTTTTGAGAAGATTGGGGAAACTTGATTTTTCGCCCAAAACGTAAGGGGTAACACTGTCGTTTTTTTTCTGGTGGAAATTTTGAGTTTCGATATCTCAGCTCCAGAAGGGTCTAGAGCCTGCATTTTTGCACTCAGGTATAAGTCTCATGGCCCTCTATCAGAGTCCAGAGTTTTGAGAAGATTGGAGAAACTTGATTTTTCATCCAAAACGTAAGGGGTAACACTGTCGTTTTTTTTCTAGTGGAAATTTTGAGTTTCGATATCTCAGCTCCGGAAGGGTCTAGAGCCTCAATTTTTGCACTCAGGTCTAAGTCTCATGGCCCTCTATCAGAATCCAGAGTTTTGAGAAGATTGGGGAAACTTGATTTTTCGCCCAAAACGTAAGGGGTAACACTGTCGTTTTTTTTTTCTGGTGGAAATTTTGAGTTTCGATATCTCAGCTCCGGAAGGGTCTAGAGCCTCCATTTTTCACTCAGGTCTAAGTCTCATGGCCCTCTATCAGAATCCAGAGTTTTGAGAAGATTGGGGAAACTTGATTTTTCGCCCAAAACGTAAGGGGTAAAACTGTCGTTTTTTTTTTCTGGTTGAAATTTTGAGTTTCGATATCTCAGCTCCGGAAGGGTCTAGAGCCTCCATTTTTCACTCAGGTCTAAGTCTCATGGCCCTCTATCAGAATCCAGAGTTTTGAGAAGATTGGGGAAACTTGATTTTTCGCCCAAAACGTAAGGGGTAAAACTGTCGTTTTTTTTTTCTGGTTGAAATTTTGAGTTTCGATATCTCAGCTCCGGAAGGGTCTAGAGCCTCCATTTTTGCACTCAGGTCTAAGTCTCGTGGCCCTCTATCAGAATCAAGAGTTTTGAGAAGTGTTACCCCTTAAGTTTTTTTTCGGGGGGTGAAAAATTAAGTTCCTCCAATCTTCTCAAAACTCTGGATTCTGATAGAGGGCCACGAGACATGGACCTGGGTGCAAAAATTGAGGCTGTAGACCCTTCCAGAGCTGAGATATTGAAACTCAAAATTTTGACCACAAAAAAAAAAATGACAGTGTTACCCCTTATGTTTTTTTTCGGGGGGTGAAAAATTAAGTTTCTCCAATCTTCTCAAAACTCTGGATTCTGATAGAGGGCCACGAGACATGGACCTGGGTGCAAAAATTGAGGATGTAGACCCTTCCAGAGCTGAGATATTGAAACTCAAAATTTTGACCAGAAAAAAAAATGACAGTGTTACCCCTTACGTTTTTTTTCGGGTGGTGAAAAATTAAGTTTCTCCAATCTTCTCAAAACTCTGGATTCTGATAGAGGGCCACGAGACATGGACCTGGGTGCAAAAATTGAGGCTGTAGACCCTTCCAGAGCTGAGATATTGAAACTCAAAATTTTGACCAGAAAAAAAAATGACAGTGTTACCCCTTATGTTTTTTTTCGGGAGGTGAAAAATTAAGTTTCTCCAATCTTCTCAAAACTCTGGATTCTGATAGAGGGCCACGAGACATGGACCTGGGTGCAAAAATTGAGGCTGTAGACCCTTCCAGAGCTGAGATATTGAAACTCAAAATTTTGACCAGAAAAAAAAAATGACAGTGTTACCCCTTACGTTTTTTTTCGGGGGGTGAAAAATTAAGTTTCTCCAATCTTCTCAAAACTCTGGATTCTGATAGAGGGCCACAAGACATGGACCTGGGTGCAAAAAATGAGGCTGTAGACCCTTCCAGAGCTGAGATATTGAAACTCAAAATTTTGACCGGAAAAAAAAAATGACAGTGTTACCCCTTACGTTTTTTTTCGGGGGGTGAAAAATTAAGTTTCTCCAATCTTCTCAAAACTCTGGATTCTGATAGAGGGCCACGAGACATGGACCTGGGTGCAAAAATTGAGGCTGTAGACCCTTCCAGAGCTGAGATATTGAAACTCAAAATTTTGACCAGAAAAACAAAATGACAGTGTTACCCCTTACGTTTTTTTTCGGGGGGGGGGGGGGTGAAAAATTAAGTTTCTCCAATCTTCTCAAAACTCTGGATTCTGATAGAGGGCCACGAGACATGGACCTGGGTGCAACAATTGAGGCTGTAGACCCTTCCAGAGCTGAGATATTGAAACTCAAAATTTTGACCAGAAAAAAAAAATGACAGTGTTACCCCTTACGTTTTTTTTCGGGGGGTGAAAAATTAAGTTTATCCAATCTTCTCAAAACTCTGGATTCTGATAGATGGCCACTAGACATGGACCTGGGTGCAAAAATTGAGGCTGTAGACCCTTCCAGAGCTGAGATATTGAAACTCAAAATTTTGACCAGAAAAAAAAATGACAGTGTTACCCCTTATGTTTTTTTTCGGGGGGTGAAAAATTAAGTTTCTCCAATCTTCTCAAAACTCTGGATTCTGATAGAGGGCCACGAGACATGCACCTGGGTGCAAAAATTGAGGCTGTAGACCCTTCCAGAGCTGAGATATTGAAACTCAAAATTTTGACCAGAAAAAAAAATGACAGTGTTACCCCTTATGTTTTTTTTTCGGGGGGTGAAAAATTAAGTTTCTCCAATCTTCTCAAAACTCTGGATTCTGATAGAGGGCCACGAGACATGGACCTGGGTGCAAAAATTGAGGCTGTAGACCCTTCCAGAGCTGAGATATTGAAACTCAAAATTTTGACCAGAAAAAAAAATGACAGTGTTACCCCTTATGTTTTTTTTCGGGGGATGAAAAATTAAGTTTCTCCAATCTTCTCAAAATTCTGGATTCTGATAGAGGGCCACGAGACATGGACCTGGGTGCAAAAATTGAGGCTGTAGACCCTTCCAGAGCTGAGATATTGAAACTCAAAATTTTGACCAGAAAAAAAAATGACAGTGTTACCCCTTACGTTTTTTTTCGGGGGGTGAAAAATTAAGTTTCTCCAATCTTCTCAAAACTCTGGATTCTGATAGAGGGCCACGAGACATGGACCTGGGTGCAAAAATTGAGGCTGTAGACCCTTCCAGAGCTGAGATATTGAAACTCAAAATTTTGACCAGAAAAAAAATGACAGTGTTACCCCTTATGTTTTTTTTTCGGGGGGTGAAAAATTAAGTTTCTCCAATCTTCTCAAAACTCTGGATTCTGATAGAGGGCCACGAGACATGGACCTGGGTGCAAAAATTGAGGCTGTAGACCCTTCCAGAGCTGAGATATTGAAACTCAAAATTTTGACCAGAAAAATAATGACAGTGTTACCCCTTATGTTTTTTTTCGGGGGGTGAAAAATTAAGTTTCTCCAATCTTCTCAAAACTCTGGATTCTGATAGAGGGCCACGAGACATGGACCTTGGTGCAAAAATTGAGGCTGTAGACCCTTCCAGAGCTGAGATATTGAAACTCAAAATTTTGACCAGAAAAAAAAAATGACAGTGTTACCCCTTATGTTTTTTTTCGGGGGGTGAAAAATTAAGTTTCTCCAATCTTCTCAAAACTCTGGATTCTGATAGAGGGCCACGAGACATGGACCTGGGTGCAAAAATTGAGGCTGTAGACCCTTCCAGAGCTGAGATATTGAAACTCAAAATTTTGACCAGAAAAATAATGACAGTGTTACCCCTTATGTTTTTTTTCGGGGGGTGAAAAATTAAGTTTCTCCAATCTTCTCAAAACTCTGGATTCTGATAGAGGGCCACGAGACATGGACCTTGGTGCAAAAATTGAGGCTGTAGACCCTTCCAGAGCTGAGATATTGAAACTCAAAATTTTGACCAGAAAAAAAAAATGACAGTGTTACCCCTTATGTTTTTTTTCGGGGGGTGAAAAATTAAGTTTCTCCAATCTTCTCAAAACTCTGGATTCTGATAGAGGGCCACGAGACATGGACCTGGGTGCAAAAATTGAGGCTGTAGACCCTTCCAGAGCTGAGATATTGAAACTCAAAATTTTGACCAGAAAAAAAATGACAGTGTTACCCCTTATGTTTTTTTTTCAGGTCCAAATTTTGACCTTCGATATCTCGGCCCTGGAAGGGTCTAGAGCCTCCATTTTTGCGGGCTGGTCGAAGTCTCGTGGCCCTCTGTCAGAATCCAGAGTTTCAAGAAAATCGGAGGGGGTCAAAATTTCGGCCAAAAAAAAAATGACAGTGTTACCCCTTATGTTTTTTTTTCAGGTCCAAATTTTGACCTTCGATATCTCGGCTCTGGAAGGGTCTAGAGCCTCCATTTTGGCGCGCTGGTCAAAGTCTCGTGGCCCTCTGTCAGAATCCAGAGTTTCAAGAAAATCGGAGGGGGTCAAAATTTCGGCCAAAAAAAAAAATGACAGTGTTACCCCTTATGTTTTTTTTTTCAGGTCCAAATTTTGACCTTCGATATCTCGGCTCTGGAAGGGTCTAGAGCCTCCATTTTTGCGCGCTGGTCGAAGTCTCGTGGCCCTCTGTCAGAATCCAGAGTTTCAAGAAAATCGGAGGGGGTCAAATTTTCGGCCAAAAAAAAAAAATGACAGTGTTACCCCTTATGTTTTTTTTTCAGGTCCAAATTTTGACCTTCGATATCTCGGCTCTGGAAGGGTCTAGAGCCTCCATTTTTGCGCGCTGGTCGAAGTCTCGTGGCCCTCTGTCAGAATCCAGAGTTTCAAGAACATCGGAGGGGGTCAATATTTCGGCCAAAAAAAAAAATGACAGTGTTACCCCTTATGTTTTTTTTTCAGGTCCAAATTTTGACCTTCGATATCTCGGCTCTGGAAGGGTCTAGAGCCTCCATTTTTGCGCGCTGGACGAAGTCTCGTGGCCCTCTGTCAGAATCCAGAGTTTCAAGAAAATCGGAAGGGGTCAAAATTTCGGCCAAAAAAAAAATGACAGTGTTACCCCTTATGTTTTTTTTTCAGGTCCAAATTTTGACCTTCGATATCTCGGCTCTGGAAGGGTCTAGAGCCTCCATTTTTGCGCGCTGGTCGAATTCTCGTGGCCCTCTGTCAGAATCCAGAGTTTCAAGAAAATCGGAGGGGGTCAAAATTTCGGCCAAAAAAAAAATGACAGTGTTACCCCTTATGTTTTTTTTTCAGGTCCAAATTTTGACCTTCGATATCTCGGCTCTGGAAGGGTCTAGAGCCTCCATTTTGGCGCGCTGGTCGAAGTCTCGTGGCCCTCTGTCAGAATCCAGAGTTTCAAGAAAATCGGAGGGGGTCAAAATTTCGGCCAAAAAAAAAAATGACAGTGTTACCCCTTATGTTTTTTTTTTCAGGTCCAAATTTTGACCTTCGATATCTCGGCTCTGGAAGGGTCTAGAGCCTCCATTTTTGCGCGCTGGTCGAAGTCTCGTGGCCCTCTGTCAGAATCCAGAGTTTCAAGAAAATCAGAGGGGGTCCAAATTTCGGCCAAAAAAAAATGACAGTGTTATCCCTTATGTTTTTTTTTCAGGTCCAAATTTTGACCTTCGACATCTCGGCTCTGGAAGGGTCTAGAGCCTCCATTTTTGCGCGCTGGTCGAAGTCTCGTGGCCCTCTTTCAGAATCCAGAGTTTCAAGAAAATCGGAGGGGGTCAAAATTTCGGCCAAAAAAAAAAATGACAGTGTTACCCCTTATGTTTTTTTTTCAGGTCCAAATTTTGACCTTCGATATCTCGGCTCTGGAAGGGTCTAGAGCCTCCATTTTTGCGCGCTGGTCGAAGTCTCGTGGCCCTCTGTCAGAATCCAGAGTTTCAAGAAAATCGGAGGGGGTCAAATTTTCGGCCAAAAAAAAAAAATGACAGTGTTACCCCTTATGTTTTTTTTTCAGGTCCAAATTTTGACCTTCGATATCTCGGCTCTGGAAGGGTCTAGAGCCTCCATTTTTGCGCGCTGGTCGAAGTCTCGTGGCCCTCTGTCAGAATCCAGAGTTTCAAGAAAATCGGAGGGGGTCAAAATTTCGGCCAAAAAAAAAATGACAGTGTTACCCCTTATGTTTTTTTGGAAGGGTCTAGAGCAGGGGTGGGCAAACTACGGCCCGCGGGCCACATGCGGCCCGTTAGGCTGTTTAATCCGGCCCGTCGAATATTTAAAATATTGTCATAGAGATTGCATTTGCATGGGGAGCGTTGTGCAGAGCGGTCTGTGGCTGGAGAGCGAGGGGGGAGCCGAGCGGTAGGTGGGCCGTGCTGACAGAGTGTGGAGAGAGAGAGACTGGGAGCTCGTGCACGCGCTGTCGAGAGAGAGAAAACGCTGGGCTGCAAGCTGTTTCAGTGGAAAGAGTGTTGCTGCATTTGTGACCTAAGAAGCTGAATCCAGCGGGAAGAGTACTGTTTTATATGTGATTTGTTTTTGAAATATTCTGAATTAATTGTGTGAGCGCGAGCAAGCGCTGTGGTGAGAGAAAGTAACTCAATAAAGTGCATGAGCTTCAGTGTTCGCCGACCCTGTGTCTCCTTCCATCACCCATTCACCGAACCAACATCCCTGTCACACATTCATTTTGCCTTTTTCCTGCAATACTTGAATAAAGCAGCTCATTCATTCAGAGCTGTTGTGGCTGTGCTGCGGTGTGTCACGTGACAAGCAAAGACGCGTCACCATGGAAACCATACAGTGAAAAAATAACGGTTGCATTGCAAAGCTCACACACCCTGGTCCAACTCACCCCGCTCCGAGCGGGTCTCGAACCCGGGTCTCCGGCATGAGAGTCAGGCGCGCTAACAAGGAGGCTAGAGACTACAGCCTCTAGTGTCTGTTGCTAGAGCGCCTATTGACTTCGGGGATAGAGGTTTACTCGCACAGCAACTACTAGCTGGCCTCCGTTACACTCACGCCGCAGAGTCAGAGCGTTTTTTGTAATTTGTCATATGCAATTTATAACTAATATCCCAGGAACCAGAACGTTTGCACGATTGAATCATTGACATTTCAGCACTCCTTCAGACAGCGACTTAAGCACAACAAGGCTCCTTGTTGCACGTTAATGTTTTTTCCTTTTTTGGAAACTCACAGAGAAAAAAAATGTTAGTAACCACTTGTACACCTGATTAGTTTTCATTTGATTTTTAGTTTTTCTTTTGATATTTAGTTTCTTTTCTCCTCTGTATTTGTCTCTTGGACTGCTTCCGGTTACCTTTATCGCCCGCCTCGCTACGCTCCCGTCTCTGCCGTTTGTTCAATAAATGTTCTTATCTGCTTTTGATTTTTACATTTTATCATACTTAAAATAAATTGGTACATTTTTTATTTTTATTTTATTTTTTTCACAAATGTATGACGTTTGTGTAGGCCTATTAAGTGCAATTTGATTACCATATGGAGTTTTAATAAAGTTGAATTAATGTAACCTTCCTTCATTGGGACGGCATTCATTGGGGCGGCAGTGGCTCAGTGGTTCATGTGGGTTGTTTACAAACCGAAAGGTTGCTGGTTCAATCCTTGGTTCCACCTGACCAAGTGTCGAGGTGTGAGCACCATGGACCATGAGCAAGACACCTAACCCCAGCTGCTCCTGACGAGCTGGATGGCGCCTTGCATGGCTGCCGTCGCCGTTGGTGTATGAGTGTGTGTGTGAATGGGTGAATGTGAGGCAAATTTTAAAGCGCTTTGGTGGCCATTGGGTCTATGGAAGTGCTATATAAATGCAGTCCGTTTACCATTTCTCTAATTTTTACTCTACTACGTGCACACTTGCTGGTGTTTTGTTTCTAATTTACTGTTAGGCTCATTAAATAATACTAAGGATAAACAATATTTAAAAAGAATATAAATATATATATATATAATTAAAATAAATATAAAATTAAATAAAAAAATAACCCCAAAATATAACAATGCTAAATGGGGATATCTATAGCATATAAATTAATATACTATGTAAATTACGTGATCAACGTAAATGGCCGGCCCTTTGTCAAATTTTGAAACCCAGTGTGGCCCTTGAGCCAAAAAGTTTGCCCACCCCTGGTCTAGAGCCTCCATTTTGGCGCGCTGGTCGAAGTCTCGTGGCCCTCTGTCAGAATCCAGAGTTTCAAGAAAATTGGAGGGGGTCAAAATTTCGGCCAAAAAAAAAAAATGACAGTGTTACCCCTTATGTTTTTTTTTTTCAGGTCCAAATTTTGACCTTCGATATCTCGGCTCTGGAAGGGTCTAGAGCCTCCATTTTTGCGCGCTGGTCGAAGTCTCGTGGCCCTCTGTCAGAATCCAGAGTTTCAAGAAAATCGGAGGGGGTCCAAATTTCGGCCAAAAAAAAAATGATAGTGTTACCCCTTATGTTTTTTTTTCAGGTCCAAATTTTGACCTTCGATATCTCGGCTCTGGAAGGGTCTAGAGCCTCCATTTTTGCGCGCTGGTCGAAGTCTCGTGGCCCTCTGTCAGAATCCAGAGTTTCAAAAAAATCGGAGGGGGTCAAAATTTCGGCCAAAAAAAAAATGACAGTGTTACCCCTTATGTTTTTTTTTTTCAGGTCCAAATTTTGACCTTTGATATCTCGGCTCTGGAAGGGTCTAGAGCCTCCATTTTTGCGCGCTGGTCAAAGTCTCGTGGCCCTCTGTCAGAATCCAGACTTTCAAGAAAATCGGAGGGGGTTAAAATTTCGGCCAAAAAAAAAATGACAGTGTTACCCCTTATGTTTTTTTTTTCAGGTCCAAATTTTGACCTTCGATATCTCGGCTCTGGAAGGGTCTAGAGCCTCCATTTTTGCGCGCTGGTCGAAGTCTCGTGGCCCTCTGTCAGAATCCAGAGTTTCAAGAAAATCGGAGGGGGTCAAAATTTCGGCCAAAAAAAAAATGACAGTGTTACCCCTTATGTTTTTTTTTCAGGTCCAAATTTTGACCTTCGATATCTCGGCTCTGGAAGGGTCTAGAGCCTCCATTTTTGCGCGCTGGTCGAAGTCTCGTGGCCCTCTGTCAGAATCCAGAGTTTCAAGAAAATCGGAGGGGGTCAAAATTTCGGCCAAAAAAAAAATGACAGTGTTACCCCTTATGTTTTTTTTTCAGGTCCAAATTTTGACCTTCGATATCTCGGCTCTGGAAGGGTCTAGAGCCTCCATTTTTGCGCGCTGGTCGAAGTCTCGTGGCCCTCTGTCAGAATCCAAAGTTTCAAGAAAATCGGAGGGGGTCAAAATTTCGGCCAAAAAAAAAAATGACAGTGTTACCCCTTATGTTTTTTTTTCAGGTCCAAATTTTGACCTTCGATATCTCGGCTCTGGAAGGGTCTAGAGCCTCCATTTTTGCGCGCTGGTCGAAGTCTCGTGGCCCTCTGTCAGAATCCAGAGTTTCAAGAAAATCGGAGGGGGTCAAATTTTCGGCCAAAAAAAAAATGACAGTGTTACCCCTTATGTTTTTTTTTTCAGGTCCAAATTTTGACCTTCGATATCTCGGCTCTGGAAGGGTCTAGAGCCTCCATTTTTGCGCGCTGGTCGAAGTCTCGTGGCCCTCTGTCAGAATCCAGAGTTTCAAGAAAATCGGAGGGGGTCAAAATTTCGGCCAAAAAAAAAATGACAGTGTTACCCCTTATGTTTTTTTTTCAGGTCCAAATTTTGACCTTCGATATCTCGGCTCTGGAAGGGTCTAGAGCCTCCATTTTTGCGCGCTGGTCGAAGTCTCGTGGCCCTCTGTCAGAATCCAGAGTTTCAAGAAAATCGGAGGGGGTCAAAATTTCGGCCAAAAAAAAAAATGACAGTGTTACCCCTTATGTTTTTTTTTCAGGTCCAAATTTTGACCTTCGATATCTCGGCTCTGGAAGGGTCTAGAGCCTCCATTTTGGCGCGCTGGTCGAAGTCTCGTGGCCCTCTGTCAGAATCCAGAGTTTCAAGAAAATCGGAGGGGGTCAAAATTTCGGCCAAAAAAAAATGACAGTGTTACCCCTTATGTTTTTTTTTTCAGGTCCAAATTTTGACCTTCGATATCTCGGCTCTGGAAGGGTCTAGAGCCTCCATTTTTGCGCGCTGGTCGAAGTCTCGTGGCCCTCTGTCAGAATCCAGAGTTTCAAGAAAATCGGAGGGGGTCAAAATTTCGGCCAAAAAAAAAAATGACAGTGTTACCCCTTATGTTTTTTTTTCAGGTCCAAATTTTGACCTTCGATATCTCGGCTCTGGAAGGGTCTAGAGCCTCCATTTTTGCGCGCTGGTCGAAGTCTCGTGGCCCTCTGTCAGAATCCAGAGTTTCAAGAAAATCGGAGGGGGTCAAAATTTCGGCCAAAAAAAAAAAATGACAGTGTTACCCCTTATGTTTTTTTTTTTCAGGTCCAAATTTTGACCTTCGATATCTCGGCTCTGGAAGGGTCTAGAGCCTCCATTTTTGCGCGCTGGTCGAAGTCTCGTGGCCCTCTGTCAGAATCCAGAGTTTCAAGAAAATCGGAGGGGGTCAAAATTTCGGCCAAAAAAAAAATGACAGTGTTACCCCTTATGGTTTTTTTTCAGGTCCAAATTTTGACCTTCGATATCTCGGCTCTGGAAGGGTCTAGAGCCTCCATTTTTGCGCGCTGGTCGAAGTCTCGTGGCCCTCTGACAGAATCCAGAGTTTCAAGAAAATCGGAGGGGGTCAAAATTTCGGCCAAAAAAAAAAATGACAGTGTTACCCCTTATGTTTTTTTTTCAGGTCCAAATTTTGACCTTCGATATCTCGGCTCTGGAAGGGTCTAGAGCCTCCATTTTTGCGCGCTGGTCGAAGTCTCGTGGCCCTCTGTCAGAATCCAGAGTTTCAAGAAAATCGGAGGGGGTCAAATTTTCGGCCAAAAAAAAAAATTACAGTGTTACCCCTTATGTTTTTTTTTTCAGGTCCAAATTTTGACCTTCGATATCTCGGCTCTGGAAGGGTCTAGAGCCTCCATTTTTGCGCGCTGGTCGAAGTCTCGTGGCCCTCTGTCAGAATCCAGAGTTTCAAGAAAATCGGAGGGGGTCAAAATTTCGGCCAAAAAAAAAATGACAGTGTTACCCCTTATGTTTTTTTTTCAGGTCCAAATTTTGACCTTCGATATCTCGGCTCTGGAAGGGTCTAGAGCCTCCATTTTTGCGCGCTGGTCGAAGTCTCGTGGCCCTCTGTCAGAATCCAGAGTTTCAAGAAAATCGGAGGGGGTCAAAATTTCGGCCAAAAAAAAAAATGACAGTGTTACCCCTTATGTTTTTTTTTCAGGTCCAAATTTTGACCTTCGATATCTCGGCTCTGGAAGGGTCTAGAGCCTCCATTTTTGCGCGCTGGTCGAAGTCTCGTGGCCCTCTGTCAGAATCCAGAGTTTCAAGAAAATCGGAGGGGGTCAAAATTTCGGCCAAAAAAAAAAATGACAGTGTTACCCCTTATGTTTTTTTTTCAGGTCCAAATTTTGACCTTCGATATCTCGGCTCTTGAAGGGTCTAGAGCCTCCATTTTGGCGCGCTGGTCGAAGTCTCGTGGCCCTCTGTCAGAATCCAGAGTTTCAAGAAAATCGGAGGGGGTCAAAATTTCGGCCAAAAAAAAAATGACAGTGTTACCCCTTATGTTTTTTTTTTCAGGTCCAAATTTTGACCTTCGATATCTCGGCTCTGGAAGGGTCTAGAGCCTCCATTTTTGCGCGCTGGTCGAAGTCTCGTGGCCCTCTGTCAGAATCCAGAGTTTCAAGAAAATCGGAGGGGGTCAAAATTTCGGCCAAAAAAAAAAATGACAGTGTTACCCCTTATGTTTTTTTTTCAGGTCCAAATTTTGACCTTCGATATCTCGGCTCTGGAAGGGTCTAGAGCCTCCATTTTTGCGCGCTGGTCGAAGTCTCGTGGCCCTCTGTCAGAATCCAGAGTTTCAAGAAAATCGGAGGGGGTCAAAATTTCGGCCAAAAAAAAAAATGACAGTGTTACCCCTTATGTTTTTTTTTCAGGTCCAAATTTTGACCTTCGATATCTCGGCTCTGGAAGGGTCTAGAGCCTCCATTTTGGCGCGCTGGTCGAAGTCTCGTGGCCCTCTGTCAGAATCCAGAGTTTCAAGAAAATCGGAGGGGGTCAACATTTCGGCCAAAAAAAAAATGACAGTGTTACCCCTTATGTTTTTTTTTTCAGGTCCAAATTTTGACCTTCGATATCTCGGCTCTGGAAGGGTCTAGAGCCTCCATTTTTGCGCGCTGGTCGAAGTCTCGTGGCCCTCTGTCAGAATCCAGAGTTTCAAGAAAATCGGAGGGGGTCAAAATTTCGGCCAAAAAAAAAAAATGACAGTGTTACCCCTTATGTTTTTTTTTCAGGTCCAAATTTTGACCTTCGATATCTCGGCGCTGGAAGGGTCTAGAGCCTCCATTTTTGCGCGCTGGTCGAAGTCTCGTGGCCCTCTGTCAGAATCCAGAGTTTCAAGAAAATCGGAGGGGGTCAAAATTTCGGCCAAAAAAAAAATGACAGTGTTACCCCTTATGTTTTTTTTTCAGGTCCAAATTTTGACCTTCGATATCTCGGCTCTGGAAGGGTCTAGAGCCTCCATTTTTGCGCGCTGGTCGAAGTCTCGTGGCCCTCTGTCAGAATCCAGAGTTTCAAGAAAATCGGAGGGGGTCAAATTTTCGGCCAAAAAAAAAATGACAGTGTTACCCCTTATGTTTTTTTTTTCAGGTCCAAATTTTGACCTTCGATATCTCGGCTCTGGAAGGGTCTAGAGCCTCCATTTTTGCGCGCTGGTCGAAGTCTCGTGGCCCTCTGTCAGAATCCAGAGTTTCAAGAAAATCGGAGGGGGTCAAAATTTCGGCCAAAAAAAAAATGACAGTGTTACCCCTTATGTTTTTTTTTCAGGTCCAAATTTTGACCTTCGATATCTCGGCTCTGGAAGGGTCTAGAGCCTCCATTTTTGCGCGCTGGTCGAAGTCTCGTGGCCCTCTGTCAGAATCCAGAGTTTCAAGAAAATCGGAGGGGGTCAAAATTTCGGCCAAAAAAAAAAATGACAGTGTTACCCCTTATGTTTTTTTTTCAGGTCCAAATTTTGACCTTCGATATCTCGGCTCTGGAAGGGTCTAGAGCCTCCATTTTGGCGCGCTGGTCGAAGTCTCGTGGCCCTCTGTCAGAATCCAGAGTTTCAAGAAAATCGGAGGGGGTCAACATTTCGGCCAAAAAAAAAATGACAGTGTTACCCCTTATGTTTTTTTTTTCAGGTCCAAATTTTGACCTTCGATATCTCGGCTCTGGAAGGGTCTAGAGCCTCCATTTTTGCGCGCTGGTCGAAGTCTCGTGGCCCTCTGTCAGAATCCAGAGTTTCAAGAAAATCGGAGGGGGTCAAAATTTCGGCCAAAAAAAAAAAATGACAGTGTTACCCCTTATGTTTTTTTTTCAGGTCCAAATTTTGACCTTCGATATCTCGGCGCTGGAAGGGTCTAGAGCCTCCATTTTTGCGCGCTGGTCGAAGTCTCGTGGCCCTCTGTCAGAATCCAGAGTTTCAAGAAAATCGGAGGGGGTCAAAATTTCGGCCAAAAAAAAAAATGACAGTGTTACCCCTTATGTTTTTTTTTCAGGTCCAAATTTTGACCTTCGATATCTCGGCTCTGGAAGGGTCTAGAGCCTCCATTTTTGCGCGCTGGTCGAAGTCTCGTGGCCCTCTGTCAGAATCCAGAGTTTCAAGAAAATCGGAGGGGGTCAAATTTTCGGCCAAAAAAAAAAATGACAGTGTTACCCCTTATGTTTTTTTTTTCAGGTCCAAATTTTGACCTTCGATATCTCGGCTCTGGAAGGGTCTAGAGCCTCCATTTTTGCGTGCTGGTCGAAGTCTCGTGGCCCTCTGTCAGAATCCAGAGTTTCAAGAAAATCGGAGGGGGTCAAAATTTCGGCCAAAAAAAAAAAATGACAGTGTTACCCCTTATGTTTTTTTTTCAGGTCCAAATTTTGACCTTCGATATCTCGGCTCTGGAAGGGTCTAGAGCCTCCATTTTTGCGCGCTGGTCGAAGTCTCGTGGCCCTCTGTCAGAATCCAGAGTTTCAAGAAAATCGGAGGGGGTCAAAATTTCGGCCAAAAAAAAAAATGACAGTGTTACCCCTTATGTTTTTTTTTTCAGGTCCAAATTTTGACCTTCGATATCTCGGCTCTGGAAGGGTCTAGAGCCTCCATTTTTGCGCGCTGGTCGAAGTCTCGTGGCCCTCTGTCAGAATCCAGAGTTTCAAGAAAATCGGAGGGGGTCAAATTTTCGGCCAAAAAAAAAAAATGACAGTGTTACCCCTTATGTTTTTTTTTTCAGGTCCAAATTTTGACCTTCGATATCTCGGCTCTGGAAGGGTCTAGAGCCTCCATTTTTGCGCGCTGGTCGAAGTCTCATGGCCCTCTGTCAGAATCCAGAGTTTCAAGAAAATCGGAGGGGGGTCAAAATTTCGGCCAAAAAAAAAAATGACAGTGTTACCCCTTATGTTTTTTTTTCAGGTCCAAATTTTGACCTTCGATATCTCGGCTCTGGAAGGGTCTAGAGCCTCCATTTTGCGCGCTGGTCGAAGTCTCGTGGCCCTCTGTCAGAATCCAGAGTTTCAAGAAAATCGGAGGGGTCAAAATTTCGGCCAAAAAAAAATGACAGTGTTACCCTTATGTTTTTTTTTTCAGGTCCAAATTTTGACCTTCGATATCTCGGCTCTGGAAGGGTCTAGAGCCTCCATTTTTGCGCGCTGGTCGAAGTCTCGTGGCCCTCTGTCAGAATCCAGAGTTTCAAGAAAATCGGAGGGGGTCAAATTTTCGGCCAAAAAAAAAAATGACAGTGTTACCCCTTATGTTTTTTTTTTTCAGGTCCAAATTTTGACCTTCGATATCTCGGCTCTGGAAGGGTCTAGAGCCTCCATTTTTGCGCGCTGGTCGAAGTCTCGTGGCCCTCTGTCAGAATCCAGAGTTTCAAGAAAATCGGAGGGGGTCAAAATTTCGGCCAAAAAAAAAATGACAGTGTTACCCCTTATGTTTTTTTTTTCAGGTCCAAATTTTGACCTTCGATATCTCGGCTCTGGAAGGGTCTAGAGCCTCCATTTTTGCGCGCTGGTCGAAGTCTCGTGGCCCTCTGTCAGAATCCAGAGTTTCAAGAAAATCGGAGGGGGTCAAAATTTCGGCCAAAAAAAAAAATGACAGTGTTACCCCTTATGTTTTTTTTTTCAGGTCCAAATTTTGACCTTCGATATCTCGGCTCTGGAAGGGTCTAGAGCCTCCATTTTTGCGCGCTGGTCGAAGTCTCGTGGCCCTCTGTCAGAATCCAGAGTTTCAAGAAAATCGGAGGGGGTCAAAATTTCGGCCAAAAAAAAAAATGACAGTGTTACCCCTTATGTTTTTTTTTTCAGGTCCAAATTTTGACCTTCGATATCTCGGCTCTGGAAGGGTCTAGAGCCTCCATTTTTGCGCGCTGGTCGAAGTCTCGTGGCCCTCTGTCAGAATCCAGAGTTTCAAGAAAATCGGAGGGGGTCAAAATTTCGGCCAAAAAAAAAAATGACAGTGTTACCCCTTATGTTTTTTTTTTCAGGTCCAAATTTTGACCTTCGATATCTCGGCTCTGGAAGGGTCTAGAGCCTCCATTTTTGCGCGCTGGTCGAAGTCTCGTGGCCCTCTGTCAGAATCCAGAGTTTCAAGAAAATCGGAGGGGGTCAAAATTTCGGCCAAAAAAAAAAATGACAGTGTTACCCCTTATGTTTTTTTTTCAGGTCCAAATTTTGACCTTCGATATCTCGGCTCTGGAAGGGTCTAGAGCCTCCATTTTTGCGCGCTGGTCGAAGTCTCGTGGCCCTCTGTCAGAATCCAGAGTTTCAAGAAAATCGGAGGGGGTCAAAATTTCGGCCAAAAAAAAAAATGACAGTGTTACCCCTTATGTTTTTTTTTCAGGTCCAAATTTTGACCTTCGATATTGGAAGGGTCTAGAGCCTCCATTTTTGCGCGCTGGTCGAAGTCTCGTGGCCCTCTGTCAGAATCCAGAGTTTCAAGAAAATCGGAGGCGGTCAAAATTTCGGCCAAAAAAAAAAAAATGACAGTGTTACCCCTTATGTTTTTTTTTTCAGGTCCAAATTTTGACCTTCGATATCTCGGCTCTGGAAGGGTCTAGAGCCTCCATTTTTGCGCGCTGGTCGAAGTCTCGTGGCCCTCTGTCAGAATCCAGAGTTTCAAGAAAATCGGAGGGGGTCAAAATTTCAGCCAAAAAAAAAAAATGACAGTGTTACCCCTTATGATTTTTTTTCAGGTCCAAATTTTGACCTTCGATATCTCGGCTCTGGAAGGGTCTAGAGCCTCCATTTTTGCGCGCTGGTCGAAGTCTCGTGGCCCTCTGTCAGAATCCAGAGTTTCAAGAAAATCGGAGGGGGTCAAAATTTCGGCCAAAAAAAAAAATGACAGTGTTACCCCTTATGTTTTTTTTTTCAGGTCCAAATTTTGACCTTCGATATCTCGGCTCTGGAAGGGTCTAGAGCCTCCATTTTTGCGCGCTGGTCGAAGTCTCGTGGCCCTCTGTCAGAATCCAGAGTTTCAAGAAAATCGGAGGGGGTCAAAATTTCTGGCCAAAAAAAAAAATGACAGTGTTACCCCTTATGTTTTTTTTTTCAGGTCCAAATTTTGACCTTCGATATCTCGGCTCTGGAAGGGTCTAGAGCCTCCATTTTTGCGCGCTGGTCGAAGTCTCGTGGCCCTCTGTCAGAATCCAGAGTTTCAAGAAAATCGGAGGGGGTCAAAATTTCGGCCAAAAAAAAAAAATGACAGTGTTACCCCTTATGTTTTTTTTTCAGGTCCAAATTTTGACCTTCGATATCTCGGCTCTGGAAGGGTCTAGAGCCTCCATTTTTGCGCGCTGGTCGAAGTCTCGTGGCCCTCTGTCAGAATCCAGAGTTTCAAGAAAATCGGAGGGGGTCAAAATTTCGGCCAAAAAAAAAAAATGACAGTGTTACCCCTTATGTTTTTTTTTTCAGGTCCAAATTTTGACCTTCGATATCTCGGCTCTGGAAGGGTCTAGAGCCTCCATTTTTGCGCGCTGGTCGAAGTCTCGTGGCCCTCTGTCAGAATCCAGAGTTTCAAGAAAATCGGAGGGGGTCAAAATTTCGGCAAAAAAAAAAAATGACAGTGTTACCCCTTATGTTTTTTTTTTCAGGTCCAAATTTTGACCTTCGATATCTCGGCTCTGGAAGGGTCTAGAGCCTCCATTTTTGCGCGCTGGTCGAAGTCTCGTGGCCCTCTGTCAGAATCCAGAGTTTCAAGAAAATCGGAGGGGGTCAAAATTTCGGCCAAAAAAAAAAAAATGACAGTGTTACCCCTTATGTTTTTTTTTTCAGGTCCAAATTTTGACCTTCGATATCTCGGCTCTGGAAGGGTCTAGAGCCTCCATTTTTGCGCGCTGGTCGAAGTCTCGTGGCCCTCTGTCAGAATCCAGAGTTTCAAGAAAATCGGAGGGGGTCAAAATTTCGGCCAAAAAAAAAAATGACAGTGTTACCCCTTATGTTTTTTTTTCAGGTCCAAATTTTGACCTTCGATATCTCGGCTCTGGAAGGGTCTAGAGCCTCCATTTTTGCGCGCTGGTCGAAGTCTCGAGGCCCTCTGTCAGAATCCAGAGTTTCAAGAAAATCGGAGGGGGTCAAAATTTCGGCCAAAAAAAAAAATGACAGTGTTACCTCTTATGTTTTTTTTTTCAGGTCCAAATTTTGACCTTCGATATCTCGGCTCTGGAAGGGTCTAGAGCCTCCATTTTTGCGCGCTGGTCGAAGTCTCGTGGCCCTCTGTCAGAATCCAGAGTTTCAAGAAAATCGGAGGGGGTCAAAATTTCGGCCAAAAAAAAAATGACAGTGTTACCCCTTATGTTTTTTTTTTCAGGTCCAAATTTTGACCTTCGATATCTCGGCTCTGGAAGGGTCTAGAGCCTCCATTTTTGCGCGCTGGTCGAAGTCTCGTGGCCCTCTGTCAGAATCCAGAGTTTCAAGAAAATCGGAGGGGGTCAAAATTTCGGCCAAAAAAAAAAATGACAGTGTTACCCCTTATGTTTTTTTTTCAGGTCCAAATTTTGACCTTCGATATCTCGGCTCTGGAAGGGTCTAGAGCCTCCATTTTTGCGCGCTGGTCGAAGTCTCGTGGCCCTCTGTCAGAATCCAGAGTTTCAAGAAAATCGGAGGGGGTCAAAATTTCGGCCAAAAAAAAAAATGACAGTGTTACCCCTTATGTTTTTTTTTTCAGGTCCAAATTTTGACCTTCGATATCTCGGCTCTGGAAGGGTCTAGAGCCTCCATTTTTGCGCGCTGGTCGAAGTCTCGTGGCCCTCTGTCAGAATCCAGAGTTTCAAGAAAATCGGAGGGGGTCAAAATTTCGGCCAAAAAAAAAAAATGACAGTGTTACCCCTTATGTTTTTTTTTCAGGTCCAAATTTTGACCTTCGATATCTCGGCTCTGGAAGGGTCTAGAGCCTCCATTTTTGCGCGCTGGTCGAAGTCTCGTGGCCCTCTGTCAGAATCCAGAGTTTCAAGAAAATCGGAGGGGGTCAAAATTTCGGCCAAAAAAAAAAATGACAGTGTTACCCCTTATGTTTTTTTTTTCAGGTCCAAATTTTGACCTTCGATATCTCGGCTCTGGAAGGGTCTAGAGCCTCCATTTTTGCGCGCTGGTCGAAGTCTCGTGGCCCTCTGTCAGAATCCAGAGTTTCAAGAAAATCGGAGGGGGTCAAAATTTCGGCCAAAAAAAAAAATGACAGTGTTACCCCTTATGTTTTTTTTTTCAGGTCCAAATTTTGACCTTCGATATCTCGGCTCTGGAAGGGTCTAGAGCCTCCATTTTTGCGCGCTGGTCGAAGTCTCGTGGCCCTCTGTCAGAATCCAGAGTTTCAAGAAAATCGGAGGGGGTCAAAATTTCGGCCAAAAAAAAAAATGACAGTGTTACCCCTTATGTTTTTTTTTCAGGTCCAAATTTTGACCTTCGATATCTCGGCTCTGGAAGGGTCTAGAGCCTCCATTTTTGCGCGCTGGTCGAAGTCTCGTGGCCCTCTGTCAGAATCCAGAGTTTCAAGAAAATCGGAGGGGGTCAAAATTTCGGCCAAAAAAAAAAATGACAGTGTTACCCCTTATGTTTTTTTTTCAGGTCCAAATTTTGACCTTCGATATCTCGGCTCTGGAAGGGTCTAGAGCCTCCATTTTTGCGCGCTGGTCGAAGTCTCGTGGCCCTCTGTCAGAATCCAGAGTTTCAAGAAAATCGGAGGGGGTCAAAATTTCGGCCAAAAAAAAAAATGACAGTGTTACCCCTTATGTTTTTTTTTTCAGGTCCAAATTTTGACCTTCGATATCTCGGCTCTGGAAGGGTCTAGAGCCTCCATTTTTGCGCGCTGGTCGAAGTCTCGTGGCCCTCTGTCAGAATCCAGAGTTTCAAGAAAATCGGAGGGGGTCAAAATTTCGGCCAAAAAAAAAAATGACAGTGTTACCCCTTATGTTTTTTTTTTCAGGTCCAAATTTTGACCTTCGATATCTCGGCTCTGGAAGGGTCTAGAGCCTCCATTTTTGCGCGCTGGTCGAAGTCTCGTGGCCCTCTGTCAGAATCCAGAGTTTCAAGAAAATCGGAGGGGGTCAAAATTTCGGCCAAAATAAAAAAATGACAGTGTTACCCCTTATGTTTTTTTTTTCAGGTCCAAATTTTGACCTTCGATATCTCGGCTCTGGAAGGGTCTAGAGCCTCCATTTTTGCGCGCTGGTCGAAGTCTCGTGGCCCTCTGTCAGAATCCAGAGTTTCAAGAAAATCGGAGGGGGTCAAAATTTCGGCCAAAAAAAAAAAATGACAGTGTTACCCCTTATGTTTTTTTTTTCAGGTCCAAATTTTGACCTTCGATATCTCGGCTCTGGAAGGGTCTAGAGCCTCCATTTTTGCGCGCTGGTCGAAGTCTCGTGGCCCTCTGTCAGAATCCAGAGTTTCAAGAAAATCGGAGGGGGTCAAAATTTCGGCCAAAAAAAAAAAATGACAGTGTTACCCCTTATGTTTTTTTTTTCAGGTCCAAATTTTGACCTTCGATATCTCGGCTCTGGAAGGGTCTAGAGCCTCCATTTTTGCGCGCTGGTCGAAGTCTCGTGGCCCTCTGTCAGAATCCAGAGTTTCAAGAAAATCGGAGGGGGTCAAAATTTCGGCCAAAAAAAAAAATGACAGTGTTACCCCTTATGTTTTTTTTTTCAGGTCCAAATTTTGACCTTCGATATCTCGGCTCTGGAAGGGTCTAGAGCCTCCATTTTTGCGCGCTGGTCGAAGTCTCGTGGCCCTCTGTCAGAATCCAGAGTTTCAAGAAAATCGGAGGGGGTCAAAATTTCGGCCAAAAAAAAAAATGACAGTGTTACCCCTTATGTTTTTTTTTTCAGGTCCAAATTTTGACCTTCGATATCTCGGCTCTGGAAGGGTCTAGAGCCTCCATTTTTGCGCGCTGGTCGAAGTCTCGTGGCCCTCTGTCAGAATCCAGAGTTTCAAGAAAATCGGAGGGGGTCAAAATTTCGGCCAAAAAAAAAAATGACAGTGTTACCCCTTATGTTTTTTTTTTCAGGTCCAAATTTTGACCTTCGATATCTCGGCTCTGGAAGGGTCTAGAGCCTCCATTTTTGCGCGCTGGTCGAAGTCTCGTGGCCCTCTGTCAGAATCCAGAGTTTCAAGAAAATCGGAGGGGGTCAAAATTTCGGCCAAAAAAAAAAATGACAGTGTTACCCCTTATGTTTTTTTTTCAGGTCCAAATTTTGACCTTCGATATCTCGGCTCTGGAAGGGTCTAGAGCCTCCATTTTTGCGCGCTGGTCGAAGTCTCGTGGCCCTCTGTCAGAATCCAGAGTTTCAAGAAAATCGGAGGGGGTCAAAATTTCGGCCAAAAAAAAAAATGACAGTGTTACCCCTTATGTTTTTTTTTTCAGGTCCAAATTTTGACCTTCGATATCTCGGCTCTGGAAGGGTCTAGAGCCTCCATTTTTGCGCGCTGGTCGAAGTCTCGTGGCCCTCTGTCAGAATCCAGAGTTTCAAGAAAATCGGAGGGGGTCAAAATTTCGGCCAAAAAAAAAAATGACAGTGTTACCCCTTATGTTTTTTTTTTCAGGTCCAAATTTTGACCTTCGATATCTCGGCTCTGGAAGGGTCTAGAGCCTCCATTTTTGCGCGCTGGTCGAAGTCTCGTGGCCCTCTGTCAGAATCCAGAGTTTCAAGAAAATCGGAGGGGGTCAAAATTTCGGCCAAAAAAAAAAATGACAGTGTTACCCCTTATGTTTTTTTTTTCAGGTCCAAATTTTGACCTTCGATATCTCGGCTCTGGAAGGGTCTAGAGCCTCCATTTTTGCGCGCTGGTCGAAGTCTCGTGGCCCTCTGTCAGAATCCAGAGTTTCAAGAAAATCGGAGGGGGTCAAAATTTCGGCCAAAAAAAAAAATGACAGTGTTACCCCTTATGTTTTTTTTTTCAGGTCCAAATTTTGACCTTCGATATCTCGGCTCTGGAAGGGTCTAGAGCCTCCATTTTTGCGCGCTGGTCGAAGTCTCGTGGCCCTCTGTCAGAATCCAGAGTTTCAAGAAAATCGGAGGGGGTCAAAATTTCGGCCAAAAAAAAAAATGACAGTGTTACCCCTTATGTTTTTTTTTTCAGGTCCAAATTTTGACCTTCGATATCTCGGCTCTGGAAGGGTCTAGAGCCTCCATTTTTGCGCGCTGGTCGAAGTCTCGTGGCCCTCTGTCAGAATCCAGAGTTTCAAGAAAATCGGAGGGGGTCAAAATTTCGGCCAAAAAAAAAAATGACAGTGTTACCCCTTATGTTTTTTTTTTCAGGTCCAAATTTTGACCTTCGATATCTCGGCTCTGGAAGGGTCTAGAGCCTCCATTTTTGCGCGCTGGTCGAAGTCTCGTGGCCCTCTGTCAGAATCCAGAGTTTCAAGAAAATCGGAGGGGGTCAAAATTTCGGCCAAAAAAAAAATGACAGTGTTACCCCTTATGTTTTTTTTTTCAGGTCCAAATTTTGACCTTCGATATCTCGGCTCTGGAAGGGTCTAGAGCCTCCATTTTTGCGCGCTGGTCGAAGTCTCGTGGCCCTCTGTCAGAATCCAGAGTTTCAAGAAAATCGGAGGGGGTCAAAATTTCGGCCAAAAAAAAAAATGACAGTGTTACCCCTTATGTTTTTTTTTTCAGGTCCAAATTTTGACCTTCGATATCTCGGCTCTGGAAGGGTCTAGAGCCTCCATTTTTGCGCGCTGGTCGAAGTCTCGTGGCCCTCTGTCAGAATCCAGAGTTTCAAGAAAATCGGAGGGGGTCAAAATTTCGGCCAAAAAAAAAAATGACAGTGTTACCCCTTATGTTTTTTTTTTCAGGTCCAAATTTTGACCTTCGATATCTCGGCTCTGGAAGGGTCTAGAGCCTCCATTTTTGCGCGCTGGTCGAAGTCTCGTGGCCCTCTGTCAGAATCCAGAGTTTCAAGAAAATCGGAGGGGGTCAAAATTTCGGCCAAAAAAAAAAATGACAGTGTTACCCCTTATGTTTTTTTTTTCAGGTCCAAATTTTGACCTTCGATATCTCGGCTCTGGAAGGGTCTAGAGCCTCCATTTTTGCGCGCTGGTCGAAGTCTCGTGGCCCTCTGTCAGAATCCAGAGTTTCAAGAAAATCGGAGGGGGTCAAAATTTCGGCCAAAAAAAAAATGACAGTGTTACCCCTTATGTTTTTTTTTTCAGGTCCAAATTTTGACCTTCGATATCTCGGCTCTGGAAGGGTCTAGAGCCTCCATTTTTGCGCGCTGGTCGAAGTCTCGTGGCCCTCTGTCAGAATCCAGAGTTTCAAGAAAATCGGAGGGGGTCAAAATTTCGGCCAAAAAAAAAAATGACAGTGTTACCCCTTATGTTTTTTTTTCAGGACCAAATTTTGACCTTCGATATCTCGGCTCTGGAAGGGTCTAGAGCCTCCATTTTTGCGCGCTGGTCGAAGTCTCGTGGCCCTCTGTCAGAATCCAGAGTTTCAAGAAAATCGGAGGGGGTCAAAATTTCGGCCAAAAAAAAAAAATGACAGTGTTACCCCTTATGTTTTTTTTTCAGGTCCAAATTTTGACCTTCGATATCTCGGCTCTGGAAGGGTCTAGAGCCTCCATTTTTGCGCGCTGGTCGAAGTCTCGTGGCCCTCTGTCAGAATCCAGAGTTTCAAGAAAATCGGAGGGGGTCAAAATTTCGGCCAAAAAAAAAAATGACAGTGTTACCCCTTATGTTTTTTTTTTCAGGTCCAAATTTTGACCTTCGATATCTCGGCTCTGGAAGGGTCTAGAGCCTCCATTTTTGCGCGCTGGTCGAAGTCTCGTGGCCCTCTGTCAGAATCCAGAGTTTCAAGAAAATCGGAGGGGGTCAAAATTTCGGCCAAAAAAAAAAATGACAGTGTTACCCCTTATGTTTTTTTTTTCAGGTCCAAATTTTGACCTTCGATATCTCGGCTCTGGAAGGGTCTAGAGCCTCCATTTTTGCGCGCTGGTCGAAGTCTCGTGGCCCTCTGTCAGAATCCAGAGTTTCAAGAAAATCGGAGGGGGTCAAAATTTCGGCCAAAAAAAAAAATGACAGTGTTACCCCTTATGTTTTTTTTTTCAGGTCCAAATTTTGACCTTCGATATCTCGGCTCTGGAAGGGTCTAGAGCCTCCATTTTTGCGCGCTGGTCGAAGTCTCGTGGCCCTCTGTCAGAATCCAGAGTTTCAAGAAAATCGGAGGGGGTCAAAATTTCGGCCAAAAAAAAAATGACAGTGTTACCCCTTATGTTTTTTTTTTTCAGGTCCAAATTTTGACCTTCGATATCTCGGCTCTGGA